>SSNR01000329.1:614683-689747 GCA_006937965.1 Callopanchax toddi
GAACATGTCGCTTAGGCCTTGACAGTCTTTTATAATGTGGCGACTCCAACATTTTGGAAAGTTCCACAGCAGCAGGTGACACAGGTTCAACTGTCAGACCACATTCAGCATCTGCTGGCCCACCGTTTGTTGACTCTGTAGATTTATCCATGTCCTTTTGAATTGTCTCCTGAGCTGCTGTGTCCCTTCCATCTGGCTGAAGCTGAAGATCTACTCGGTTTCTCCTCAGAGATAATCCACTCTCCATCTGGATCCTATAGGAACGTGGGGCTACTTCCTCCTTCACCTTTCCTTGTTGTCTCCATGTGCCTGTAGAAATGTCTCTGAGACGCACCTTGTCTCCTGGCTTCAGGGAAGGCAGGTGCTTTGCCGTGCGATCATACAGCTGTTTTTGTTTCACTTTTTGTCCTTCCTTTGTTTTTCTGACTTTATGTGCAGTTTTTGGCGTCAACAAGTCCTCATTCACTGGTAGGTTGGAACGAATGCGTCTACCCATCAGCATCTGGGCTGGAGACAGTCCATTCTGTAGGGGTGTACTCCTATAAATCAGTAAGCTCTTCTGAAAGTCATCTCTGTCCTGTGCTTTTTTCATCAGTGTTTTTACTATTTTTACGGAGCTTTCTGCCAAGCCGTTGGACTTTGGATAGCTTGGGCTTGACGTAGAGTGTTGAAACCCCCATTCTTTAGCAAAATTGGCAAATTCACAGCTAGAAAACTGAGGCCCGTTATCTGAGAACAGTTCACACGGAACACCATGCCTGGCAAAGGCCGTCTTGAGGTAACTGATCACTGCTTTACTTGATGTTGACTGCAGTAACCCAACTTCAGGATAGTTTGAGAAGTAGTCAGTGACCACTATGTAGCTTTTCCCTTCGTAGTCAAACAGGTCAGTCCCTACCTTGTAATAAGGTCTGTGTGGCGCTGGATGATTCAGTAGTGGCTCAGCTTGTTGTTTTGGCCTGTAGGTGCGGCAAAGTTCACATGAAGCTGTTGTCTGGCTGATGTCATGGTTGATCCTTGGCCAGTACATTACTTCTCTTGCCCTGCGTTTGCATTTGACCTCTCCAAGATGACCTTCATGTATCTTTTGGAGCATTTGTTTACGTAGGGAAGTTGGAATAACAAATTTGTTCCCTTTCATCACTATGTCCTCCACCACTGTGAGCTCTCCTCTGCAGTTCCAGTAGTCTTGAATTTTCCCAGAACAGTCCTTCTTGTTTTCCGGCCATCCTTTCTGGATTGTACTCTTGAGTTCTTTCATTATTTCATCTTCAGCTGTCTCCCGTCTGATTTGTTCTGTCCTATCAGCAGTTACTGGCAGAGATGTCATCACCATGTCAACATATGCCTGTATTTCTGCACTTTTCTCACTGTCCTCGTGTTCCTCCTTATCCACTGCTCTAGATAAGGTGTCGGCTGTGTACATGTACTTTCCTTTTGTATATATCATGTGCACGTCATATTTCTGCAACCTGATTAGCATGCGCTGTATCTGTACTGGACAGTCATTCAGAGATTTGGACATGATGGACACCAGAGGTTTATGGTCAGTTTCCACTTCAAATGTTTGACCATAGACATACTGATGAAAACGTTCACATGCATACATGCTCGCTAACAGCTCCTTTTCAATTTGAGCGTATCGTGATTCAGCGCTCGTCAGGGCTCTGGATGCATAGGCTACAGGTAGCCACTGTTCCTCATGTTGCTGCAATAACACTGCACCCAGTCCAAATTGTGATGCATCTGCTGAGATCCTGGTCCTTTTCTCTGGATCATAAAACTTTAGCACTGGCTCTTGTGTGAGAATCTCTTTCAACTTTAGAAAGCATTGCTCCTGCTCATGAGACCAGATCCATTCATTCTTTTGTTCAAGCAGACTCCTGAGAGGTGCCGACAATGTTGACAGTTGTGGGACAAACTTGGCGAGATAGGTGACCATTCCCAGGAACCTTCTGACCTCGTCTTTGTTGTTTGGTCTTTCCATGTTGTTTATTGCTGATGTTTTCCTCGGGTCTGGCTTCACCCCCTCTTCACTGACAACATCTCCCACAAAGGTAAGTGTTTGCACTCCAAACTCACATTTGTCTTTGTTAAGTTTTAGATTCACCTCTCTTGTCTTGTCTAACACTTGTCTCAGTCTTTTGTCATGTTCTTCTCTAGTAGTCCCCCAGACTATGATGTCATCCATCATGGTTTCCACTCCTGGTATGTGCTCATAAATCATATGAATAGTCTTATGGTAGACTTCAGGGGCTGACAAGATACCATATGGCAGACGAAGAAACCTGTACCTGCCCTCAGGTGTGTTGAATGTACACAGCCTCGAGCTCTCCTCGTCTAGTTTCAGCTGCCAGAAACCTGATGAGGCGTCTAGTTTACTGAACCACTTAGCTCCAGCAAACTGTGCCATGATTTCCTCTCTGGTTGGTAACTTGAAATGTTCTCTTTTAATAGCTTTATTTAAATCTCTTGGATCCAAGCATGTTCTGAGAGCACCTGTTTTCTTTTGCAGAATAACCAGTGAGCTGACCCATTCAGTTGGCTCATCTATTTTCTTGATGACCTGTAGTTTTTCCATGCGTGCCAGTTCATCTTTTAGTTTTTCCCGCAGTGCAAATGGGATTTTCCTACAGGGATGCACAACAGGTGGCACACTTTTGTCCACGCATATTTTATGTTCTCCTGGGAGACATCCAAGTCCTTCAAAACAGTCTTTATACTCCTCCATGAGTGAGTCCTGATCATTTGCAGCTTCTGGCGATGTGACTACAAACACCCTTTTAACCAGATCAAGCTTTATGCATGCACTGAGTCCTAGGATTGGTTGTACACTCTTATCCACGATCAGCAGCTGTGCTCGTATCCGTCGATTTTTGTGTTTGAATGTTACAACACATCCACCTTTAACAGGAACTCGCTCTCCTGTGTATCCAGTCACCTTTGTTTTCACAGGAAGAATTTTGCTCTTCTTTGTTAAAGCTTTATAATCTTCCCAAGATAATAGGTTTACCTGAGCACCTGTGTCCAACTTGAATGGAATCACAGTCTCATTGACCTCAAGTGGCACAATCCACTCTTCTTTCTCCACTGTGCAGGTGTGCACTTCGTCCACAATGAACACCTCATCATCCTCTTCTTCCTCATCAACTGTGTGTACTTTCTGTTTTGGAGCTGCTTTGCAACATTTAGCGTAGTGATTACTTTTTCCACAGTTGTTACAGGATTTCCCAAATGCTGGGCATGATCTCGGTTTGTGGCTGTTTCCACATTTACCACATCTGAACTCTGCAGATTTCTCTTTTTGATCTTTTGGTTTGGTAAATTTTTTTTTTCTATTTCCATCGTTATTTATTGCATGCACTGTTGTTTCACCTCTCCGGAGCTCTTTTGCTTGTGCTCGTGTGGTTTCTGCTGCTCTGCATATACTGACACACTTGTCCAGTGTAAGTTCAGTCTCTCTGAGCAGTCTTTCTCTCAGCGCATTGTCCACTGTACCACAGACAATCCTGTCTCTCACTAATGAGTCTCTCAGGGTTCCAAATTCACATGTTTTGCTTAATGTGTGAAGCTCTGCTAAGTACTGGTCAAAAGGTACTCCCTGCTTTTGATCATGGGTGAAAAACTTATACCTCTCAAAGGTCACATTCTGTCTTGGCACAAAGTAATCTTCAAACTTTGTCATCACTTCGGTCAAAGTCAGATTTGCTTCGTCCAGCTGAAAGCTATTATATATGTCCAAAGCATCCTCCCCTATGACATGCAAAAGGATGTGAGCTTTCAGTTTTTCGTTATCACCCCCTGCTCCACTTGCTGTCAAATATATATTAAACCTCTGCTTAAAGCGCTTCCAATTATCAGCAAGATTTCCAGTCAGTTGCATTGATGTGGGCGGACTTAACTTATCCATAGCTGCAAGTTTGGGAATCTGGATTTCCACAGCTCTTTTGTTTGTTTGTTTTTCTATTAAGGGCACAAGATCCTCTTCTATATGTTCTTTCTGTCCCTTGTTCCCTGCTTCGCTTTCACTGCGGCCTGCAGCCCTCTCACGATGTAGCACCGTTCATTAGCATGTTGCTCTTTAGCACATTTTTACTCACTCCCTGAGATATCTTCTTCTTTTTCCGTGGCTCCCGTGGCGACTTCTGCATTCCCAGCTGCTCACGGCCACTTCTGACACCATGTGTTGTCTTGCTTACTCTTATAATAAGCAGGCGAGGCGTGTAAACTCCGGTTTCAGACTTTATTCTTTCAGACTGATTTCCCCCTCTTGTACAATGCCCACCTCTAGCTCCAGGCCTCCCCCTTGTGGCCTGTGTGGTAATTAAGTTCTTCCTGAACTAAACACATAACATAACAATAGAAACATTCATATTTTCATGTCAAAACAGCAGAAAAACAGATGGAGTGGTTCTGGGCTGTGGCAGTAATATAGCTTCCTCCGGTGCTCTTCAGTAAAGGGATAAATCTTCAAAAAAGGGAAAGGCTGAGGCACTCAGGAGGGTAAAAGCCTTTATTTAAACATGGCTAAATGGTTCAAATAAGGTCAACTAGTTCCAGCCACAAGGGCCTTCATCAGGCCCTTTAATAAAGGCTTTTTAATCTTACCTCCTGAGTGCCTCAGCCTTTCCCTTTTTTTGAAGATTCATATTTTTATGTCATCATTGATTAACCTGTCATCATATGTTCCAGAAATCCAGCCAATCAGTAGACAGTCAGTCAGACGTCCAGCAGGATGGAGGCCTTGAACCGTGACCTGCAGCTCCTGGAGGACTTGGATCAGGAGATCAACCTGAACACGACCTTCTCCATGGAGGAGCTCCTCAGAACAGGCCTGGGGTGGGACCTGTCTGACCCTTCCATTGTTTCTCCTCCCCTGTCTCCTTCTGCTCTCCTTACTCCTCCAGTGGCCCCTTCAGTTGCTGCTCCTCATCCTCCCTCTCCTCCTCACCCTTCTTCTCCCTCGCCTTTCTCCTCCTCCTTCTTCTGCTCCTCCTCGCCGTCCTCCTCCTCCTCCTCCCCAGCTGGTCCAGCTGAGTGGTTTATTCTTTTTTAAACACACTCCTCAAATCAATGTTGTTCTAATCAATGAAAAGTCAGTCCTGCCACCTGGTGGACAGGTGATGTCACAGCAGGCTGTTGCCTCATCTTGTGTTTTTGTCTCCAAGTCCTGAAAGTCCACACAGTGGTTCTTCCTGAGGATGCTGTCCTGTATCCTGTTGGGACGCTGTAAGTAAAACACACCAACATGAACCATGAACAGAAGCTTCATTTAGGTGTTCACACCATCATGTTATTATCTCATGTGTGTCTGTTTTCTGTGTATAACGACGGACAGGTTGTGTTCAAAGTCACCATCCCTGTCCCAGCTACTTCTGAAAGTAGTATGAAAAAGCCATGGTATTACTGTGCAGGAAAAATGATTTAAGCAAGATGACATTTCTCACCAATAAAAAATGTAAAGGGTGCCAACTGGCTTGTGACGATAAACGGATGCTCTGCAGACAAACGTTAATGACTGCATCCATATCTCATGTTTAGCAAAGAGAAAGTGGATAAATCACACGTTGAGCACAATCGGTGTTAGCTGAGCTAACAGACAGTTCTTTACATGTTTGCATATTTTACAACCTTCTACTTGTTTTTTCAAATTGGTAAATAAAAAATAAACAGTAATGTTAGGTTCAGATAACACCTCCAGCTCTTCAGTAATCAATGTTCACAGGCTTTGCACACTTGCAGTGACTTGAAAATGAATTAGTGAACCTAGGATTTTGATGCCAGCCACTTTAATTAGTTCCATCTGCACAGGACACTAATCTTCTTACACATGAACAGAATTCATATCACACAGGTAGTCATGTCCTCATTTCAAGCCAAGATTTGGTAAACATCATATGCATGCAGGTTTTAATTTTCCAACTTCAGTTTCTTTATTCATTTGAATTAGTTTGATTAAAAATGTATTGTACTGAACTATGTCCAGCGGCGGGGTTCATTTGTGTCCGGTATGCAAGACTGGCTACATCTCGTCCCATGACCTCTACAGTAACTGTGAAGGATGTCTGGGCATGAAGACCTGGCCCTGACTCCGCAGGCGTCTTCCCCTTTCTGCAAGATCCTGCCCTTCGACGTCAGGAACCGCCGAGTGGAACTTTTCATCCCGGAGGCCGAGACATCCTTTCCTGTGGCGAACAGCTACCTGCTGGAGTACAAAATTGTACCTTTTGAGGGCACCATTTTGAACCTTAACTGGGGGTACAAATTTTTACCCTTGTAGTTTGTACCTTTTACTAGTCAAACATGTACCTTAGGGTACAAATTTGGTCCCCTTAGGGGACACATATGTACCCTAAGGAGTATAAATATGTACCCTAAATGGTACATATTTGTTCCTCTTAGGATATAACCCCCAGTTAAAGGTACAAAACTGTACTTTTGAGGGTACCAGCCCAGTGACAAAAAAAGGTACAATTCTTGTCCTTTATTTCTGACAGTGTATGAAACCTCTTACAGCTCTTTGAAGAGCTGTACATAGGACAATATTTTATTATTATTTTTATTTAAAAAGGTTTATTTCATTCAAAAAAATTAAAAAATAAATCAAAATGTACATTACATTAAATAAATTAGAATGAAAAGGAACAGAATAAATAATCTTATAATTTCTGCCCCTTTTGACACAAAAAATAAAATACATTCTTACTTTGAGCTTTCAGACACACAGATGCAACACCATCCTGCTCTAATTTTCACATTTGATCATAAATCATAAAACACAAATGTATTTTACATTCTGATAATTACATATTACACTCAATTTGACGCATATTTTAAATATATTTAGTGATCTTGCTTGTTTCATTTCCCTGTTAAGATCGTTCCACAACTTCACACCCTTCACAGAAATACAACGTTCCCTAATTGTTGTTCTAAATCTGAACCTTTTAAAAGACATCAGTTCCTTTTAGCATGTAGACACTTATTCTCTTTACAAACATTTTTTGAACATTTGTTGGTAAAGTATTTGTATTTGCTTTATACATTATTTGTAATATTTTCCAATCCACCAAGTCATGAAATGTCAGTATTTTATATTTAATGAATAATGGATTCAAATATGTTTCACAGCTGGGATGAATGACTGCTATAACAGAGAAAAAGTGTTAATCCTGTTAGCTGCCTGGTAAATTGACAGCTGTGACACTCCTATTTCCAATCTTCACTTCTAAATGTAACATTTGGCATCAGATGAGCTGATGCCACCTCTCTTTTAGCCACATATTCTTTTGCCTTGTTAACAATAAACCAGTGATAGTACTGGAGGCCTTAATCACAAGTGAGAGAGACAGATTGTGACTGATAGGTGGCATGTCTGCTGAGATGTGGGTGGAGGAGTCTGTAATGGCACAGACACCGCACCAGCAGATGGCTGCTGAAATAAAGCAGCAGCCTCACAGCAGAAAGGTTAATTAGACTGATGAATAAAAAATGTGTTGAGTTTGGCATCTTGTCAGCTAAAGGTTCTATCACACCTTATCTGTCAATAAGCAAGGGTCTGCACATGAGCCTTCCCCTGTGAAACAATGTGTCTTGGCTGCACAACAACAAGATATCAGCTTCTCACACTGGGAATATTTTTAGTTATGTTCTCAAAAAATGAAATGACCTGAAACTAAACTTGTGAATAAGTTACAGGAACAGATTTTTTAAAAATATGCATCACATTTTTTGCTAATTTGTCTTTTGGAATATGTTGGTAATTCATCCTGATATAAGATATGTTTTCACACCTGCAGTGTTTAGTCCATTTATTAAGAACCATGCTCCATTTTCCTTTTCTTCTCTTCCTCTTGGATTGGTGGGGTGGCGCCCTAGCGCCCCCTATGGATGGGCCACCACTGCTCTCCACAGTGAGTCTCATCACATGCAAAACTCAGTGAGCAAGCTGCCAGAAACAAATGTAGCACCGCCATTGAATATTAAAAACAACCAGCTCTTACTTTCACTGTCTTCTGATTTTTAATCCTATTTGAACAACCACTCAGTTTGACCACTGAAACATTCTTTCCCAATTGGGAAATATCCCTTTGGCAGCTCAGATTGCTACAAGTGCATGTGTTCACATCTAGAGCACTCTGACAAATCTAACTGGTGGCTGCGCAGTAAGCCTTTGGCTCTGATATCTGATAGGCTGTCATAACCATGTGACATTGAAAACCACATGAAGTAGGACTGGGCTGGTTTTTACATTGTCTACATCTAAACACAAATTGCACATTTTGTGTCAGCACAGTATCGCACGCAATATTTTAAGTATTGATCCCAAAATATGGACAGGTGGGTATTGAAGTATCGATACTAGAATTTTAATCCACCTATCCCTAATCCCTTTACTGTGTTTTGTTTTATTCATGATTTTTCCTCTCCTCTGGTCTGTTCTACAAAACCAGACTGAGCCTTCTAACCATTATGGTTGGATTGTCCTTGCTAATAAATATGTAGATTTCATGTGATTTACATTCTTTGAGTTCAAGAGGTCAATTTAACAAAACCTACATTTTTTTTGGATAAAGCTCGGCAGCCTTGATGAGTCCCTCTTTCTAACATAACAGATTTAGATAGATCTCCATTTATTTTTATCCTGGCAGTGGGTTTATTGTACAGTTCTGAAAACATCCTAATTACACCAGGATGGAAATCATATTATGGCCATCTTACTTAATCAAATACTTTTTCTGCATATGGCTACAAAATCCCCCCCCCCCCCATTCTTTGTCTTGAGCCCCTGCTTCCACCCATAGGCTAACAGCTATTGTATGAACCAGACTCGGACATACATTGATGCTTCCGAATAAGTGCAACATCACTGAAGTCAGCATCTGTTGAATAAGATTTTTACTTTAATATCTCTTCAGCTACATTTCCCGGAATATCTGATTTTGTTTATGAACACAGCGTTCCCCTTTTCCAACTATGTGCCGTAAGATAATTGTGGTAATGGAAACTCTCATGGCCATATCTGGGTTCCTGTAGAGACAGAATTTGGGGGTGAGGCTAAGATTCAAAGCCTTTGTCGTATGCACAGTAAAGAAAAAAATAGAAAAAGAAATAAGCCAAAAATTATAATAAAAAGATGCAAAAATAAGCTTCACAAAATAAAGACACTTTGCTGAATATAATGTTAATTTCACTGGTTATCAATAACATTCAATAACATTGGTAAATTCTGTATTGTAAAAAGATCTTAAAATTAGGATGCACATTTAAAACAGGAAAAACACAAATGCCAGGAGCCCCTTGTTGACTAGCAGCCTGTGCAGTCCTTCTGCCTTTGAGTTGGTGCTTGAAGCGTATAACAGTTGCATACACAGAAGCTGGTAACTTGCAGGAACATCTGATTGTTCTGACTGTATGCTCTAGCCACCTGGTCCCTTGTGGGTACATTGTGTTTCTGGCCAGACGCTGCAAATGCCCTAATAAGAACCCTAACCCAATATGTTCTACAGATTCCTCTATGGACATTTCGATTTTTGTCAGTCCCACATCTTAGCTTTGTCATCCATTTTAAGTGTGGTAAAGGATGGCTGTGTTTAGCAAAGGCATGTGCATTTCTGAAGAGGACATTCATCCTGTCCCTGTCTTCTTTTATGTATTATTAAAACTAAAAATACATTTTATTTGTAGGTGACTTTCAGAACCCTAAAAATGACCTTACAAACATGGTAAAACTTACAAACAAAATAGAGAAACAATAAAAGCATTAACATTAGATAACTTCAGAAAGTCATTACGATTCAATTAGTCAAGACAGAGTTAGTTGATTTTAAAGAGTAAGCCAGTCTGAACAGCTGGGTTTTGAGTTTAGGTTTGAATGAGGGCAGACAGTCTGTGTTTCTGATGTGGAGAAAGTGAGTTCCAAAGCCACAGAGTGACTGAAAGTTCTGTTTCCATGGTTAGACGGGTGGGAGGAACCATGAGGGGAGTAGAAGAACATGATGGCCCTACCAGCTTTGGTGTCTTTAATTATATTCTTCTTTGCCTCTGTAGATTAACTGGCTAAGATATGAGCCTTCAAGTCTTCATGGTCTTTGATGGCAGAGGGCCTGAAGTTGTTACTGCCCTTATAAACTTGATACGCACCCTTTCATATTTCTTCTTATCTCAGTTCATGATCAATGCAGTAAGTGTGAGGGATCCCAGACCATCCTTTCCCTGACCACCTTCACCAGCTCCTCAGCAGGCCCTCAAAGCATTCTCTTGGAAAGCCTGGAGATGTACTGTCCTGGTATTGACTCGAGGTCTCCTGCTGGCAGGACATGCCCCAAACTCCTCCCCAGGGAGGCTGCCAGGAGACAACCTGACAAGATGCCTGAACCATCAACTGGCTCCTCTTGATATGGAAGAATGGTTCTACTCAGTCCCTCCTGAATATCCAAGCCTCTTACCCTAAGGGTGAGTCCGGCCACCCAGCAGAGGAAACTCATTTTGGCCACTTGTGTTTGTGATCTCATTTTTGGGTCATTAGTCAAAGCTCATGACCATAGGTGAGGATTAGAACATAGATTGACCAGCAAGCCACTCTTTTCTGGTCAAGAACCATGGTCTCAGATTTGGAGGTGCTGATCCTCATGCCAGCTGCTTCACACTTTGCTGTGAACCTCCCAAACATGAGCTGTAGGTCAGAGCCTGATGAAGCTAGGAGGACCACGCTATCTGAGATGAGATTATCCTGCCAAACTCGACACCCTCCACACCACGGCTGCAACTAGAAATTCTGTCCATTAAAGCTATGAACAGAACCAGTGACAAAGGACAGTCCTGGATGAGTCCAACCCTCACTGGGACCAGGTCTGACACACTTCCGGCTATGTGGACCAAACTTGCACTTCTCTACAGGGTCTGAATGGCCCTTAACAAAAGACCATCCACCCCATACTCTTGGAGCGCCCCCCACAGGGTGCCCCTGGGGACACGGTCATAAGCGTTCTCTAAATACACAAAACACGTGGATTGGTTGGACACACTCCTTTGACCCCATCACCCTAGCAAGGGTAAAAAGCTGGTCCATGGTTAGGACGAAAACATCTTTGCTCCTCCTTTGTCTTGCCTTTTGTCACTGGTTATGTTCATAACATTTATGGACAGAAATTTTAGGTGCAACTGTGGTGTGGAGGGCAACGCTAGACTGGCCATCGGGTGGGCATACTGGCCATTTGAATGGTGGGTTGATAGTAATTTTGGGGCCGGTGGGCAACGGTGTGTTGTGTTGTGGTATCAAACACGCAGCCACGCAGCCTGTGATCTAAGTGGCTCCTTGTAGGGCAATACTAAGAAGTGATCATATGGCTGCAGAAGTCACAATGACACACACAGTGCATCACCTGCACCCCCAGACCTTTTTGGTATTTTTAACTTTGTCTGTCAGCCTAACTCTCTTTGTAAAATATATAAAAAGACTGCATCACACCGTTCTTGCATTCTTTTGAGGTTTGTTTTGTTGAAAAGAGTTTTTCTATATAAAAAAAATTAAAGATTTTATCTTTTGTAAAATGTAATGCTAACAAATTCACTAATTTGCCCTCACTGATAAAAAAATTTTTTCAGGGATTTCTATTTAAAAGCAAGGTTCACTCTGTAACTAACTTGCACGTTTTTCATCCTTTGGATTTTCTTGACGTAACATGTATACACATTATTCATGCTAAAAAAAGATTAATGATACTTCTCATCGTTGAAAGTGCAGCTGACTTTATTACACACCTATGTTAGAGTCCATTCAGTAGTTTTCTCCCTAGTATTGCTTGGTCTGTTGTCATCTAGCTGTCACTTGATGAAAGGTAAGGATATTCTTGGGTACAAATAAATACCATCACCTAGTTGGTCTTGTCCAATGAGTCTTCATGTGCAGCAGGGACTCTGGAGGATGGATTACGGCTCATCTTGAGCACCTGTTGTGCTGTTGAACAGGATGAATACACACCTGCTGTATTTAGTATCATCAATCACAGGTTGAGCAGTGGTGACCTGCTTCTAAATAACTCACCCTAATGCCACCTGTTAGACATTATGTGTTACAAGAGATTATACAAATGAGTGTTGTCAAGCTGTCATGAGAGATCTGCATTCCCATGAGAACAACTGAATCAGAATGTTCACAATGCTTCAAAGAATTTGGTATGCCTGTTCAAATTTCAGCCCAGTCTTTTCAGTCATTGTGATAGTGTCAGTGTTCGTTACATGTGCATCCACGTCGAGCTAAGCCGATCTTTTTTTTTTCCCGTGTCCTGTCCGGCTGTAGAGCAAACAGAATAGATGTCTGAGTGCCAAAAACAAGACCAGCAGTGTTGCTGTTTCAGGTGAGACGTTACAGCCACTGCTATAATGCTCAACCTGACTTGTATTTAAATATAACTTTAAAAATCTTTATTACAACATTTTTATGGTTGATTTGAATCCCAATGGACACAGAGCCTGAAAGGATGGGGAAGGGTACAGAAAGAAGGGTGGGGGAGAAAGTAAACAGAAAAAGGAAGAGAACAAGAGACTTGGACACACACACTGTTTGCAGCATGCCCTGCAACCCACGTCTGCTCAGTATAAAAGCAGCTCGCGTGAGATGAAAAAGTACTCCTGAACTAATTGATGTAACCATTGTTTTTACTGATGGGAGCTGAGAGAGAAAGATACGTTGTGCATTTAGCTGTCAGTTGTGTCTGATGCACAGTGAAACCAGTGCAGTTGGTCTTATACGTCATGATCGGACCACCAGTTCAAATCGGTGAATCTCCCCATCCCTAGTGTGTGTGTGTGTGTGTGTGTGTGTGTGTGTGTGTGTGTGTGTGTGTCCTTCCAATGGGTTTGGTGAGTTCTTGGGTGTAAAGGAAACACGCTTTGAAGCTACAGTTGTGGTACCTGTCACTTTTCTTCTTCCATCTGCATTCACAGAAAAAGAGCAAGTTAACAACATCAGTATAGAACATGTGCTCAATCTCAGCAAAGGTCTTCTTAGCTCTAAGGGTACAATTCAATAGGTTTACTTTTCTCAAATAGTTGAACATCAATATTAATACAATAACACTGATAGCGTAATGGAACAGCTCAGATATTGAACAGTTATCTTAATTCAATGTTGATATCATACACGTTTTCTGTTTTACTTTTCAAATATTTCCCCCAGAGCTTTTTGTCTTTGCTTCATGTCATTTTGTTCTTTTCATTATGAGAATCCAAAACCTCCACTCCTTGTTTTAGCTCAGTCTGGCCACACTAAAACCCCATTTTGCAGCTATATTGTGACCAAGAACCAGGGAAGTTCAAATGCCAGTCTGAGAGGAAACGAGTCTCTGCTGATTCACTGAATATATTAACATAATGATCTGAATATACAGCGCAAGTTTCCAGGTATTATTTTCCCCAGGACTCTGAAGGCATGAGCTGAGATGTAGTATCTGACCTTTAAAGAAAAATGGTGTTATTGTATATGCAAGCACATACTGAGGGTTACAAAAAAAATCCTCAAGTCTAACATTCATACCTACAATTTCTACAAGTAGACTGTTTACTAGCTAAAGTCAATACCCCTTCCCCCTAAAAAAAACCAAAACCAGCAGCCAAAATTAAGTATCACCTTAATAAAGAGTACCTTCTGATTGCCTAAGAAGTTTAAATTGAGCATGATGTACATGTAAGAAGGGACTATACTTCTACTGTAGTATGAAAAAGTTTTATAAAAGAAACATTCTGTACAAACTGTTCATATTCAGTAGGTCTCCATTTTCAAGTCTCAATGACTTAAAGCAGCACTCCGGAGGATTTCATCAGGAGAGCAGTTTTTGAATCTAGCGTCCAAAGGCTCCTCCTCAAAACATCTCGACACGCGCGTCCGGTCGTGTGTGCGCGCGTGCACGCGGCGCATATACTTCGGACATGAACTAATGTGTAGGGTTTAATCACTCACAGTTCACAATCTTATTCCAACAACACTACGAGGGTCTGATGAGCCCTCTCTGTCCCTGCTGCTTCTGATATTAGCTCTGTTAGCAGAGAGCTGCTGCTGGACTCTGAAGCTGAACTTGACTCGGCCCTGGATGAACTTTCTGACCAAAATAAACGCGAAATCCTGTCAAGCCTTGCCATTCTGTGAGGTGAAAGGTTTAAAAATAAAAATAAACCCGTCTTTAGCTGGAGAATGGGTAGGTTTTTAGTAGGAATGATCTGTGAGTCGGTGAACGGCTGAGACGGCAGAGAAACACACGGAGCGTCCTGTACGACAGCGCCCCCTACTGGTACAGGTTTGGTCGATGCGCGTGCATGTTAAGAGAATGCAGACATTTGAATTTCACTGGCTGAAAAATGTCGGCGGCAAGAAATAATGGAAAGGGGTCTCTAGGAGGAAGGAGGGTCTTCATCAGAATGACAGATGTTGTGGAACTCAACCCATAGATCATAGTTTAGACCTGAAATATCATTTAAAACATTTAGAAAACTTTGATACAGAGAAAAAATGCTCCAGAGAGCTGCTTTAATAGCCTAATATTATTGTTCAGTGACAGTCTATATGTTCTGCCAGCAGATGTCCTAATATTACTCAAATACGAGTTTTTATTTAGAAATTTGTAAGTCAGAGTAAGTCTTTATAATTTGTATCAATTTCCTCCAGAAACGTAATGAACTGACGATGCTGAAGTTCCCTAGCTTGTATAAAGTTCACAAGTTTGTAGCGTTATAAACTCTATTTATATGGTTTATAATTGGCTCATAATTCTGTAAACTCACTAATAAGTTTTGTTAGTTTTACACGGAGAAATATCTCTGATACTTTCACTTTTTAGTGCTTACAGGAATGGTTTCTAGGTTCTGTCTGATGTTACAGTGAGTAGATCATGTATTTTAATATTGACGAATAGAAGTCTGAAACCAGGAACTAGACTTAGGAATTTTATTATAAAAAGACGGACAACAGTTACAGTTTAGATAAGCAGAGGCATGAGGCAGGTGTCATCATTAAGTCATTCACGATGGTAGGGTGTTCTGAACCGAATCTTAAATAAGTTTTAGTAATCTGAGTCTCATGATGTTTAAGAGACTAGGTGATTTACTTAATTTAGGTTAAGGATTCAAATGGATAGGAAGAGTTACTGATGGATCAGTGACTAAGTTGAGTGAGCTAGAGTTGTTAGCTTTTATCAAAGGCCTTTCAGCTTTACCAGAATTGTGGTACTCAGCTGCGTTCGATGGATCGTCACCGCTGAGGTCAGATGAGACAGCGTGGAGGTGGTTCCCCCCCCTCGGTCAGGATCGGACGGCTGTGGTGGTCTTGGACCACCGGAGGCCACGGTGTCGTCCTTGGATACGAAGCTTAGTGGAACCATCTCTGAATGAGCTGATGGTTAGCCGGTTGAGCCAACGGAGCAGAGACTGCTTTCCCCACGGGGTTGAGGAGGCAGTTGAGGCTCATATTGAGATGAAGGGAAAACGGCTTGTTTTCTCTTCAGGAGCCGGAGGTGAGATCGGCCGTCAGGGTGAGAGGCCGTCTCCAGGAGGAGGTCAGCTGTGTAGAGGTTTGACAGCTGGGGTGTTGTCTGGTTGGTGTTGAGACCAGAACTGAGCAGCTTCCGGGGTCGGAAGAGCTATCAGGAAGTCTTAGTGGAACATGGGCAAATGAATGAGGAGTTATTAATGTCACGTGACTCAGATCACTAAGACTATTGGTTACTTGGGACAAGTAAACGAGTGATGCAGTTGACTTAACCTTTAGCATAGTATGTATGTGAAATAATACTGAAGCTTGGATCAACATTCATTAATACTGGAAGAAAATGCATTAATCATATTAAGACATTTCTGGACAGTAGATTAAAGGTAGTGTCCTTTAGAATGAGACATCAAAGAGTCTTTAAGTTTAATTATTAACTAAAGAAAGTCTTCTGGGTCTTCCGACACGACCGGTCCTGGAATGTTGATTCAGGTTACAACATAATAAAAGAGTCATTTTATTCCAAGTTATTGGGAAAAAGATGGGTTATTGTAGTGATGATCACAGAGGTAAAAGTTCAGAGGATATTTGGTGGCGCTACAAGTTTTACAACTAGATTAATGACATATGGTGCAATATTGACTCAAAGAAACAGATGAATGATGCAGTGAAGGAAAAGAACATTCTGGTTGGGATTTTCTTCTTTCGCTTTATCCTGGATACTTCTCAGCAGCCATGATGCTTTAAGTAAAATTCTGCAATCCATCTGTGGGGACATTGGAAAATTTACTTCAAGATAGCTTCATTCTTTTGATGACAGCAGACAATTGGTCATATAAGTCCTCTCCCCGTGTTTGTCCTTTCAAGGATTCCATAGTCAAAACTCCTCCTATATCTCCAAACTGTTACTTTCTCGGATAAAAATAAGGGGCACAGCAGAGTTTATGTTGTTCTCACTCAGTGCCAATGAATATACCTTAAAGGACTCTGCATTTTTGTTTAACTCACTGACTATATCTTAATCAATCAGTTCCACACAGCTAGAAAAACTGCCCTGCATAATAAACTGATGCCATCTCTACCATGCATTCTTTCAAAAACTCAACTTTGGAGAAAAGCTTGCTAGTCTTTGCTAATTTGAATGCCAGCAAAAAATAACTTGCCCCGGTGTGAGTTTGTAAATTAGCCACCTACCTCTGAGCAGAAGCTGCCAGTTCTTGAGTAGACTGCTTGCGACTGTAATTAGAATGTGACGTAGCAAAGTGACAGCTGGTATTGTATTCAGCTGATATTGCATTTCTTTCAAACCACAGCTGTTTTGTGGCAAATAAGGCGTACAGAGCCATTGATGGGACTTCAGTAAAAAATTATTCTGTTGTCAGAATGTTGGCGTGTAGGACCCAAAGTACAGGAGGAGGCAGAAGATGATTTTAAAAAAGAGATTTTTTTTAAACGAAAACAAGGCAGGAACTAAACTTACTAGAGGGAACACTGGGCATGGGCGCAGACTTGGCATGGACAATAGGATAACAGCAGGTACAACAGACAATGAGATACTGACCAACGAGACAGGAGGGTTTAAATACAAGAGGATAGCAATCAGGGGAACAAGGAACAGGTGGGTGCATGGGACAAGGTGTGAATAATGATTAATTAGTGGGTGAGGGGGAAGTGGAAAGCAGGGGCAGGGACAGATCATGACCTGGACACAAATAAGCTAAACTAAAACAGACTATGACAAAGAACTAAACATGAAACACACAGGAGGAACTCTGGATATACAGAACATGTTAACATAAACATGAAAGACAAAACACAGGGCAGGAAAAACATGAAGTGAACACACGGGCATGAACTAATGACAAACTATATTCTGATCATGACCTAAAAACAAACAAACAAACACACGGAACAGCATAAAGCATGGGGAACTGAACAGGGAGAGGCCAGGGGAACACACATGGGCCGATATCAGTTGTCCACTCCTTATCAAACACTCCCTGTACCTAGAAGTTCTATCTATGGTGTGGAGGGTGTTGAATTTAATAGTAGGAGGATCTCATCTCTGCATGTTGCTTATGATGTGGTCTTCTTAGCTTTATCAAGCTATGTCCTTCAGCTCTTGCTGAGGAGTAGTGATGGGATTTATGGCTCTTTGAAAGGAGCTGTTCATTGGGGAGCCGTTCACCTCAAAGAGCTATTCAAAAAACTGGCTCTTATGTCAAAATTTTATTTTATTTTTTTTTTACAATATTTTGAAAGAGAAATATCATGTGGAACTATGTTTGGGGACACTCTTTGTTGTGACACCAACATGTACATTGCCAATTAGCTTCCCCAATAGAACTGATGGGTTCATGTTGCTGTGCTCACTGATGCTGTTTTAAATAAAGAGCTGTTCTGTTTCAGCCAGAAACTTAGTGTCGTTGAATATTTCCTCCCAGCCTCAAATGTCAGTTAATACAAAAAAATGAACAGTTCTTTACAAGACCTCTGTTCTCCTCGTTCACAGTAAAGAGCCGTTCAAAAGATTCGACTCATTCATGAACTTCACATCGGTACTGGGAGATTCACAGCTGTGTGAAGCAGTTGGAATGAGGGTCTGGCCTTTCCAACCCAAGGCTATGGTTCTCAAGTGGAAAAAGGACATTGGCCATGTAGGTCATGAGGTCCTACCTTAAAGCGGCTCTCTGGGTTATTTTTCTATGTATCAAAGTTTTCTAAATGTTTTAAATGATATTTCAGGTCTAAACTATGATCTATGGGTTGAGTTCCACAACATCTGTCATTCTGATGAAGACCCTCCTTCCTCCTAGAGACCCCTTTGCATTATTTCTTGCCGCCGACATTTTTCAGCCAATGAAATTCAAATTTCTGCATTCT
Organism: Callopanchax toddi; assembly: GCA_006937965.1. Taxonomy (NCBI): domain Eukaryota; kingdom Metazoa; phylum Chordata; class Actinopteri; order Cyprinodontiformes; family Nothobranchiidae; genus Callopanchax; species Callopanchax toddi. The sequence continues at coordinate 633,045 of SSNR01000329.1, forward strand.
CTCAACATGCACGCGCATTGACCAAACCCGTACCAGTAGGGGGCGCTGTCGTACAGGACGCCCCGTGTGTTTCTGTTTACTGTCTCGTTCACTGAGGACTCACAGCTCATTTCTACTAAAACCTACCCATTCTCCAGCTAAAGACGGGTTTATTTTTATTTTTAAACCTTTCACCTCACAGAATGTCAAGGCTTGACAGGATTATGCGTTTATTTTGGTCAGAAAGTTCATCCAGGGCCGAGTCAAGTTCAGCTTCAGAGTCCAGCAGCAGCTCTCTGCTAACAGAGCTAATATCAGAAGCAGCAGGGACAGAGAGGGCTCATCAGACCCTCGTAGTGTTGGAATAAGATTGTGAACTGTGAGTGATTAAACCCTACACATTGAGCTGTACAGTTTATGCCTGAAGTATATGCGCCGTGTGCACGCGTGCACACGCGGCCGGAGGCGCGTGTCGAGATGTTTTGAGGAGGAGCCTTTGGACGCTAGATTCAAAAACTGCTCTCTTGCTGAAATAATCCAGAGTGCGGCTTTAAGTGGAGAACGTTAAGTATCCCTGTGTCTTGTTTTTGAGTGAGGGAAGGAGGGAGAAGGAGATCAAGAGGATCAGGGCAGCATTTGCTTGAAGAGGGAGTTAAACCAGAAAGCGCTCTCTGTTTACCAGTCAATCAATTATCCAATCCTCACCTATGGTGACTGAAAGAATGAAATCATAAATACAAGTGACTGAAATTACTTTCCTCTGGGGGGGGGGGGCTGGGTTCAGGCTTAGTGAAAGGATGAGGAGCTCAGACATCCAGGAGGGACTCATCTTAGAACCACTGCTCTGCCACGTCAAGAGAAACCAGCTGAGGGGATGCATCTAGGTCAGGATGTCTTCTGGACACCTCCCTGAAGTGTTTCAAGCATGTCCTGCTGGCAGGAGGTCCCGAGGCTGACCCAGGACACTCATGGAGGCATTATATTTCATGGCTGGCCTGGGAATGTCCTGGGGTCCCACCAGGTGTATTGGAGGAGGTGGTTGGGGGAAGGACAGTCTGGGACTTTAATCTTAGAATTCTGCCTCTGCAAATTGGACCCAGATGAGCAGAAGACAGCGAAGTGAAGCAAGGTAGAACAAAAACAATTACATCATCTCCAGGTAGCTCAAAACCTGCTGAGTCCACATGTTCTACTCCAAGAGAGGCTCCTCAGAGTTCATCCAAAATTAAGGCCTGCTGGCCCTTTCTCTCCTTTTCTGAGTCAGCATGTGTGAGATTAGGAAATGTGACCTTGTACATTTGTAACCGTGTCACCTCTGATTCACTAAACTTCAGAACTTTTCTAAGGCTAGATTTTTAAAACAAGTGAAGATTTCCAGTGGATAAAATATTGGTTTTACAAATACACCAGTAAGCAATTCTTAGCTTAACCCCTTTGATGCATAACATGGGTCAAAAGTGACCCGGCTGAGTTTTTATTGTTGATATCTTTGCAATAAATTATTCTCGTTATTTAGTAGTCAAGGTATTCCTCAATTAACTTGTTTTTTACTATAATACATGATTATTTTATTTTTCCTTTCTTTCTTTTTTGAACAAAACACATTTTTGTATCAGTACCCCTCTAATGCACAACACGGGTCCAAAATGACCCATATCCATTTTCTATGTTATTTCTTATATAGCTCCGTGTTTCTATGATATATCTTTGAAATTAATTAATTTTATCAGTTACTCTTCCAACTATGTGACAAAAATCTTGCTTTTGTTTAGAACAAATAATCATTTTCATTTTTCCTTGCTTATGATATGAATAAGCACAGCTTTTGTATTTCTCCCCCTACTTTACACACGACCCACATGCATCTCCTAGTTTTAGCATTTGGAGGTAAAAGAAAAGACTGTTCACAGCTCAGCACAGATCTCATCCCTCTCTTTCTCAGTACATGTTTGTATTGTTTTTCAATCGTTCTAACATTACCCCAAAACATATTTGATGAAAATTGTGAACGGTACATAATATTTGATTAGGTTTAGCTTACTTTGAGAGTGAGTACCTTATTTGTTAGAATAATGAAAAAAATTAGTATTAGCTAGTTAGCTATTGATGTGCATCTGAAAATATTGTGCTTTGGATCTTCTTTATCCAGCGTACGGCTATTCACAGATTTACTGCAGATGAGGTTGCAGAACTGCTGCAGCCAGATGAAGATGAGGAGGCCATTTTTACAGATTCAGAGTCTGACCTTTCTGATGACGATGACCCAGAATAATTGACACAGGATCAAGCTGGAGTTGGGGGCTGTCTGGAAATCCAGCTTATCTGCATGAAGGAAAGTCCTCTCAAGATTCAGAAGACTCATTTGATGAATCTTCTGAAGAGGAAACAGTCCAGTAGGCTGAGTAAAAAAGGACTGTACTGGGATGAGAATCCCCCCTTCATGGCAGAACACGCAGCCACAACATTCTCAGAAGCTGCCCAGGCCCTATATACCCCTGGATCAACAGCTGTTTTACCAAAAGATGCCTGGGATATGTTCATAAGCAACAACATCAATGAGGAGGTTCTAAAATGCACCAACTTAGAAGGGTAAAGAGCAACCACAACAAAAGGGAAAGAGTGGAGAAACATCGATTAAAAAAAAGAATTGATGGCCTTTATTGGTTGGACCCTGATTGCAGGGGGAGGAGAGCTGGGATGTGGCCTTGCCAGAGCTTTTTGTGAATCCTCTGCAAAACCAAATTTACAAGGCCACCATGGGGCTGAAGAGATTTTAAGATATTCGCTGTGTCATACGGTTTGACAACAAGAGAACCAGGGCTCTGTGACTAACAGACCACATGGAAGCATTTATAATTTGTGAGACATGTAAAAATTATGGTGGCAATTTATGTTCTTGACTCACATTCCACCAGTTTACGGTTGTTAAAATACTGATACAGCTCAGCTCAATAGCAATGCTCTTATAACGTTGTGACAAAATGAAAATAAACATGTTGCAAGTATTAAATACATACATATTTGGCCCCACTCACTGCTGAAAACAATTATTTAAAACAAATTATTGTTATAGTATTAAGTAATTTAATTTTAATCCACATTTGGATGACTGTGTGAATGTGTGTAAATTTGATGTAGCAAAATAAAAACTATTTTTGTTCATAAATTATGAAAGGAAAAATGGAAATAATGATCTGTGGCAATCTAAAACAAGACATTTAAACAATACTTGGAATATTCAATCAAAAAATAAAATGATTTCAAAAGATAGAACAAAGAAAAAGTCAGCCAGCATGAAAAAACATGGAAAATGAATGCGGGTCATTTTGGACCCATGTTGTGCATTAGAAGGGGTGTGGATATGTTGCGCATCAAAGGGTTAAAAAAGGAGGCCATCCTTTTGATGTAGTGGTTACTCAGTGGAGGAGGTGGATATTCCCATGTCCATCATACCCCACAGATAAAAGACCTCTGTATTGTCTGCTAGAATAATCTGAGGATAAACACACTGCAATAAAACATTGGCTGTAAACATTTTTTATTTCCAAACCTCTATGGTTTTTGAAGGTGTCTGGCTCAAGGTAATGTAATGATTACAATGTACGTTAATATATTGTATTAAGTTGCCAGGAGCCAGATTCTTATCAGTCCCTGAATTTTGGCTCCAAGGGTCGAGTCGAATATGAGATCCTTTTGCCTTACAGTCAACTTTGACCCAATATTGTGACTGAAGTTTATATTGCCACTTGAACTTAAGAGTGACAGTCTTACAAAATTGATGAGACTTCATAAGAGGTCAGTGCTGTACTGATGCAACCATTAATTATTTATGCTTGAAAACATATTGGGCTAGATTTTATATTAAATTATTAATTTTGTTCATGCAATAGTTTAAACTTGTGAAGTAAAAATATTAAAAAACAAAACCCAAAACATTTCTAACAACCATTAGAATAGATATAGGTCTGCATGAAAAAAATAGGGATATTTGGCTTACTGGTGAAATGTATGGAAAATGTTAGAGGATATATCATGAAATTTGAGCATTTAAGTACTGTATTGACCTGAATATAGGACTAGGCTTTTTTTTTTTGTTGAAAATAATGTAAAAATGTGGGGTCATCCCTTAAAGCCATACTCAGTAGCCAGGTAAACAATGTAGCTTTTAACGTTTTTTTTAAAGCTTCTTAACAACGTTCCAACATAGTATAGCCATAAATATATTATTTTTAGATTAAAAAAACCCCGAAAGAAATCAATAAAGTAGTTGTCCCGCAGTTCTCTAAAAACTTCAGCCAATCCTATTGTTTGGACCGAACGATAGGATTGGACAATCCAGCTGTCTGTCTGCCGCATTTCCTCACTGCTTGGATTGGCATTAATCCGCCCGGACACATTTTGGGGCAGAACATCCCGAAAGTGAAAGTAGGACAGAGAGCCGGCGGGTGATTCCATTTTAAGATAAAAATACCAGAGTCCCCCCACAAAAACACCTTTTCAGCTAGCAAAAATCTAAAAACGTTTGGAGGTGAAAAGAGGAAAAGCTGGGGGAACATTTCTGCGGCTGGAGTTATACTCTGCTTTGTCACCTTTGCAAACCGTGGTCCTATGTCCGCGGGAGGCTGGCGTATGGATTTTACCCGATGGGAGGGGTGAGTTCACCGAGACGTGTTTCTGTAAAATAGCTAGCGAGACTTCGTTTGTTTACCTGGCTACTGAGTATGCCTTTAATCAGGGTCTAACCAGTGACACATGCTGATGGTTGTTTGGGGTCATTACACGACTGCAACAGCAGAGGGCGTAGGCTTTTTAGCAGCAACAGGAAGCGCAGCTCAGATCGCTACCAGTCCCAGTCCGGACCAGCCCAAAGTTAGAGGCCCACTGGGGATTAAGATGCCCGATGGCCAGTCCAGCCCGGTCCACTTCCAGACCCAGGGTAGGTGCCGGTGAAGACTTCTGTCCAGGTGGAGGGCTTGTGCTGGTCAATTTAGACACGCCTCCTTTCCCTGGACACAGGTCCTTGCACAGCTGCACAGAACCTCGGTCCACTGGACTGGCGCTGCACCCGGTACCGGTCCGACCCGAGTTGAACCGGTACTGGACTGGGTCCCTGTTCAGCAGGCTGTTTCAGACCATTTCAATCCATGCCTGCATGCACTGAACTTAGTTTACAGTATTTCAGTCATGACATGAGGCTAGATATTTGATGTATCTCAGATTAGCTGGTTTTCATCAACTCTTGCTGCTGAATCTAAACTTTATGGCTGTGGAGCTTCTGGATTTAAAATAAATGCATTTTCATTTTCAAGATCTTTTTTTAAATTCAACCTTTATTTTACCAGTGTTTGCGAAAACACGCCGGACCGCCGGACATTACCGACGTAAATTAAAATTGTCCGACGCAAAACTGAAGCACGCCGGACACTGACCGGCGTGCGTGCTTCTCCAGCTCTCTCTCTCTCTCTCTCCTGTCGTTCTCGCGCGCGCCTCTCGCTCGGGCACCTACTTTCCTCACCTCTCATTCACGCGCCTTCGCTCACGTGTCGATGAGAAATGTCAAAGTATTCCTGCAGACTTCGTTTCCTCTGATTATTTAGGTAATCTGGGGTGATTTATTTTGCTCTGGAGCTTCTAGGTGGACAACGTAGACTCTCTGACGTTACAGCGTTCAGGTTCAGACGTGAGATCGTCGGCCTCTCTTCTCTAATATTAGCTTCCTAAACGAACTGTAACCACCACGATTTAGTTTTTATTTAGTCCGTTCTTCCTTGTCCATCATTATTTAATTATCTAAACACAGCTCCGTCGGACAATGTTAAAAAACATCGGGTCCGACGACTGTCCGACGTGTTTCTATGGTGATGAGGCAGAGAACAGCTGATCTGAACGTGCAGCTGATCAGGCCCCCAAACAAAGCCCATATGATCTAGTAACTCTGTTAACTGGTTACTTTAGGATGAGAAACCAAACTACATGAGAATGACGTATTAAGAATGAAGGAGTGAGAACAGGAGGATCATCTGTGAACTCCATTCTCCTGTTATGGTAACAATATATAATATTAATAATATTAATAATAATAGTTTAGAATAGAATAGAAATCCTTAATTGTCCCTCAGTGTGGAAATTCAGGTGCACAGCTGCAAAGTTACAGGCAAATCAAAACATAAAGATTCACATAAATATAAATAAAAATCAGAAAAACTACCTGACTGTAAAGTAATTTAGAGCCTAAACAATAATAACAGCATAATAAAATACTGCTCAATCATTAAAATACCATACAGATCCTGATTCACAGAAATGTGAAACTGACCAGGATTCCTGAGTGAAACTAGACCAGCAGCATCCTGGGTCTTTAGAGTCAGACTGACTCAGTATTATGGTGGTCTGAGTGAAACTAGACCAGTAGCATCCTGGGTCTCTAGAGTCAAACTGACTCAGTATTATGGTGGTCTGAGTGAAACTAGACCAGCAGCATCCTGGGTCTCTAGAGTCAGACTGACTCAGTGTTATGGTGGTCTGAGTGAAACTAGACCAGCAGCATCCTGGGTCTTTAGAGCCAGACTGACTCAGTATTATGGTGGCCTGATGTCGCTCTAGGAGTTGTGTTTATTACCTCTTGTTGTGTCTTTTTAGTGTCTTTTAAACTGCTGACAGTTCTTTTCATTGACTTTTAGGCGAATCATTTAAGATATTTTTGCCTGTTGTTCTTATCTTTGAATTGTTCTGTTTTATTATTGTATTTACTGTCTGTATTTGACTCTGTTCAGCGCTTTGGACTGCTTTGATTGGTGGTGGGAAGTTGCTATACTGTATTAATCAATAAATAAATGAATGATTATTGTTTTTAAAGGACTAAGTGGGAAAAAATGACCATATTCTGATCTAGTGTCTCATAGAGGTCACTATAATAACCACTATATTAAATAGATACAGATCTGCAGCACGTGAGGACATTGTCCTACGTGAGTCAAAAATGTCCTGCCTGAGATGGTCCCACGTCTGCCAGTTTGGCAGGCGTGGCTCAAAAGTTTTCGCGAACACTGATTTTACAAATGGTAAAATGTTTGAGAACAATGTTGAACTGCTTTAAAGGAGTGGCTAGGGTGACAGGAGGAGGATCAGAGTTAGACAGAGGCCCAAACTAAAACTAAACACAAAGGGTCAAGGATCATGACAGTCTTACCTCACTGTAAAGCAAAAAGTAAACAAGCAAAAAGCTCAAGCCTAATAAAATCATGTGACTGAGTTTATTTCTATAGGAAGTCTGTATTTACATTTGTTCATGACAACATACCCCATTTACACATTCAACTAAAATATGTTTCAACATTTAAAGGAATGCATACATTTGTACTTGATTTGAATATACAGTAACTCCAACCCTATGTCCTGACCATTATTGATCCGTGTTGATGGTTTCACTTCCACTTCATTTGTTTTCTCAAAAATATTGTGATGCATTGGCTGAATAAAAGACTTTGTCATTTTTGTGTCGGTATACTGGATAGCACTGAAGAGCAATATGAGAAGAGACAAAAACTAGTCAGTAACATAAGTACTAAAACAACCTCCCAGTTTCTGTAGACTGTTTCTCACTGATATCCAAAATCTCAGAAAATGAAACCAGTAAGGAATTTTCTAACAGTATTCTGAGCTCACTAAAATGCACACACCCAGTGTTGAGCAAGTTACTTCAAAACTGTAATGCATTATTTATTACTTGTTACTGTCATTTTAAAGTAATCCCTTACATTACAATATTACTGTTTTTTAAATGTAAGGCATTACACTACTTTTGCATTACTTTTAGTTACTCTCACCAAAATACCTGTAAATATGGATTTGATCATCTAATGAGCTCATTCTACATCCAGTGGAAGGTGATGTGATGGATACATGGAGATATATCATCTATCTGTATATTAACCCATTCATCCATCCATCATTTATTCATCCATCATTTATCATCCATCCATCAATATCCATCCATCCATCCATCATTACCCATCCATCCATCCATCATTACCCATCCATCCATCATTTATTCATCCATCATTATTCATCCATCCATCATTATCCATCCATCCATCCATCATTTATTCATCCATCCATCATTATCCATCCATCCATCATTTATTCATCCATCCATCATTATCCATCCATCCATCCATCATTACCCATCCATCCATCATTATTCATCCATCCATCATTATCCATCCATCCATCATTACCCATCCATCCATCCATCATTATTCATCCATCCATCATTACCCATCCACCCATCATTTATTCAACCATCATTTATCATTCATTCATCCATCCATCATTTATTCATCCATCATTTATCATTCATTCATCCATCAATATCCATCCATTGATCATTATCCATCCATCCATCTATCCATCCATCATATCCATCATCCATCCATCCATCTATCCATCATTATCCATCCATCCATCATTATCCATCATCCATCCATCCATCATTATCCATCCATCCATCATCATCCATCCATCCATCATTATCCATCATCCATCCATCCATCATTATCCATCCATCCATCATCATCCATCCATCCATCATTATCCATCATCCATCATTATCCATCCATCATTATCCATCATCCATCCATCCATCCATCCATCCATCCATCATCCATCCATCCATCCATCATCCATCCATCCATCCATCATTATCCATCATCCATCATTATCCATCCATCATCATCTATCCATCCATCATCATCCATCATCATCATCTATCCATCCATCATCATCCATCCATCATTATCCATCATCCATCCATCCATCCATCCATCCATCCATCATCATCCATCCATCATCCATCCATCAATCCATCCATCATTATCCATCATCCATCATTATCCATCCATCATCATCTATCCATCCATCATCCATCCATCCATCTTTATCCATCATCCATCCATCATCATCCATCCATCCATGCATCCATCCATCCATCTTTATCCATCCATCCATCATTTATCATCCATCCCGTCTAACCGTATATTAATCTATCAAATCTACATACAGTATATTTAAATCTATACACACATACATATACCTGAGGGATCTTGTGCACATGGGGAGTTCCTATTCATTAGTTTGACTCCTCCCTCCTGCAGCAGGCAGCAGACGCTGCATGACGCGCGCTTTCCTCTGCTTGGTGCGCGCGAGAGAGCGAGCTCTCCAATTTCTGATGTGAATAATCTCGTCTGTTTGAGCGACTCTTTATCAGGAAACTTCTCAGTTCGCTTCAGTTTCCGAGCGGCGAGCTGCGGGTCTTGGTTACTGTGAGTGCGCACGACTTGGGCAGCGCACGCGACTTGTGCGGACTCCTCTCTGCTCTGTCTGACTACAGGAAGTGAAACATTTGGCGCTGAGTGACGTTTCTCCTCTGGAAAACCCACCACTTCAATCCGGGTTAAACATGCACTGTAATGCGCGCGTTACTGACATTGTACAGAGTAAAATATTACAGATTTTTTTCTGTAATGCCTTACATTACTGTGTTACCGCAAAAAGCAATGCATTACAGTAATTAATTACTTTTGTAACTCGTTACTCCCAACACTGCACACACCAATAGACAAAAATATGAAACTGTCATAGATCTGAGCCTTTAACACATCTTTCAGTTCAACAGGACCAGTATACAACCAAAACTGGTGGAGTTGAGTTGCCTTCCATTGGTTTCTCTCAACCAGTGTGTGTGTGTGGCCTTCTGGCAAACTGATGGAATATATAATCTTTTAAAGCTAGTAGTCTTTCTGAAACCAAAGATGCTTGATTAGATTAGATACAACAACACAATGGACCAGGAGTTACCTATTCGAACAGCGTTTTGATGGCACCTGCTGCATTCCAGGGTCCAGTAAGCACTGGCAGCATGTGATATGAGGGCTCTGGTGTCACGCACAAAGGAGCTGGCATTCCTTGAAAACAATCCTATTACTCAGTGTTTTGAATTGTAATTCACCAGATATTGCAAATATTCTGACAAAGAATTAGGTTGACTTGGGTTTATGCACGGTCACTTCCTGGTTGCGATAGACTCTGCCCCTCCCTTCCGGTTCAACGCTGTTCCCACACAAACTGGACAAAATGGATTTTTTTACCCGTTTTCTTCAAGACCTGCCGCGCATCACGGTAAACGATGTCCACCGGATTTTTGAAAAACACACAGAGACGTCTGTGAGCAAGCGGGTGAAGGACTTTAAGCTGTATATAACCAGCTTTATTCATGAAATTGAAGGTAAGCTAACAGCGTTAGCTCGTAGCTTCCATCATCAAAAAACAGTGAGACAAATGTATATAGCCGTGATCGTGGGCTCCAACTGCTTCCCAACTTTCTCTGGTCTAGCTGTACGTTATCAAACACCAAGTCTTCATTCACCAAAAGAATAGTTGTTCCAGTGAAATAACACACAAACGGCGCCGCGCCTCCTCCTTTAGCCTCCTCCTTTAGCCTCCTCCACTCGGCTCTTTGACTACTGTGCTGCAAAGTGTGGACTGCAGACACGGTGTGGTTAGAAATGATCACGTTTTCTCTTCTTAAGTTCACAATCCTTCCTTTTTGTAGTTATTTATTCAGTGGAAATGTGTGGAAACGGACTGATGAATTATATTCAGCTGATGCGGTACACAACTGAACACAGCAGTGTTCAGCTGTCAAGGCTTCCCGTCCGCTGATACTTATATGATGGCTTCATTTCTTAGTGCTATAATATATATATCATACTGTACTATACTATACTATTACTCGTTTTGATTATAAACAATATCTTTAGCTGGAAATGCACTCTAACTCTGGAAATCTTCACGTTTCAAATGGAACCGGAAATGGTCCCGCGAGTTAATTTTAAACCGGAAGTTCTACTAAGTACTCTGTGCATAAAGCCTATTGCCACAAAAAAGTCCATCCACCATTGGGTTCTTACTGTACCCCTGCAACATGCCAAGTATTGGCCAAAGCTGAGTACATTTGCTCATAAAAAGTGGAAAACCATCATCTGATGCCTCAATATTTAGGCCTACCTCCACATCTCTATCAGATTCTACACTTTCTTGCTCATTTTCTAATGATTCTACAAGTTTTGTCCATTTTTCAGGGCTTGTGTTCTCATATTGCTCTGCTCATTGTGAGCCCGTTTACCATCAATATCATTTACACTATTTTTTCTGCTTTAGGTGGCAAGCCTAAACACAGCCCTGCAAGAAAGGAAAATTAAAAATTAATTGTAAGAAATACTTGATATATTGATTCTGCTTACAGTTTGCATATCTTGTTTACAAAACAAGGCTTTATTAGATAGGTTCCCATTTTTATGTCAACACAACACTGATATATGTAGAAGTGGATGCTTATTAGAGAAGGTTTGTGCCTAAGACCCCCAACTGATTGTTGTTCGTCTTTAAATAATTTTAAAATTTTGATTTTTTTTTTATAACTATGCAAATAATAGCTAATCTAAAAGCTCACAGTTCATCCAATGCAATGTGGTATGAGCTTGAAGATAGATTATTATCCAATATACAAGGGAACTGAAATCTTTAAAAAAACTGAGGTTTAGAACCAGAATAATGGAATTGACTATCTGTAAACAGTGTGAACTTATGGAACAGTCTCAATAGGGAAATAAAAGAATCAAAGTCGCCTTATGTGTTTAATAGATGCACTAAATTGAGTGTATTGAAGAATTATGAAAACGTAAATTAGGTTGGTGTCTGTGATTAAATTTGAAAACTGGAACAGGATGTGATGGAGATGAATCTGTGTTGAATAAAAGTTGTAATATGAATGATTTATTGTGAAATTGTTTGGTAAATTGGGGCAGATAATATGTTTTCTTCTTTCTGCCCCTTTTCATGCAGATTTGTATTGTTTTGTTTATGTATATTGTTATTTTGTGTTTGTTCCTTTTTTAATGAAGTAAATAATACATTTAAAAAATATATTTTGTTGCTGCAACCTTTGTTGCACACTCCCTGACCCGATTGTTATACTGTATTACAGATTTCTATATAGTTTTTAATGATTTTCCATGCCATGGTCAATGATTGTACAGTACCTTAGCCATTCTTTATGAAATAATGACAAAACTTCATTATAAACAGGGGTGCACAGAACTGGGGCGCTAGTACGCATGAGCACCAGATATCATGCATGAATACCAGATCCCTCTACCCGAATGCTCTTTTGCAAACAGGTTCTGTCACGGTCCGGATTACCTCAGCCTGCGATCACCCACTGACGAGCTTCACATCCCATAGAAGGGTGCTGCAGAGGAGCGGTTATAAGACAAACATGCTGCATCCACCACCCTGGAGACGAAATTGCGATGAGGAGGTGCGCACCAAGCATTAGCGCCAGGTACTCCCATGAGTTTCATTATGTGCACCCCTGATTATAAACTAGTTAAAATACAACATATGTCTTATGTATAAACTCAATAATGATTGATTTTTTTAGCAGCAATCTTTTTAAATATCCATAACTCATACACAGCATCTAGTGACTATAGATGATCGGGGAGGGGGGCTTCAGGTTTTGTCCTGTCCTCTGTTCACAGCTAAGACCATGAAATTATGTCCAGGAGTACACAAGTGCTGTTGAGGTGGACATGCACGCCAAAAATAATTTGCACAGCAGTTCCTTTGCCACTACGATTCTTTTTGTATCAGTGTTATGTAGGGGTTGAACGACAAGTCGACTACTAATAAAAGTCGCGTCGACTTCAACTAATCGCTGATGACGTCATACATACGGCGTATACAGGACGGCTTTATAAAACTTGACAGGCTTTATTGCAAAAATGTATTTTTATGCCGACAACAAACAGCTCAGAGAGAGCAGTTGTTTTAGGCAGCACTTTGGTTTTAATATCAAGTCTTTAGACTAAAATGCTGATTAGTTTTAGTCACATTTTAGTCATGTTTATATGCAAAACAGTTTTAATCTGACTAAAACTACAGTTTTAGTCAGATTGTGGTCTATTGTTCAGCCATAATCATAACAAAGACATTCGCTATTTAATGAATAAAATCACTCAAAGCTTGATAGCCGAGCCATTAGCTCGTTAGCTTAGCCGTTAGCACACCGGAGGTTTGAATGAGCTGCGCCGCATTTTTAGTCAAACTAGAGATAAAGAAAGCAAAGACTCGCCATTAAGTTGATTAAATAAGGACAATCGCTGCCAAGAAGTATTCTTTGAGTAAATATCCATTTTAATAGCGCATCGCCAGACCGGAACACATCAAAGGAAACAAAACTAATCAAAGGAAACCCCTTCAAAATAAAAGTTCACGTGATCAGCGACTAGTCGACCCTTGGTTTAAAAAGTCACCACAGCCCACAAAGGTCGACTAGTTTGTGCAACCCTTAGTGTTATGTCTACTGCCTGCATGCATTTACAGTATATTAATGGAAAAAAGCACATAGTCATTACAATGAGTTCTGCTCATAACACAGAACAACCATCACTGCAGCAGTTCTTCAGACATGGTGTTTGGGTGAGGCCCCCCTACTTACCGTATTGACCCGAATATAGAACGACCCCGATTATAAGACAACCCCCCTTTTCAAGACTGGTCTTCAGAAAAAGACTAAATTCACTTTATAAAGAAACTATTTTTATAGAAAATCTGAGAAAATCATTTAAAAATACCGTAATTACAGACTGCTTTAATATTTGCGTATTAATCAGGGGTTATAGTTCTCCATTATGGTGACAGACTTCAGTCTCTAGTCTCAGACTCCCTCCCTCTCTCTCTCTCTCTCTCTCTCTCTGTGTTTGTGGAGCAGCTGAGTTATGAGACAGTGTAAACACATAGGTGACTATGCTCCTGCTCTTGACTACGTGAGAGTCGGGTACAGAAAATAGCAATGAGGAAGGAGGAGACGTGCGTGACACAAGCCGCTGAGTCCTCACCTGACAAAAGTCCGAGCTGAGCTGCCCTTTGCTGAAAGCTCCTTCCTAGATTCTGGAAGTGAACTTGGCTGGACTGATCATCGGGCATTTTAATCCCCAATGGGCCTGTAACTTTCAGCTGGTCCGGAACCAGGACCAGTGGCGGTCTGAGCTGCTTCCTGTTGCTGCCGCTTTGACCAGAAGCCTGCGCCCTCTGCTGGTTTGGTCGTGTAATGACACCCCAAAAAACTAGGCCGCGATTATAAGACGACCCCCCCTTTTCACATTTTTTTCAATGAAAAAAAACTTGTCTTATATTCGGGTCAAGACGGTATGTATCTCTTCTAAAAATGTAAGCACCACTAATTATATGTACAGGGTGGCATTTAGCTCAGTTGGTAGAGTGGCCAGTCTGGTAACCAGAAGGTCACCAGTTCGATTCCCAGCTCCAGCTGGGTTAGATTGTCATTGTGTCCTTGGGCAAGACACTTAACCCACCTTGCCTGCGTGTGAATGTTGGTGGTGGTCAGAAGGGCCGATGGCGCAGAATGTTATCCTCACCTCTGTCAGACTGCCCCAGGGCAGCTCTGGCTACAGACGTCTTTCGTAGTTTACCATCACCAGTGTAAATGTGTGCGTGAAAGAATAATGGAGCTTCTGTCAAAGCACTTTGGGTGTCTAGAAAGGCACTATATAAATCCATTATTATTATGTCAATGTTTTTAGAAGATATCACATGCAACTAGCACACTGAATTAGCATCACGCCTTTCTATAACCTGAAACTTTACAGGTGTCATGATATTTGGCTGTTACTGGACCCTGGACTGGACACAACTACACAAAGGGCAGCCAAGATAAGTTTTAGGGTCTTTATTAAAAGTTTGGTGTAATCGTGGTGTGGAGATCCCTCTGATTGCATTGTTGGGGTCATCTCATTTCTGGGTCAAACAATCACTTCCGATAACTGATGGAATTGCAGGCAATTGGTGGAGCTCCATGCGTGATTTTGCTGCAGCCAAGTGCCTTTCACCCAATTTAAAAACTAATTCAAAATTGTGAACTCAACCTTAGATCAAGTATAACAAGTATAATGTTTATGTGAAGAAAATCTTAATCACGTTCTTCATTTTTGAAAACTGAAACCAGTTTATAATTAGGGTCTGCTTGCATGTCATCTAAGGGTCAGCTACATTTTATAAGTCTAATTTTAAAAGCGGTTAGGACTAATGAAATCTGCAAAATGAAAATGTAACTTCAGTGCAGGCAGTAGCTCTTTCCTGTGTTATGCTGAAGGGTTGCTCTATTAATTGCAGAGAGCTGTGATTATTCACAAGGGTTTATAATTAGGAGAGAGCCAAGAGTGTTTTACGCTGGGTAATTGCATGTGTCTACCCAGCATCATTTATCTGGGAAGCAGTAATCTCTGCCATTCTGAAATCATGGGAGGCTGCTTCAAACCTTGTTGCATGAAAGCGATTTCCAAGCACTCATCAAACAGATTGCTTTTTGTACGCATCACTCTTCTTTAATTTTACAGATTCTGATGATTCACTGTGGAGCCATTATCAATTTTCTTTAAAATTTTGGTGCAGCAGTCAGCTTCACACAAGTCCACTCCCAGAGGAGGCTTCGCATATACTAATTGATTTATATGTTTTTTGTACTGTTTTTAACTATATATATATATGTATATTAGGCCTGCCAATCATTACATTTTTTAATTACGATTAATTGCAATAATATCCAAAGTTAACTTGAGATTAATTGCAAATTTTTAAGGTGTTCTTAACTGACCAAAAACTATTCTTATTTCAACTATTCTTACATAATGATGTGGAAAAATATACTTTTTATAAAAATGTGTTTCCGTATTACATTCTCCACAATGTTAATCAGTCTGCAAGCTGTAGCCACCAATTTAGTTTACTGGATGTAGAATTGTTCCGGCATCTCCGCTGAAAACTTTCCAGTTTTGGCCTCCTCCCCCTTTCGGCCAGGAGAAGGAGGGTTCTCTGCATCAGCTGCATGCTTCGCCAGCAGTTGGCATTTGAGTGTTGATGTACTGTGATAGTTCAGTTCACATTGACAGTAAACACAAATGACTTTTGTCTTATCAGTTGTACAATATGGTAGAGTTTTAAGTTAAACTTTACATTCAAAATACCTTTTTTTGCTTTTCATGCTGTACCTAGCATCTGCCGAGTTAGCATTAATGTTTCCGTTTCATTATTTACGTCAGAGACTATGGAAGGCCAGGAGGGACAATAGACCAGTGCGTGCATACAAACTACAGAAGACTGCTCATTATTCATACTTAAATAAATTAACACCATTAAAGGGGGCTTTGCGATAATGCATTAAAATGTGTTAATTTTGACGCCCTTATTGCAAACCCATCTGGTCCCACGCTACCTCTGCTCTCCACCAATCAACTGCAACCACCAGATTGCCAACAGGAAGAGGTTACCTGCTCCCAGTATGTATCTGGACAGAGTCTGGCTCTCTCGTGACAATGAAGTCAATCTCTAGAAAACTCTCCCCTAGGTTCATTGGTTCCTATCATTGTGACCATTCTGCTTACTCGATCTGCTGGCTCATGGACTCCCATTTACAGGGTCATGGTCTGCAGTAACTTGCCAGTTGGGTTCCAGCCCAGACACCTGTTCTTGGGTTCCCTCCTCCTTTATGTTGAATCTTTCCCTTGTCCATGACTGAGTCCTCCCGTCCTTTTGTTTCTTCTGTGCCACCCGATGGTGGCCAATGTGGGGGGAGGGGGAGGAGTCAGGGATTCAAATCCTAATTCAAACTAAAGGATTTGTATAGCTACATCAACATCCAAATGAATGTTCACCCAGATGGGACTGTGATTGCAGCAGCAGCCTTTAATTACACAAAATAGCCATGCCCAAGCTTCTTAAAAATGTCAATATACCAGAGACAATCACATCCTGGAGCAGGTGTAAACTAACATCAAGGGGCCATACTAAGCCCCTCAGCTTATCAGACCACATATCTCTGATAATGACTCCAGCTTACAAGCTTACAGTCTGTAGACCTGCAGTAATGACAGTGAGTGGGCTGCACCAGAGAAGGGATGCTGCCTTCTGTTCAGGTGACACAGTAGTCTACAAAACAGCAAGTAACAACCTGAAAAAAGGTATTGGGGATGTCAAGGGCAAGTATAAAACACACATTGGTGGCTTACTTGAGGACAATAACCAGAGCATGAAGAGAGGAATTAAAGCTCTAACAGACTAGAAGAGTAACATTGCACAAACCAGTCAACACAGGGATCTACTGGAAACTTTTGCTCACTTTGACAGACAAAACAGTCGAGCAGAATTTTAAGGAACTCAGCCTAAAAAGAAGCAGAAACTCATTCTCCAGCAGCCTCAGGTGAGGTCAGCTATAAAGAGAGTCAACATTACCAAGCAGTTGGACTAGACAGAGTGTCAGGCCACACACTATACCTGCACTGACCAACTTGTGTGGGTGTTCACTGACATTTTCAACCTCTACCTAGAATAAGCTGTAGTCCCCACCTGTTTCAAAGCCACCATCATTGTTCCTGTGCACTAAAAACCTGCAGCTTTGAGAGGACGATGTTATCCCTCATTAGAGACACCATCCCTGCAGACCTGGACACACACTAGTTGGCCTATCATGGGAACAGATCTAGGATGCTATCTCCATAGCTCTTCACACAGCCCTGTCTTACCTGGTGCAGTCAAACACATCAGGATGTTCTTTATAGACAACACTGTAAATCCCCATAAACTCAAACTCATCATCCTTGGACTTTTGATTGAATGACATTCTTACCAACAGACCACAACATGTCAGGATAGAGAACTTGACATCTACCAGAATTCTGAATACTGGAGTACCACAGGGCTGTGTGCTAAACTTAGTTCTTTTTACCCTCTTCACTCAGGATTGTGTCTCTATCTACCCCTCTAACACCACAATTAATTTAGCTGATGACACCACTGGGATGTGACTCATTAGCGATAATGAGGAGACCTACTGTCAGGTCAGGAGGTCAAACATCTGGCGGAGGGGCATGACGCACGAGGCGCTGCTGGCTGAACTCCGGTTATATTAACGTTTATTAGCTCGTATAAAAGCCCAACATAACGTTATCTTAGACAGAAACAGGTGAATCTAGTTTGTCTATCAGAAAGATGGATTTCCAGCTGACGAAGAGAGAGACGGAGGAATCAGAGGCAGCGCGCGCACGTGCGCAGCAGAGACTGGATATTGATCAGCGATCCTTCGTTCTGGTGTACTAAAACGGCTGAAGCCAACAGAGTTAACCTCTATACGTGATGCAAAACGAACCCCTTTCTAAGAGGGGAATAATCTGCAGATTCACAGCGTGTGAGAACAGAACGTCGGGAATTATGTAGCGACGCACGCGCTCTACATTAACCGCGAACCACGTGCGTTCCGAACCGTAGAGGGTGATCCGTACGAACCATGGATCGATGATGATCCGTTGCACCCCTAGTGGCTACTTTTCTCAAAGGATACCAAATTGAAATTTCATTTTATGATTTACAATTACAATAAACTTCTGATCAAACCATTAGAAACAAACGTCATGCAGGTAGCCTGCAGGCCTGATGTCCTCTAGTGCAGGGCCGGTTCTGGGCATAGGCTGATTAGGCCATTGCCTAGGGCGCCCTATGCTGGAGGGGGAGCCAAATTGTCCCTTTTTAAAAATTTTATGTATTTTTTGTTGGGACAAACTGTTTGACACACTATTCATCTTATGTAAAGAGCAAAGTAAGTAATAAATACGTACATAAACTAAATAAATAAATAAAAAAGTACAACTTTTGCTGCATGAACTGTCAACGGTGGCGCCCCATAGGCTACCTGCTGCTGCCGGCCATGATCACGTAAGGTGGGGGAGGGGCGCGCATCCCTCCGTCCAGTAGTTTATTGATAATTGTAACGTAAAAAAATACGTTATATCCTCTGAATTCTGACCTCTAGGATCATCACAAATAATAACCATCTTTTTCCAAATAACTTGGAATAAAATTACTCTGTTATTATTTAGCCTGGATTAACATTCCCAGATCAAGGACGTTTTTCCGGAAGACTCACTGGATCTTCACTCTTTAGTTAATAATAACTCAAAGACTTCCAGACGTCTCTTTCTAAACGTCATTACTCTTAATCAAACTGTTTTAAAATGTCTTAATGTGATTAATGCATTTTTCTCCCAGTATTAATGAATGTTGATCTTGCTTCAGTATTATTTCACATACTTACTTTGCTAAAAGGTTAAATCATATATTACTTCAACCAACTAACCAATAAGAGTTAGTGAGCTGAGTCACGTGACATTAATAACTCCTCATTCATTGCCACGTCCCCTTAAGACTCCTTTTTAGCACTTCCGACCCCGGAAGCTACAGAGTGCTGTTCTGGTCCTGACACTAACCAGACCACACGCTCAGCTGTCAACCTCTACACAGCTAACGCTAGTTGCCGGCTCCCCCTGAGACGGTCCCTCAGCCCGTCTGAGCTGATGAAACCAGCTTCCCTCTGAGGTCAGACACCTTCAGTCTGACGCTCCGTTATGGGAATGCCAGCAGTCTCTGCTCCGTTAGCTCAACCGGCTAACCATCAGCTTACTCAGAGATGGGTCCACTAAGCTTCGTATCCCCGGACAACACCGTGGCCTCCGGCGGTCCAAGACCCCCACAGCCGTCTGATCCGGACCGAGGAGGGAACACCACCTCCGCGCTGTCTCATCCGACCCCAGCGGTGCTGATCCATCGAACGCAGCTAAGTCCCACAATTCTGGTAAAGCTTAAAGGCCTCTTGATAAAAGCTAACAACTTTAGCTCACTCAAATTAGTTACTGATCCATCCGTAACTAGTACCCTCCATAGAATCCTTAATCTAAATTAAGTAAAATCCTTAGTCTCCTAAACCATCACGAGACTCAGATTACTAACTTATTTAAGATTCAATGGGCTTTATGCACAGAGTACTTAGTAGAACTTCCGGTTTAAAATTAACTCACGGGACCATTTCCGGTTCCATTTGAAACGTGAAGATTTCCAGAGTTAGAGTGCATTTCCAGCTAAAGATATTGTTTATAATCAAAACGAGTAATAGTATAGTATAGTACAGTATGATATATATATTATAGCACTAAGAAATGAAGCCATCATATAAGTATCAGCGGACGGGAAGCCTCGACAGCTGAACACTGCTGTGTTCCGTTGTGTACCGCATCAGCTGAATATAATTCATCAGTCCGTTTCCACACATTTCCACTGAATAAATAACTACAAAAAGGAAGGATTGTGAACTTAAGAAGAGAAAACGTGATCATTTCTAACCACACCGTGTCTGCAGTCCACACTTTGCAGCACAGTAGTCAAAGTGCCGAGTGGAGGAGGCTAACGGAGGAGGCTAAAGGAGGAGGCGCGGCGCCGTTTGTGTGTTATTTCACTGGAACAACTATTCTTTTGGTGAATGAAGACTTGGTGTTTGATAACGTACAGCTAGACCAGAGAAAGTTGAAAGTTGGGAAGCAGTTGGACCCCACAATCACGGCTATATAGATTTGTCTCACTGTTTTTTGATGATGGAAACTACGAGCTAACGCTGTTAGCTTACCTTCAATTTCATGAATAAAGCTGGTTATATACAGCTTAAAGTCCTTCACCCGCTTGCTCACAGACGTCTCTGTGTGTTTTTCAAAAATCCGGTGGACATCGTTTACCGTGATGCACGGCAGGTCTTGAAGAAAACGGGTAAAAAAATCCATTTTGTCCAGTTTGTGTGGGAACAGCGTTGATCTGGAAGGGAGGGGCAGCGTCTATCGCAACCAGGAAGTGACCGTGCATAAACCCCATTCAGAACACCTTACCATCGTGAATGACTTAATGCTGACCACCTGCTAACTACCTCTTTCTTATCTGTGATATCTGTTGTCCGTCTCTTTTATAAATAAACTCATGAAGTCTAATTCTATGACTCAAGCTTCGATTCGTCAATATTAAATGCATAATCTACTCACTGTAATATCAGAACGAACCTAGAGTGACTGTAAGCACTAAAAGGTGAAGGTATCAGAGATTTTTCTCCGTGTAAAGCCAACAAAACCTATTAGCGACTTTACAGAATTATGAGCCAATTATAAACCATATGAATAGAGTTCATAAAACGCTACATAATGCATGATGAGCCTGTGACGTTGTCAGTGATAGCGCCTTGTTAAAAGTCGCTGGCAGAATGAAAAGGCAAAGCAAGCCCTCTGGGGCAGCCTTCAGGAAACGAAGAAAGGAAGAGGAGGAAAAACGGGCCCAAAGTAGAGGTATTTAATTAATTTACATGAAATTGTGAACATTTTTTCTGGACCCATCATTTAGCAAGTTAGCTTAGACTAAAGGGCTATCGTGCTGTTGTGCTCCCAACTTATTATATGAATGTATGTCACCAGTTCAAGTTTATCTAACATACATTGCTTACTATTTAGGATTTGCAGTGTATTATGGATCACTTATCTGTACAACTAGAATGTAATCAAATATATATTTTTTAATCTGTCCAGATGCATTAAGAAAATTTTTGCAGCCACAGCAGACACTAGCTTCTGCAGAGATGTCAACAGCACCAGAAAAATGCAAGTTAAATCAACAAAAGATTAGGGCATTTTTAATCATTGCATTACTATGACCCTTTATGATGTATTTTGATGCAATAATTGCACAATGCATATTTTGTGAATGATGTAATGGGACAATATTCTGGTTACACAAAAGCCATAACAAAACACTTAGGAGGGAGAAGGATACTGATTTAGATGTTAAATAGGGTGACCAACTGTACTCTTTTCTGGGGACATTTCTGCTTTTCACATTCTTTGTACACATTCAGTGAGAATTTATTTAAACCAAATAGAGAAGGAACAGCTTAACTATGTTAAAATTAAAAGTATTCCTTAACTAAACAAAATACCATTTTGTGTTTTAGGAAGAGGCCAAGTGTCTTTTTTAGAAATCAAAATATGGTCATCCTAAGTTGTTGAATACTTGAAACAAATAAAAAATATAAACAAAAATCAGACATGCTGGTGAATTTGTTGAAAAATTCTACTACAACTTACTTCCATTCCTTAGCATTTCCCTCTAATTAATTGTATTCTTATGTGTTTTATATATCTGTAAGTGATCCTATTTTAATTCTTTATGTTTTCTTGTTATTTATATGCTGTTTTAATGCTGTCTGTACAGCATCTTGGTTAGTTCACAAGCTGTCTTTTAAATGTGCTTTATAATAAACTTGGCATGGTACTTAAATTTAAACTGACTTTTTGGTTTTTAATGGCAGCAGCCAGTCATGCAGCAAGTAGCAGCACTCTTGGAAGTGAAAGGCAGAATCAACATGTAGATCCAGGTGAGTACAGTAGTAACAATATAATCCTATGCTAGTACTTTAGTTAGTATGAAGCTATTACAATAATGCCCTGTTTACTAGGGTGGGTTGAAAAAAAATGAAAGTTTGAAATTGAAAAACCCCTAGTGAGCAAAAGTTGCCTTTTGGGTCCTGTAGTAAGCATGCACAAATTTTTTTTTTTAAATGTAGACTGTGTCCTTCTGTCTTCCTTTAAAAGGCTTCAGAAGACTCTTGTACTTGTGGTATGCGCGAAGCATTGTCAGAATTCTTTGGTGGGAAATCACAGAAATCGATGCTTTGACCCAAAGTTCTAACTTTATAGCAACATCTTCTGAGACATCAGTGAACGTAGCCTCCTTGCCACCATCCTTCTTCTTGAATCTAGTAAATTCGTAGTACCTCGTCAGCATACGTTGGCAATAGTGTTTCAGACAGTTCTGAGGGCGATGGGACACCTCACAGATTGCCTGGTGCTGTTAGTCTTTTTTGAGCAAGCCATTATACAGTATATGTAAATTGATCACACTGACAGGTTTCAATTGTTAGTTTACCAGTTATGGTAACATCTGCACACTGGAGGTTTTCATTTTCAAACTTGATTCTTATGCAGTGGCATGTGTAATTTATTCGAAAAATTCATTTTTTTGAAAATTTGGGGGGCCTTGGGGAGGCAGAAGATATTATGGAATTTAGAAAATCTTTTGCATGCTTACTACAGGACCCAAAAGGCAACTTTTGCTCACTAGGGGTTTTTCAATTTCAAACTTGCGTTTTATGCAGTGGCATGTGCAACTTAACCGAAAAGTTCTATTTTTCAAAAATTTGGAGGGCCTTGGGGAGGCAGAAGATATTATGGAATTTCAAAAATCTTTTGCATGCTTACTACAGGACCCAAAAGGCAACTTTTGCTCACTAGGGGTTTTTCAATTTCAAACTTTCATTTTTTTCAACCCACCCTACTGTTTACTCATTAGTAGTATATGTAATCATAGAGAATAAAATATTATAAGGTAACATGTTAAGGCTAGGGATGTTCGATATTGGCTTTTTTACTGATATCCGATATTGTCTAACTCTTAATTTCCGATACCAATATAAACTGATACCGATATAAGCGGGGTACCCCTCATAAAAAAAAAAGAAAAATGAAATCATTTTTAGTTAATCAACATACCATACCTCCTATCATGCATACATAAACTTTAAATATTAGGCTATCTGTGCAAAATATGACAACTGCTTCAATTTCAAGTTAGGCAAGTAATGTCGCGGATCAATGATGTCATCAAAGGTTTGCCTGATAGATGTTGAGTTCAAGGTTGGCTGGGAAATGCTGAATCCACAGGATTTAATGTAAGGTGTGCCAAATAAATACAAATATCTAAAAAACTATACATCAGATTTGTTATATTTTTACATTTTGAGAAAGAGGAGAATTAGCTGAAGAGCTTGATGTACAACATGTGCATGGTATATAAAGGTTATGTGTGTGTCATTACAAAAACCGATACGATATTTTCCGATATTACATTTTAATGCCAACATCCCTAGTTAAGGCCTTAAGAACTGTCAAAAACTTTAAACTGTTGTCTATTTTTCTAAAAACTTTATGTATGATGTCTTCGTAATAACTATTTGTGTATTTTGTGTGTTTTATTCTCTTACAGAAGAACAACCAAGTACCAGCAGACTTATTGTTACAGTTCACTAACCTGGAAAAAAAAAGATCAACCTCAACTGATGTATGTGAGTCTGTCACAGCCGCTCCTATTAATCCTGCTGAATGGCCACCACACCTTACTGATTCAGACAGGATGGAGTTGGTCCAGCGAGGCCCTTATGTGATCCAGTCAGATTTCATATTCCCAAAGCAGGATGGAAGGAGTTGCCATCATCATTATTACTTCGTTAGGAAATTAGCAAATGGGGAGATGATCAAAAGAACATGGCTCATGTATTCCCCCAAAAAAGACAGTTTGTACTGCTTCTGCTGCAAGCTCTTCTCCCAAAAAGTGTTCAAGTTACAAAGCAGTGAGGTCTTAAAGAGCATATTTTAAGTTAGACACTCCCTTAAACAAATGTTTAGAGAAATATAATAGAAACTTTTTCTGAATAAAAATTTACACAAATTCAGCTTATTTAGGCTCTTGGATTCGTTTTTGTGAGAATTGTCAATTTTTTCACCAAACCGGAAGTGACGACAGTGCCGGGAGACCGTTCGTTCTCTATATAGAAAACTGATCCACTGATCACTACTTGTGACGAGCAAAACAAACCCCTAGAGTGCCGTTATTTTATTACTTTATTACTATAGTGAGAAGTTATTTTATTAAGATTAAAAAAAAAAAAGATAAAAACAATCAGTCCTGTAAGGCTGTACCCTGTCGGTCCAGCTGTAGACCGTGACCCACCTCCTCACTCGGGTCTGGGTAAAATACCAGCGTTTAGCACCAGGTTTGATCATCAGAGCTCCAAACATTGAGCTGCGTTCAGGTGGATTGTTAAGAAATGAAAGAGTTTATAAAAAGTTTCACAGGATGCAGCTAAACGGTTCGAGGCTGACCGAAACAGTGTCGGGTCAGGCTGGAAACCCCGCCGTGAAGCCCCTCTTGGGAGCCGCTGGGAACGGGAATCCCCTCTTGGGAGCCGCTGGGAACGGGAAGCCCCTCTGGAGAGCATCGCGGCATGGATTTACTGTACCCCGCCAGCCAGGTGAGGGTCAGACACCTGAAGGAAACGCTCTCATGAAATCACTGATCGGTACCGAACTACGACCCACCACGAACCGTACCAAACCTGGCATGGAAACGAGACTCAAGTCTCCCCGTTAGCTCCTGTTAGCTGCTGCATGCTAACAGCGGTTAGCTCTTGTTAGCTGCTGCGTGCTAACAGCGGTTCCGGTGAATGGATCGAAGTAACGGCGCCTGTTTAGAGTCACACTGAATGTTTTTCGTCGGTATGTGGGACTCCATCACATCCAGTCCTGGACTAGACCAGGACCACCGGGGTTTTTCGTCTCCAAACAGAAGTCACCGTACCGGTAAGGAAGCCGTCCCGTTGTTGACTCAGTGTCCTGACAGACTGGCGATTGGCATTCATAAACATAATAATTTATCATTTTTTATTAAAATGAATTCACACCGACTGGATTAAAGAGCGCTCTAACCTAAAACTAACAACTCATCGCCAACAGCGAACAGGCAGCTGGCAGACTAGAGCGGTGCCAGTCTGAGATGTTAAAGTAGTTTAGCTTTAAAAAATCTACACAATGATTAAAACAAGCATCTGTTACACAAACTCCACACAACAAAGGGCTCAAATCATCATATTTATGGGATTATTGATCGTACAGAGTGTTAAATTATCCTACAAATACTTTATTTATCTACATCTGACAACACTGTAAGCAGCGCCACCTAGCTAGGAGCTCCCTTAGCTGACGTCACAGGTCCACATATGAAAAAAAAAGCGTTTTTAGAAGCTTTGCAAAAAGGGGCACTTTGGACTAGAAAAATGGTTTAAAAAATGTATTGTAAAACAAAATACCCTCAATAAACATTTCAAATAGTATTTTTGGACAGAGTTTTATCAGAATTTAAAAAAAAAAAAGAACTTAATATATGCTCTTTAATGACTGGAAAAGCTGCACTGACATACTGAAGATGCAGTCCTGAACATACGAAGAATATGGGATCATGGAAAGAACTGGAAACCCGTTAGAAAGGGTCAAACAATCGACAAAGTTGAACTGGCTTTCCTTAATGAAAGGAGAAGGTGGCGAGAGGTTCTTACCAGATTAGTAGCTGTCATTCAGTCACTGGAAGAGCGAAACATTGCTTTGAGAGGGTCTACAGACAGACTTCATGAAGCAAATAATGGGAATTTTTTAAAGGAAGTGGAGCTCATGGCTCAGTTTGACCCAGTGCTGAAGGAGCATGTTGCTAAGTTGGAAGGAGGGGCCAATCACACATCTTACCTTGGGAAGACCATTCAAAATGAGCTCATTGACTGCATAAGTGAAAGGATTCTTCAATCTATTTTGAATGAAATAAGACTGCACTCCAGATTTGAGCCACATGGAGCAGTTATCAATCATAATTCGAATAGTTGCTGTTGAAGGCGCTCCGCAAATTAAAGTGATAATATGCAACTTTTTCATATTTTTAAATCTTTTCCTTGAGCCAGTCTGTGCTAATATGACCCTTTACAAAGTTAATTAAAAGTCACTTAGCCCCATCTGGTGATTAGATCCGGAATACCACGATTGCAAGATCTCCGTCGCCGTCACGGTACCCAGGAAGTCACGTGTCTCACGAGGGTTAGGCTAACCCAATGTGGCTAGCTGTTATGCTAGCGCTGGAGTGTTTTTATCTTGATTCCTGATTTTTTTCAATCTCTCCCTGCTTGAACACAGCTGATTTCATTGAAGGAGTAAATAACCGCTCCTGTAGAAAGCTATGAAGGCTGAGGAGACATTTCAACAGGTAGATATTGGCGTTTAGAAGCTGAAACGATCTGGTAAATTTTTAATGCAGTGATTTAAAATGGACATCAGAGGGCACCCAAAACAAGCAAAACTGCATATTATCACTTTAAGAAACACTTCTTAGGGTTTCTTGAGGCCGAAGAAGCAACTGGAGAAGCCCTCTTGACTCTCATCCTCAAAAAACTCAGAGAGCTCAATGTTCCATTTGAAGTTTGTAGAGGGCAGTCTTAATAATAATAATAATAATAAATTTAACTTATATTGCACTTTACATTTTGCAATCTCAAAGTGCTACAGAGGAGAAGGTTAAAATAGCTGAGTCAACACTCGTAAAACAAATTAAAAAAAAAATAAAAAGGGCGGCTACAGAATAAAACTAACAAAAAGCTTTTCTAAAAAGGTAGGTTTTTAGGTTCTGTTTAAAAGCATCCACAGTTTGTGGAGCCCTTAAGTGGACAGGGAGGGAGTTCCACAACCTCGGAGCAGCAGAGGAAAAGGCCCGATCCCCCATGCTGCAGAGCTTGGTTCTGGGGGTTTGAAGCGTGTTAGCTTTTAGAGAGCGAAGGATGCGTGTGGTCGGGGAAGTGAGGAGTTCCTTTAGGTAGTGGGGGGCTTGACCGTAAATGCACTGGTGGGAGAGGAGGCAGAGTTTGTATTCTATTCTAAGTGGGACAGGGAGCCAGTGAAGAGCTTTCAGAATGGGGGTGATGTGCTCATGCTTGCGCACCCTCATCAGGATCCTGGCAGCGCTGTTCTGGATGTACTGTAGTCTCTGGAGATTCTTGCCAGAGATCCCGATGAGAAGTGCATTACAGTAATCCAGCCTGGAGGAGACAAAGGCGTGGACGAGCTTCTCTGAATCTGCCAGGCTGAGAATTGGACGGAGTTTGGCGATGTTCTTAAGGTGGTAAAAAGATACTTTACAGAGGTGTTTGATGTGGGTGTCAAAAGTGAGTTGAGAGTCCATTTTGACACCCAAGTTGGTGACAGATGTGGACAGTGGAATGTGTTGTCCAGAGAAGGTGATGCCGGTGATAGTGGACGAACGGAGCTGATGTGGTGTGCCAACCAGTATGGCTTCAGTTTTCGTGCTGTTCAGCTGAAGGAAGTTGAGCTTCATCCACGCCTCAATCTCCTCCAGACAGGTGGTCAATGTGGACGATGGCAGGGGAGCAGAGAGAGTGGGTGTGGTCTTAAGATAAAGCTGTGTATCATCAGCATAACAATGGAAGGATATTCCATGTCTGCTGATGATTTTACCAAGAGGGAGCATGTAGATGGAGAATAGGGTGGGGCCTAGTACAGATCCCTGGGGAACACCGCAGACGACATCATGTGTGCAAGATGTGGCTGTCCCCATGGCGACGTATTCAGTTCTGCCTGTCAGGTATGAAGTGAACCAGTTGTGGACATTTTCTGAAAGTCCAATGGTGAATTGCAGGCGGTGGAGGAGAATGTTGTGGTCTACTGTATCAAAAGCAGCTGTTAGGTCCAGAAGGATGAGGAGAGAAGGGGAACCGGTATCTGCTGCCATCAGGAGGTCATTAGTGACCCTGACCAGAGCTGTTTCTGTGCTATGGCCAGGGCGGAAACCAGACTGAAACTTTTCAAAAAGGTTGTTGTCTTTGAGGTGGTCCTGAAGCTGTCTTGCAACTATTTTTTCCAGAATCTTTGACAGAAAGGGAGATTGGAGATAGGCCTATAGTTAGAGAGAACAGTCGGATCCAGTGTGGGTTTCTTAAGTAGTGGTGTGATGACCGCTGATTTCAGTGCAGGAGGAATATTGCCAGTCTTATGACAATGGAGCAAACATGAAGGGAAAGAACAAAGGAGTCCAAGCCAGACTGCTTCAGATTAACCCCAGGGCTTTATATGTGCCATGTGGAGCACACACTGTAAATCTACTTGTGTCTGATGCAGCAAAGAGCTCTGCAGATGCAACTGCCTACTTTGGTTACCTGCAGAAACTATTTAACTTTTTTCTGCATCCACTCAAAGGTGGTCCATTTTAACAAAACATCTTGACACAACATTGAAATCGTGGGCAGATACTAGATGGGGAAAGTCGAATCAACAGTGTGGCGGCTGTCAGATTCCAGGCTGCAAAAGTGAGAGATGCTCTTTTAGAGGTAAGAGAGAGTGCTGTAGATCCAGCCACAAAAATGGAAGCACAATCACTGGCAAAAGAAGTTGGATCATACAGATTTTCAATATGCAATGCTGTGTGGTATGATATTCTTACAAAAATTCAAAATATGAGTAAACTTCTGCAATCTCAGAGCATGCAGTTGGATGTAGCTGTTGATCTCCTTAAAAAAGCAGAAGGCTCACTTGCTGCCTACAGAGACATGGCTTTGCTGCAGCCTAGACATCTGCCAAAGAGATGTGTGAAGCAATGGTGGCCTGTCCATAGGGGGCGCTAGGGCGCCGTCCCACCAGTCCAAGAGGAAGAGAAGAAGATAGAATCACAAAATGTAAAAAACAAACATGAAAATAAAACTAAACGATCCATCCATTATATATACAATAAGTACTGTGTATAATCTGAATTTAGGTGTAGTTTCAAAATGTTTTCTCACTATTTTTTACCAGAACGAAAGGTCGAGTGATGTACTTCCTGTTTCTTTGGGGTCTACTGCGCATGCCCTGGGCGCACTCAGCTTTACCAATAGACCTAAGCTTTGTTCACTATTATGCGCCCTGGAACCAGGCCTTTAGTGCAAAGTATAGGAGACCTGAAGGGCGCTAAATCAAGTGTCCGTGTCATGCGCAGAACGGCAGGAGACCAGAGTATTGGCTGAGCTCAGATCAGGAAGTTGACCTGGAAGTTCTTGCTCTTGGATTTATAATGGATATTTATTCAA
Organism: Callopanchax toddi; assembly: GCA_006937965.1. Lineage (NCBI taxonomy): Eukaryota > Metazoa > Chordata > Actinopteri > Cyprinodontiformes > Nothobranchiidae > Callopanchax > Callopanchax toddi. The sequence goes on from SSNR01000329.1 coordinate 662,740, forward strand.
AGAATCCTTCTTGGCAGCTTGTGAAAAACCAGCCAATTTATTCCATGTGTCCTGGTTGAATCAACTTGATGGTGAGTGACTTCGTTTGTTTTTTTGCTTTCTTTATTGTTATTAACAGTGAATCTGTCGCGGATTTTCCCAATCAAAAACCCCATAGGTGTAAAAAAAACCTTAGCTGTTCTAAGTCCTGATGAGTGAATTTATACCTTAAATAGTGACATATTTTGCTATAGTTAGGGCCGAATGTTAGAGAAACACTCAGTGCGTTTACATGCAGTCTAGAAAACCGAATTATTGCCTTAAATCGACTTAAGTCGGTTTTTTCAACTGCATGTAAACACGTTAGTCCGGCTGAAGTCGAACTGGATCTAATCGAGCTAAAGCACCCAGATAATGTGGTTGTAGCTCGACTTCCTCCTCCATGTAAACAGCTTAGTCGAGCTAATGCTGTCTGGACGCTCCTCCTCCGAGAGTGACGACACCACGGAAGTGGGAATACAAACAAATCAGTAGCGGTAAAAGAGGAGAGCAGCAAAAACAAACGGACAGCTTGCCAGCGCTTGGTACACGAAGACGCCCGATCACATTTGTGACCGATAGAAGCGTTTAGAACAAGAGTTTTTAAACGCTAAGAAAACAACCGGCAGAACACCGACAGGAAAGGGCGCATGTCGCCCCCTATCGTAGCGGAATGGAGCGAACTTCATTTAAGAGTTTGGTTTTCTAACAGACGTGTAAACTAGGATAAAGGCTCCCAGTTTATTAACATAAGATCGACCTAGACCGATCTAGCTCGACTTAGATGTGCATGTAAACGCACTGAGTGATACTGTAGTGTTGGTCTGGGGAAGCAGATCCATGGGGGGCCACACAGACCTACAGGATCAAGATTAGTACCCTGACTGCCACTAGGTATCAGGGTGAAATCCTTAAATTCATTGTTGGACCCTTTTCTGGTGCAGTGGGTAAAGGGTTCCTCCTGGTCCATGATAATCCTCGACCATAATGCACCATGAAAGAATTGATACCACTGACTGACCTCCATGCTGGCCTGACCTGAATCCAGTAGAGCTTCTCTGGGACATCATGTTTAGGTCCATCCATGATGCACGTCAGACTGACCACCAGCTCGGTGATGCCCTGGGTGCTCATTTTTAAAACGTGCTTACGCAAAAAATGGGCCTGAAATTTGCCTTAGTCACCTTTTACGCAAACTTTGGGATTTATTAAAGAAAACGTAACCGAAAAATGTGCGTAACTTTAAGCAAACTCTGGACCTTGCGTAAGCACATTTTGGAGACGTGGCACCTGTCAGATCAGCTGGTGAGATGAAAAAAATGTTAAATTTAAGACAATTTAAGACTTTTAGACCCTCTTACACACACAGAACCAACAATCCCATCTCTGAACAGAATAAAAATGAAAATCTGAATGAAAATGTCACATTTTAGAATAATATTACATTATATATTCATACAGACGTCTTCAGATTATATAACAACTGCACTTATTGGTGCATTAATTGTGATTTCTGAGACTTATGAATCCTGCAGTGACACTTGTGTGGATGCGCTGCAATGCACTGCGCAGCTCAGCCAGCAGACTCCGGATGGATGGGGGAGTGTTTTTAGAGATTTTGAGATAATGACTGGCTGATCGATCAGCTGATAGATTCTCTACAGCAGGGGTAGGGAACCCTGGTCCTAGAGAGCCGCAGCCCTGCTTGTTTTCCAACTATCTTTGTTGTTCCTGTTGTTGATTATCTGGATCAGGTGTGTTCACCCAATCAGAAGCTGAACACACCTTTCTCTCTTGTTTAAACACTACCAGACCATCAGAACGGCAGAATAAATAATTTAATTGATGTATTGATGCATCTGACGGACACCGCGGGTTTCGTATGAAGCCTGCAGCACCATTATCACCTTCTGAGAAGCTGCAAGTGAGCTGAACTGCTGTGCTTCTCACCTCCAGCTGTGCTGCAGTCAAAGAAGCTCTCATATGGGAGCATGATAAGGGTGAGACTCTCTTTGCGGTCCGACGGTGAGGCACAAAGCGGCTCTCCAGTGCAGAGCGCAAGTTCTCCAGAGGAGTCAGGATGCAACACTCAGGCAACTGCACTGCACAGAGGAGATCGACTGACAATGTCAGGATGCAGAACGCAATGCGCTGTAAAAAAATAATAAAGCATGCAAAATTGCAATTTAAAAATTTGCAAAACTGCAAGGCCATAAAAGGTAAATGAGCAAGGAATCACTGTAGCTACTGATATTCATTTTGAGTTGCTGCAATGACATTTTAGAAACTTAGACTAACCTGCAGCATCAGATTTTCTGTTTAAATTTCTTTAGGACTTCAAATGAAGTCCTCTGTAGGATTTTCATTTTCACCAAATGGTGTGACATTCATTTGTTCCAAACACAAAACCATCTCATATCAGGAAGGAGATCCAGCTAGATTATTTTTACAACTGAGATCTAATGTGTTTACTAAGTGTTCCTAATTTTATGAGCTGTGTATTATCAGTGATGAATGACTGTCTGTCTGAAAAAAGCCCCTTTAGTTAATGTAAAATGTTTTGCTGGAGTTATGTTTTTTTTATCTTGATGTTTGTGTTTTTCTGTTTCACTTCCTGTCAAGAACTTTGCCAAAAAAAATTGTAAACTTTGAAACTTATCAGCTTAAATATGACTGTTAACATATCCCAATATGATGATTTGCTTTGTCTCTGTGTTTCAACCATCTGGTGCCGTGTGCTGCCGTCAAACTAGCTGCTCAGAATTCAGAACATTCAAATTAATTTTCTCCTATTCAGTAGGGGGTATCCATTAGAATTTGTAGGCTGTGTCACAGAAGCCACAGAGGAACCCAGACAGTGGGACCAGTAAGCAGCTTCATGGCGGACTACTGGAACAGCTGCTTCCCTGGTCGACACGAAGGGCCAGAGCAGCTTGATCTTATTTCATTCTGTTCCGTGGTATGGACTACACCAGAGCTGACTTTTCACAAACTCATTTCTACTGGGAGGAAGAGGGTTGGCTGCCTCCTTTACTGTGTTATTGAGCAAATTGGATGTTTAACATTGCCACCATGAGATAAAACGACAGAAGGAAAGAGAAGAGGAATGACTGGTGGCTATGCTTTTCATTATTCAGCAGCTCGAGTCACTCAGCACACAGCTGCTATCAGCGTTTAGTTGAAATATTGCTGTGATAAATCTATTTGAAGACGGTAAAACTTTCAGAAGCGTAATTTGACTCTCTTATAAGAAAAGAGGTAGGAACCATTTTTAGGAACTTTGTTTGGGTTCTTTAAAAATGATCAATGGAGATGCCTCTGGCTGTAAATACACAGATTTATTAAATATTCTTTTTGCGGTAGAGGAAAAGAAGAAAAATTATGTGTCAAATGCACAACACTATTTTATCATTCTCCCTGTGTTATGTTTTCTGTATTGATGAAGTTGAGGAGGAAACTGAGGTCTCCAGCTCGTCTCAGGGATCCTGTACAGTGGCCTCCAGCCAAAGGGGTCAGCAGCACTCCAGGTCAGAGACTCCTGGTGATACAGCTGCCTGGAAAAGGGTTAACGACCCCGTAACTTGTCAAACCCCCATCATGTTTCCTGAATTTACACAAAACACTCCAAAGAAATGAGTTAGGTTCAAGTATTTTCTGCAACTTTTTTTCATTTACTATTATGAGGTATAAAGGTGTTGTTTCTGTATTTAGAAAATATGTAAAAAAAAACAACACACACACAAAACCCATTTTCAATTTTTGTTGAATAATTGCATTTTCTAGTAGATTATTTAGTTGTTACGAACTTTTTACATAGACAGTATATTAATAAAACTTGGTTGTATTGATGTAGCCATATCAAATTAACATGCTCCATAAAATGATGCAAAAGTGTAAAGTTCTGGTGAACTTGTGTTATGGTGGGTTATGAAGAGAGGCTGTTTGGTCGGCCCTACAGTTTGAGGAGCTTCTCTCTCTCTCATTAGATAAATGCACAAACCCTTAACTTGTGAATGTAAAAGACACAACTCTACAATAAAAATGACATGACATGGTAAAGGTCCAGTAAAGGGAAACAACACTGAAATGGGCCCGATTGCTCTAAGAATGAATCAAGATTTCATGATAGAAAAATGTAGAGAAATGCTGTTCTTGTTTCAGTTAAGGCTGAACGAATAATTGCATATGCAATTAAATTGCGATATGACAAAATGACATTTTCTAACCGCAACGGCTGCGATTTGACTGGTCATGAGATTTGGGAAAGTTGTGACTTGTGAGCAGCTCAAACAAGGCAGCAGTGTTGCCAACTCGGCGACTTTGTCACTGTTCCTAACGACTTTACGAACACCCCTTAGCAACTTTAACCCAAAAAGCGCCTAGCAACAAACCTAGCGACATATCCGATGGTCTTACCTGCTTTTTGAAGAACTTTTCAGTCAATATTGCTGACGGAGTTGCAAAAAGTGCCACTGCTCAGTCAGCGGCAGACAAGAGCATAGACATATGTATACATAGATGCCTCATTACGCCCTCAAGAATGATCCAGCTCTTAATGAGGTACAGTATGTACGTTTATATATCTACGCCGGTTAGACCCAAGCACGGAGGTGTTGCAGGGAGAGAAGTAAAGCGCTGAGCTTTAACCGGTTATAAAAGGCTCAACAGAATCCAAAAGGATCTGCACAAAGTTTGGTACCAAAGATGATCATGATCTGTTGTGTGGAATTATTTTGGATATAAAAAAGAAGATGCTGTTAACGTCAGGTACTGTGCAAAACCTATCTTGCTAATGTTGTTACCTCACGAGGTGACGAACTTTTATCAACACCTAAAAAACATCACACCACCAGATACGAGAGTTGCATGGCTAAAATGCCACCAGTGCTTCTGCTTCCAGTAAACAAACTTCTAGCCGACAAGGATTGAAAAATTGGGACTTTGATTAACCACAAAAAGAGAGAGAGAGAGAGAAATTGTCCAGGACAAGGACATATTTCTTAATTTGCTTGCACTTTAGTGTGAGCTATGTTAATGACTGGATATCAGGAAGCTTTATTTATTTAAAATATGTATATTTTATTTTCATTTATTTATTTTTAGACTGACCACTCAAGTTCAGACAGTGTTTTAAAAGTGTAGTCCACTTGTTACAGGTCAGGTTTCAATGAACAGGAGAAGATGGAAATGTTGAAGTGGTAAAGCCTCACTTTGCTTCATTATTGTTGTAATCTGCACTTTAGTGTGTTTAGCAGAATTTTGATACTGTTAATGTTTACTAGACTGCAAGTTGAAGTTTTTAGTAAGTTTACAACTGTGATTGAAGTTGATAAATGAACTTGTTTATATTCAGTCGTGCTTCATTTCCCTTTATCTTAACATAAGTCTAGCCTATAAGAATATTTATGTTAAATTCATCTGATCATTGATTTTTTTTTTGCATGCCTTAGTTGAAAAATACACGAGAAAAGCCCCTTGAGAAAATAATTGCAAATTAAATCGCAATTGCAATATTAAAGAAAAAAAAATCGCAATTAGATTATTTTCAGGAGTTAATCTCCATAGTGTCCAGGTCTTGATGGATTCACTCATTTTCCCAGCCAAATATTCCTTCTCTTATTGCATTTCCAGTTCTACAGTCCTGATTCCAACCAGCCTTAGCTGGTTTATATAATTGGCTAAGTTACGTCTGTCCACAACAGCAACAATTGATTATTGCAGAGCTTGCTTCTCTACAGGTTCCTGGGCAAAGTAATGGATAGACTGCTGTTTCCTCTTCTGAGTGAACAGGGAGACTTGGTGGGTACGAGCACATACACTTCACTCTACCGGCAACACTTTCATCATCCAGTGCTGCTTTTTCTGAATCCACATTATTTCCTGACCATTTCATATCACCTTAAATTTCTGTGTCAGAGAAACTTAAAAGTTCCAATCTCTATAACTGCCTCCTGTCAGATTTAACGAAGTCACACAAAAACTGGTGTAGATATGATATTACACAATTATTTATGAAATAATAAGAAAAAATGCACAGCATGCTGTTGTAACCCATGTACAGTACACGCTCCTAGGTTCATAGGAGCTGAGAGTAGCAGTCAAATCCCAGTGCCACAGTCATGAGATAAACACTGTAATAAACAAATATTTACAATATAAATAAACAAAAATAAAAATAAATGTCCTTTAGAAATGTCCAGTGGGGATCCACACTCAGTTCTTGTGGGGCAGCATGTAGCTAGCTCAGTAGGTAGGTAGGGTGGCCATCTGGTAACTGGAGGGTCATCGGTTCAATCCCAGCTTTAGCTGGGTCGTTGTGTCCTCGAGCAAGGCACTTCATCCACCTTGCCTGCTGGTGGTGGTCGGAGTTCTGATGGAACAGCATAACCTTTGGAATGGCATACCCTTGGTTAATGTGCTTGAGTGCATAACTCAATATTGCAAAAGCGTCAAAATTAGTTTAACATATTTTATTTTGCAAATGGAGTCCTAACTATATTTGGTTTTGCAAATGGGAGTTGTAAACTCGTTTAAGCTTGTGTCAAAGGGACGTGGGACAGTATTTGTAATAAGTTAATGGGTGATGAAGCATTTTAAACTAAAAAGAAAAGAATGAGACCACCCATGTATCATTCCATTAGCTTGAACAGGCTGTGAGCTGTAAAATGCGCTTCAATTCGGGCCTGGAATTCACGCACTGTCCTACGGATGTGATGTCAACAGACACTGCTCGCGCGTTCTCAAGAGCTTCAAAAAAATAGAAAGAAATGTATATTTGGTAGGTGACAGTATTGCACCGTTGTGTTGCGAGCCAATGGCCGACATACTTCTAAAGGGACCTGTTTTCTCATAATACTGGCATTATTTGGGCAGTGTTCATGAAGCTGACAACCACTCTGATGGTTTCACAGAGCTAAAGGTGCTGTGTAGATGAGCGCACAGCGATGTGTGGATGTTACTGGGTGTCGGGACTCGGCCTCTCTATCCCCGACTGTTTCCCTCCCTCACAGTGCATCAAAGGTGGCTGTGCTGAGCACGCTGCTCCAGCTGATCTGGTGTTAGCGAACGCAGCCTTTTGGGGAGAAAACACGATGAGAACACCGACTGACTACTGTTTTCGCTTAGCATTCGGTTCGGTGGCAGCCATTGTCCCTGTGAACACGGTAGGTCAACTAGTTTGGGTAGTTTAAACGGACTATGTCAGCGGCTCGAAGGTATTGATAGCTTTGTGTTTTTAGGACGTTCTGCGTGAGTTGTGTGTGTAACCGGGGCAACACAATGGAACTCGGACTGGCGGAGAAGCGAGACGACGAGGATTTGCAAACTCAAAACTGGTCACAACTGTATAGCGAAACTAACGTTGACAGTATGAATACAGTTGTCCAATGAATACATATAGTATAATACATAAAAATACCAACAAGCCATGGATCACAAAGGGACTGTTATATGCTTTTCTTTGTAATTTATGATTTAATGAGAGAGAGAGAGACAGAGAGAGAGAGAATATATGAAAGAATCTGAAATGTAGTCCTAGCCTGGTGGAAGTGAGATGAAGCAGCATGTACTCACATAAGATAGCAAGTTACCAGAAAGTGATGTAAATCCCACGTAATTGGCAAAATTGCTTACTTACTTTATACCCAGGTGCCCAACTGATTATAATCCAGCGCAGACTGCATCACTCCTTTTTGAATCACCTCTTTTATCAATACACACTAAAAACTGCTGGGTTAAAAATAACCCAATTTGGGTTGCTTTGTAACCCAAGTGCTGGGTGAGAAAAGGACCGAGCCAACCATGGGTTATTTTGACCCAGCAGGGTTGGTTTATGGGTTTGACCCAGCATCTTGGGTTATGTTTTCTACCATAAAAATGGGTTAAAATGACCCAACTGTACAGTTAAGGTTACCCAAGTGTGGGTTAAAACAAAAACCCAACATCTGGGTTATTGAATTACTAATAATTGGGTTAAAACAACCCAATTCTACAAAAAAAAGTTATAGAAAATCAAAATGCTAAATAACTCAATGAATAAACAAAAACAATAATAAAAACTTGTCATGTCTCAGTCAGTTATTTATTGACCAATTAAATAATTTTAAATTTTATAAAAACATCAATGAAATTGCATTGTAGCCTCACCAAATAGGCTACATCCTCTGACCTTTGACCTATGTTGACCATCACAACAATAATCCATCTTTTTCCCAATAACTTGGAATACAATCACTCTTGGATTATGTTTAACCTGAATCAAGATTCCTACAGGTGTCCTACTGTCCACTTTCAAGTGTCCATCTCCCAGATGACCTTAACTGGACACTAACTGGTCTAATAAAACACTCTCTGTAAAGAAGTCTTTTCTGTAACACCACAGACTGGTGTTCCAGCTGTAATCTCTTGTTTACAGAACATTCTCTTGTAGTGTTTCTGCTCAGGGTCACCCACACACTCACACTCAAAGTGTTATAATGCTTCTCTGCTATGTCATGCATTTCTACCATTATAATGTGAGTCTTAACGGGCGGAAGTCATGTGACTTGGTAACTCCCTCACAGTCCCTTGTCCAATCACAACTCCCCTAACTCAGTTCTGATTAGGACACTTAACATCTTCTGATTGGTTAAAATTTAAGATAACTCGTCTCAAAACTAATACTCAGTTCCGGTACGAGTCAGTCTTGTCTTGTCTTGCTGGTCTTGTCTTGACAGTCTTGTCGAGTCTTCATACAGTCTCAGTCTTGGTCTGAGCTACAGCCTGAATGCAGTTGGAGCTGCTATGCTGCTATCTTAGCTGAGCAGAGAACAGTCTGAGCACGAGCAGAAAGCATACTGAGCGCGAGCAGAGAACAGTCTGAGCGCGAGCAGAGAACAGTCTGAGCGCGAGCAGAGAACAGTCTGAGCGCGAGCAGAAAGCAGTCTGAGCGCGAGCAGAGAACAGTCTGAGCGCGAGCAGAAAGCATACTGAGCGCGAGCAGAGAACAGTCTGAGCGCGAGCAGAAAGCATACTGAGCGCGAGCAGAGAACAGTCTGAGCGCGAGCAGAAAGCAGTCTGAGCGCGAGCAGAGAACAGTCTGAGCGCGAGCAGAAAACAGTCTGAGCGCGAGCAGAAAGCATACTGAGCGCGAGCAGAGAACAGTCTGAGCGCGAGCAGAAAGCATACTGAGCGCGAGCAGAGAACAGTCTGAGCGCGAGCAGAAAGCATACTGAGCGCGAGCAGAGAACAGTCTGAGCGCGAGCAGAAAGCATACTGAGCGCGAGCAGAGAACAGTCTGAGGGCGAGCACAGAGCGGTCTGAGAGCAAGCAGAGCTGGCAGAGCAAGGAGTTTGTCAGAGTTGTGCGCACATGCCTCAAAGTTTTGTGCGCTCACATAGATGTGTGCGCTCAAGTCAGTGTCACCGCTCGCTCAAGCAGATGGCACAAATATTCCTCCATAACTGACAATAACAAATGCTTGGGAGCATTGTTGGTCATCCCCAAGCACAAGGACAAACGGGTCCTCCATAGTGGTCTTGTTGAGGTATTCCACCATGTTTGTTCCAGTCTGAGGAAAACAAAAGATAAACTCCATGCAGCTCAACAATGTAAGAAGCAACTCCCAGTGTTTGTTGTCCTCTGGAATCAAATCCCCTATCATGAGGGGCAGCAGTCTTAGTAGGCACCATGTTTGTGATGCTGATTGCCTAAATGCTGCATCAGGATTTTTCAAGTCCTGGGGTTTGATGTTAGATGGCTTGTTGTGGACATCACAAAATCCATAATCAAAGCTCGTCAACCTGTAGTTCAGCTGATCAAGAGTGAGGATTTTTTGTTCTATCGGTGCATTTAGCACAAGCTTAACTTCATAACCACCAATCCCTTCAAGGATATCATGCATAACATCAGGAGCAACATTATCAGTTACATGGTAGAACTGCAACTTGTTAAGAGAGCACACTCTCTTGATGCCTGTTTCTGCTGGTTTGTGTAAAAGTGAGTCTGAGAGGTAATTAACCTTGTCACGCATTAATGAAGGATCTTCAACTGTCTGTACCCTCTGCGTTTCTCTGTGAACCCGACACCACCGACACACGCTGTTGCCTCCAAAGCTTTCTATATAACCAAGGATGCCATTAAGTCCAAGGTTATCTCCACAGACCTGTGCCACTCCAGCTGTAAAGACTGTGGTTTCGATATGAAAGTCGTTCAGTTCCATTTCTTTGATCTCATTCACAATTGGCTCCAAAATTGTGTTCATTCCATATGTTTTCACATCATCAGTTTTGTACACTGCCAACAAGAAATGAGACTTTAAACTAGACAGATATTCTTGTGGCAAACATTTCATTGTGAAATAGATGAAACCAAGTTTGTGAACTGATGTTTTTGAGCCAAGTGGATTGACCATCTCACACTCATCACTGTAAAGAACCAAAGGAATAGAGAAATCTTCACAAAACAGGGGGTTAGTTCCAAATATTGTGCCATCTCTAAAATCCTCAAGGGCTGTTCTTTCAAGTTTTTGCCACTCAAAGATCTTCTCTATTGTTCCTGGACTTTCCAGAACAAGCTTCAGCATGGGTTTCAGGGGAACGTACTGAAAAGTGTCCCGAACAGCAACTTGTTTCACAGTCCCTGACTCTCGATCAGTCACTTGCATATAGGAAAAGCCTGGTAGAGGTACTGCCTCTGGCTGTATAAAGAATCCAGACTGTGTAAAATATTTCATTTGCTTGTACTCTGATTCAAAGCCTTGAAATGGCTCAGATGCTACTGTGAACTGCTCCATTAGCTCCTCTGCTTTTGGAGTCTCAGTGACCTATCTCTTTTAAGAAAGTGTTTTTCTCTTTAAACTACAAACTACATTAGACCAGATGTGTGTTCAATAACATCTCTAATGCCACTGAATGTCTGTGAAGACTTTGCTTTCAACCTAGCTAAGAAGAGTGCAACTCTGTCTTTTATGTTGTCATCTTCTAGTTCATCCCATTGCTCTGCTGTAGTCTCATTACAGTACATTCCACCTCACTTAGCACATTTAAATAATTATCTTCTGAACTTTCAGGCATTTCAACTGTGCTATCATTTTCTGTTTCAGTGTCAAACTCAATAGCATGCCCCATTATGTGTCGTCTAAATGATCTAATTTGATTAAATGTACGATGGCACCCAGTTTGAGCACATTGGAAATATGTTGAAGTGGAAAATACATTATGCATCACTCTCAGGTGGTTAAATAAATGCCTTACATTATGGCCAAAAGACCTTTGATATTTAAAGCACACATAACCCATTCTGTCCTGAACAATGACACTGGGCATACCTCAAGTGATTGTTTTAAATGGTGCAGACATTTCAGCCGTGGGCCCAGGAGAGGTATCAAAGTAGTCAAGCTGTTGGCATCCAAGAGGAAAAAGCTGTCTTTGTCAAACTTTTCAGCTGGAAAAAAATGAAAATTTGATTTACTAAAAAAAAACAACAACCACACACAAATAGAATTGTGAATATAATCACACTTTTATATAATTAATCAGTTACATTTAATTTGTATATCATCTATCTCACATACCTTCAAAAGCAGGGATGTACTCAGACAGGTTCCAGTCCAGAAGTTTGCCTCTGACAAACTCATCCATCTTTCAAAAATAAATAGAAATAGCTTTAGACCAATCTCTAATTTTCCGATTTTGTTTGTCATTTAGGTCTCAATTTTACCATAGGGTAGTGAGCCAAGAAAATGAAAAATACAAACTGAGATGTAAATTACTTGCAGTCTTGTTTTATTTTAAGTTACTAAAATTGCATTCAGAATTAAAAGCTGCTTTGGTGGGCTACCCCGTGGCTGTTGTTGATGCTACAGTGAGATGCTTTGGAGTAAACAAACTTTTATTTTTATTAAAAACAATGAACAGGAGGTGTTTTGGGCATGTCCTGTCGGCAGGAGGCCCCCGGTCAACCCAGGACAATCTGGAGGAAATACATCTCCAGGTTGGCCGGGGAACGCCTGGGCGTCCCAGCTGAGGAGCTGGTGGATTTGGCCGGTTAGAGGATGGCCTGGGATGCGCGACTGAGGATGCAGCCACCGCGACCCAGACCTGGATAATGAGAGGAAGGCGAGGTGAGGACAATGAACTTGTGACAGTTTTAAAAAATCCGAGCAGCTGTTTTGATGAGACTCCTTTCGCTCTGTGCAGCGGAGTCTGTCAAGTCGCTCTCTGATTGGCTACACGTCGATCTCCACCGGCAGATTCTCGGGGGACACCACACACGCTGTGATGTCGGGTCTAGACAATCCAACATGTTCGATTTCACAGATTTGCGATCAGAGCGGTTCTGACGGCGTTCCGAGCGGACCACCACACACACACCACACACGAAAGGATTATCTGAGAACATTATCTTTAACATCAGGCACGTCTTTAACATTGTCGGAGGAGGAGAATCTGGCCAAAAATCATGAACGCAGCTGTCCTCATGCCGAGCTCTCTCTCTCTCTCTCTCTCTGTGTGTGTGTGCGTGCGTGCGTTCTTTTGTGCACACGCGCTGGAGCAATGAATGGAGGGGGAGAGCGAGGGAAACTCGATGGCTTCTGAAAGTTTCTGATTTTCAAGCTAATACTCGCATTTCACTGTAAAAACGCAACAATAAGACATCGGTGCCACCATGCCAGTTAGCTAACCAGTTAGCTAGCTATGATTTGGTTTTCTCATACGGTAAATCAGCTTATTGGTTCACTACATCACCTTCTGCTGTCAACAGGTTTACACAGTTCATCTTCAAACAATTTATCAACTTCTTACCTTCTTAATTCTTTTTGGTGTGAGAGTCCATTAAAGCTCTTGGCATCCTCTGGATTAAAATGGCACTGCTGACTCACTGAAGAAAAGGATTATTGCCGCCAAATTTAACCCAATATGCTGGGTCATAATGTTTATAATGGGTCATAGTGTTTCAGCCTTAACCCATCAGTTGCGTCAGCAAAATAACCCAGCCATTTTTTGTGTGTACCATTGTTGTTATTGAGCTTTTTGAAGAAACATGAGACACTCGCTGCCATGACATTTTTTTCGAGTGAAGCAAACGAGGTCATACATCAAGAGAGACAACAGCTAGGTAACATGCTCACTTGCCACCAAATAGTCAGGTAGGTGAACGGCAATCTGTCAAAACGACAGATGGATTTCACATTTTTCCATCTAACCCCGTTTTAAAGTATCAGTCAGTGATGGAAGATATTCCATCAACGCGACCCCTGACATGGACTGAAGGGTGCCTCGTGTTATTTGTAAGTTAAATAACAGGTTAAAATGGCCATTTTTCAGATAAGTACAGTATCTGATTTATATTCTATGTATTTGTTATTTTAAAGTTAACTCATCTGATTTGATATATACTGCTGACATAAGAAGCATAGCTGAGGATGTTGTGAAGGTTGACTCCTCCTAGCTTCACACTCATCTCAGTAACCATAACTTTGACAAATGATACCTGTCTGGCTTTTATCCCCTCAGCAGTAGGATTGTTTCTAGCTTTTTTGGGGGTGAGATCTAGTTGGGGCCCCTTTTGCACTGCTATCAAGCCATGGAGATTAAACCTTCTGATGATCTGTGAAAATGTCTCACTTTATTACATTTTAAACTCCAACCTCGAGTAGACTGAAGAGAAAGGACTGAGTGGTTGAGTCTGTGGTTTTAAATGCTGGAATCCATGAACTGTTTTACCTGATCAGTCTGGTGAGAATAGACTCTGGATGAATCCAAACAGGTTATTTAAAACCCAGGAGTCTCTGGAGGAATTACAGCAAGTTTTACAAAGTCCTTTAAGGGGAGTATAGAACTTCAAGAGTATCTAGAGGTAGATTGGCAGGAAAAACTGAATTTCTGGACTCTTAAGATGTTTTTGGACTAAAAAGAAGACCTTGTCTTTCTAGAGGAAAGGAAAATGGGTTAAAGTGATTTCAAGCCTGCATCCAACCCCGATGGTAAAAGTCATGATTTTAATAGAAAACATAATGACTAAGCTGCAGCACGACAAGGAGTACTGAGCCCACCAGGAACTACAGGAGGTCAATTCCTGTTGGAAGATGAGGGAAGGGACACTGACAATGGTCTACTGCAAAGTGCTATGTCCTCCATAATGGGCCAGGTCCTTCTAAACCTAGCTTGGGAAAAATAAAGATTGAAATTTCTCTCTAGGCCCCCATGGACGAGGTCATTGGGGCTGGTGCTTCAGCCCTGGAGTACCAAGGATGTCAAGGAAGGGGCTGGTCATCTGCCAGATCCTCTCCAGTCTCCAGTCCTCTATGCACCTCTCACTGGCCCAACAGAACAATAACCCAATTTCTGTCCAACAAGTGCAGCGCGAGCAGCACTAGTTGACTAGTGAGGTCCTGACAGAACCGCTGCAGCGTCTACAGATGAACTCGCAACAAATGCCGGATCCCCCACTCTGCTTTTTCCACAAATCGTACTCAGGGGGGTGAAGATGCTGCAGCGGTTTGGGACTAGAAGCAGTGCCGGGTTTGTCCAGTTCAGTTCTCTAGACCTGACCTCCTCATGCCTCTCACCTGCTCGCGCTACGCTTGTCGGGCAGAAACCACGATATTGCTCTGTCGGACCAGTGTGAGGTACAAAGAGGACAACCCCTTTAGGGGTGGGGGGTTGGTGATGAGGGGGAAGAGGGGCATCGGGGGAAACCAGACACACACACACACACACATCGCACCATGGTTGCTCATGGTGCAGAGAACTCTGTAGAACTTTTTTTTTGCCACTTACAACTACTCAAGAAGTGATAAGGGAATTGTTAAGGAATTGGATTGATAAGCAGAATCAACAATGACTTTGATATTGATAAAAACTTATCAATTCCCCTAGTTCTGAGTCATGTGATCCCATGTGATACGAGGGGGTTTTGCTGTTCTCTGTTTTCATAACACTCTGATCTCTGACTCTTTGCAGACATTTTTTTCTGCAATTGTCTGCATGAACATCTGTCACCATCTAAACAAACTCCAGGTATGCTTTTGGTGTTCGGCTCTGTGGGGACATTGAAAGCTCCTGATATCAGATGTTAAACCTATTATAAACTCTGATCAAGTTTCAGACTTGCTGTATGTTAGATTGCTGCCTGCATCTATTTCTGTGTGCAAATGTCTAGCTCACACTTCCTTTTCTGACCCCGTTGCTCAGGGCAACACACAAGAAGATACAGATGCCAAGGCTGGAGCTTCACTCCCTCTAACATCTCTTTGTGTTATCTCATACTCCTCCTCCTCTAACCCACCTGATCTGAGCACCCTTCAGTCTTTTGTCTCCACTGATGAGAAGTGTCTGTGGAAGACTGCAGGGAGTGTTCTCAATAATGGCATTTGCCTGGGTCCTGAAAAAGAACCTCGTTTACCTAAAAAAATGTCCTCATTATGCAAGATTGATACATGGGTTGGACCATGTGTCAAAAAGGAGGGATGCTGTCAGCCTTAAAAACACTCTGGTTCACAAATAGTTTTAGCAATTTTGCAAACACTGTAAAGCATGCATGGCCTGTGCAATACACAACGTTGGAAGGATTCCTGCCACCCAAACGGGTGCCCATCCCTCACCAACCAGACCATTTGAACAAATAATGATGGAATGTGCTAAACTCACACCAGCAGGTTAGTGACCGCTGACTTAGAACATGCAGTGCCCCACACACGAGGCAGCTGTGGATCAGAGTGGTTGTGTGCCAATCAGAAGGTCTGAGATTCAATCTTCTTCCCCACCACATGTTGAAGTGTCCCATAGACAAGACATTGAACCCCATATACAGGCAGCAGCGGCAGCTCGTCCATAGGACATGCTGGGACGCTGCCCTCTCTGATGTGAAAGAAAAAGAACTCAGCAAACTGTCAAACAGTTTCTCTCAATATACTAGTATAGGATTTTTCCTCAGGGGCACTAGCTGGAGCGCCCCTGAACTGCAGCTAAACAACCAATGATTACTGGTTACTAGGCAGAACTGGTGGATTTTTGTCCAATCAACATAGCTGAATCTAATGTGTCCGGAGCGCTAGAGGACAGCATCCCAGACCAGAAGTACGCATGCCTAGGACAATCTGAACAGTTTCACACATGCTCATTCTGAACTTCTTTGTCTAACAAACTTTATTGGCAGTGTGGATCGCAGCAGACTAGTCAGCGTGAGAGAAGATGGCGAACACATCAGTTGAGCAGCTTCCACCAAATTCTGAGGTCTTTGTTAAATTATCCTTTTGTGAGAAGTACAATGGAGGAAAAAATTTCTGTTCAGGAGCCCGACAAGCCTGAAATAACCATCACTCAACGCACAAGTGAGAAAGCTAAAGCCTACAACAGAACTTTTTCCAGGAGTTGGTTCAAGCACAAGTCGTGGCTAACAGGTTGTGGGACAGCTAATGCACTGTTTTGATTTACCATGGACGCAGGTTGAACTAACTGATTTGAAGCACCTCTCTGAACGCATTAAGAAGCACAAAAAAAAATCCAGAGTGCACATGGAAAAATGTGTAAAGCTAGCTGGGCTAACGATGCTTAGCATAGCAGCCCATAGATGAAGGGCATTGCTGTAAGACGGCACAATGAAGAGGTAGATAAAAACAGTCATGTTTTACTTCAAAGACCATTCAGAACGAGCTACTGGACTGGTGGCAGTTTTAAGACATCAGATCATAGAGGAGGTAAACACAGCTACATTTTTAGCAATCCATGCTGATGAAACTGCTGATATTTCCACACATTGTTAGCTAGTCCTGGTGCTAAGATACATCCATGGCCACAACAATATACAGGAGTGGTTTTTAGAGTTCTTTAAGTTGCTGCACGCCAATCTTCCAGAAGGACAAGATAAAAAGTTGATCGTCAAGACCTACGACGGAGCCGCTGTAATGAGGGGGGCTAAGGGACGAGTGCAGCATAAGGTACAGGGCTGCTATCCTAACGTGCACTACGTCCACTGTTATGCCCATCAGTTAAATCTGATAATGCAGCAAGCAACCTCCCACATCCCTCAAATAAGTCACTTTTTTTCTGACCTGATCCAGAGAAGGATTTGCTTCTTTTTTACAAAATCGAGCAAGAGAAAAGCTGTGCTCGATGAAGTTGTGGCATGACATGACATGACCCCTTTCCCTGGACCGGAGACCTCACGCTGCATCCCAGACTGTGGAGCAGGTTGAGCATGTCGACCCGCAATGTGAAGTGTAAATAACGAGCTGCACACATTAATCTGCAGCTTGGCCGCTGATACTTCAGTGCTGTTGAGTTCACTGACTCCAATCCAGGCTTGAATATATGAATTAATGTTAATTTCATCATAGAAACACAGTTGGTTGTTGAGTTTTTCCCCTGTCTTGAGTGTAATTGTTTATTTGGCAACACCAGCAACACTGATATTGCCAGGAGGGGTGTTTGGCCCTCTGCTCAGGCTGATCCGATGATACTGGTGACCTGGGGTGGCTCTAGGGGTCACCATCAGCATAAGGGAGCTCTTTGGTTTCACCCATCATGAGATGTTTGTGTGACACCTTGGTAATGAGACCCTTATATAGGCCATTGGTCGGACAGGAGCAGCTGATATTGATTTGCTCTAGGTGGCAGGACTGCTTTCTAATTACTCATAGAATCATGACTTTCCATCCCTTTTTGCACCTTCCTTTCTTGATGTGTTCACACACATGTGTGGATGGATGGGTTGTTTTTGACATCTGGTGAGACTTTCCTGTCAATAGAACCTTTAGAAATATAATGACCTAGAAACTTATTTACATGCTGTATATGTGAAAAGACTAAACAAGCTAACGTGTTCCCCTGTAGACTGATAATTGTAAGACCTACAGATGAATCACACATCTGATGTCACAAGAAAATGACCTCAGGCTGCAAAGTACCTGCTAATACATGAAGTCAGCAACAAAGTATAGTCAAAGCTAAGCTTTTGTCAAATAAAGCCTCAAAATCTGCACCCTGAGTTCAGTCTGTTATAGAAATGTAAATTAAGCTGGAAACACACACACACACACACACACACACACACACACACACACACACACACACACACACACACACACACACACACACACACACCCTTCTTCTTATTCATTTCACCTTCATATCCCGACAAAACCCAGTCTCTGTATGAAGTGCTCCATATGCCACAGGTCATCACCAAATGAAGGTCTCTGGACCTGATGGATCCTTACATGACTCAAATCTCTTCACATATGCAAAGAAAGGACCAGGGAGACATTCTGAAAGGAAAGGCCCAAACATGAATATACCCTGCTCTGAGGTCTCTTTGATTATTTAGCTCGTACACCACACATCACTGGAGGCTGCACCATGCCTACTGACAGGCTAATACTACAAAAGAACAGGTGGCACAGATGGAGCCCTGTCACTGACAGGTACATCACTTTTAGAATGAATGGTTACCTGAGTTTCCCATTATTATCTGGTTCAGATGGGAGACATTTGCAGTGAGCTGCAGAGGTCAGGCTATAATGCTCAGGATGTCCCTTCTCCATCCTCCTCATAATCTGAGTGTCAGGGATGTCCAGGGACGCTTCTTAGTCCAAACCGTTCACTTATAACCCTGCTTAAATTTTTAGCATGGATTCAGCTGGGAAGACGAACTTTGGAATCCAACTTTTAATTTCTTATTTTCAACCTATTTTATCCCAACCCCTTTTTGGTGTGATACTATCCCACCCACATAAAAACACAGGATGATGTTATTTTAATATTCACAGCTAACGAATACTGAGAGCCATCTTTTAATTCTAAATGTAATGTTTTTGATTCCCACCCTCTGTGTCCTCACCACCGTATGCTGGTAGAGGTCCTCTAATGAATTAGCTCTTTAGAAATGGGGCTGGTTTCAGTTTCAGACCAGCTAGTCGCTGATTTAATCCATCCAGCTGATAACTGGCCATTTCTGATGTTAGATGGTTTTTAATTTCAAGCACTTTCAAAACCTTGAAAAAACCATGTCAAAATTCTAGGATTTTCAAGGATTGCAAGAAGCCATGAGCACCCTGTAATCAAATGCCAATACTGGAGGCTTTTAATGCATCTGTACAGATTTAAAGAACTCTATAAAAAATAAGACAAAAATGTAAATAGAAAAATTGAACTTAACTTCTGTGCAAAGAATTCGAGGAATGTAAGTTGAGTTGGTTTGTTGGGAGCTGTGATGGTTGTAAACAGTGTAACAGCTGCTGGCAGGAATGACCTACATTAATGCCCCTTTGTGCATTTAGGATGCAGTAGCCTGTCACTAAAGGAGCTCTCCTGTGTTGTAATAGAGTCATGCATGAGGTAGGAGACACTGTCCAACAGTGTTGGTATTTTTGTTAGAGTTCACCTGTTTCCCCACCACCTGCTTTAGGTCAAGAGGGCATCCAAGGACAGAGCTGGTCTTTCTGATGAGCTCATCCCACCACTGCTCCATAGAGGACGGCTAATGCCACAAATGAGTCAAAAAAGGTCTTCAGGAGAACCTCCTATATCCAGAATATCAGAGTCTACTCAGAAGGTACAGTCTGACTGACTCTTTATGTAAATTGCATCAGTGTTATGTGTCCAGTCCAGTTTATTGTCCAGATGAACAACCAGGTGCTTTTAATCTCCATGTCCATTCCCTGGATGTTCACATGTGTTAGTGGGTATGTTTCTTCCTAAGAAAATATATCTCGCCTCTACTGTGGTTCAGTTCCTCTGGTTTAAATCAGCTCATAATTTTGTTAAGTTGGTGGTTTGGTTTCCTTTCACAGGGAAAACTGCAAAAAATAAATAAATAAATAAAAAATAATGCATAACTACAAACCAGGTGAGAGTGTTCAGTCTGCTCCTGATTGGTCAGATTATCTAGGGGCGGAGCTACCAGCAGGTATTATGTTCCGAGCCTGATTTAGTATCCTCCTCTCTCTGAACTGTTTATGAACTATTTAAACTCTTCAGTGTTTTTATGAGTCGGAGCTGATAAACCTAGTCATATGATCAGGTATCGTGAGCTAACGGACTTCACCTACACAAGCCATCTCTTAAGACTTCACACCTAATCAGCTTCATTCAGCCCACCTGAACCATGCCTCATCGTCTCACCTGTGCACTAAACTCTCCCCAGTCTCTGCCTCCCTGACAGGTCGTCTACAGTCCTGTCCCAGTAGAAATCTAGTGTTTGGTCCCTGCTCCCATGTTTCCTGTTTCTGACCAAGTTCATGTCATGTCTCTGGATCATTCCCACCTCTAATATCTACAGCTTTTCTGATACCTGTAATGTATCTTTATAAATTGTCTTTATTTGTTTTGTTTATTCTATATGATTGAGGTATATTTTTCCAAATTTTAGACAAAAAGTCCTTGGATAATAGAAAATGTGTAACCTTTGATAACCCTTCATGGTAAATCTAGTATAACATGGACTAATTCTTACATTGAGAGGAGGAAGGTAATTCTAGTTCTAGTGTTTATAACCTTCTCTCTTCATGGTTAAAATGTTGATCCAACTTCATGCTGTTTGAACAATTATTCTCTGCAACAAAAGTTGGATCCTGTTGACCAGAGCTACAGGTACACCCTGTTTGTTGGTAGGGAGCTGGTCAGCTCAAGCAGGTTTACATCCGTTTTATTTCAAATTTACATCAATTCTTATATTCACTGAGATTGACACATCTGGTTATTGGTGCTTTGACTATAGTGGAAACATTCTTGGTCGACCTCAGTTGTATTGATTTTATTGTCTTTTAACAGTTTACATGTTTTATTGTTAAATTATTGTAAACTAATGGAACAATAGCACTAGCTGAGTGTTTGGTCAATGCTTTCTATTGCCTACAGCTAACAGTTGATGTTGATGTTCCTCCTACAGCATCTTCATTGTGGCTTTGGCTCATTTTAAATTACATTAAGTAAAATATGGGTCCCTGCAGATTCATTTGTCCTGAGGGAGTAAAAATCCAAATAGACCTCTTTGGGTTTATAGATGGCATGGAAACACAATTTAAAGAGGGGATGGGTGGTCATCCATTTTGATTTGCCACCTTTAATTTCCAGTGCATTGATCTGTGTGTCCTGAGGCAAAAGGCTGAAGGTAGAAGTTGAGCTAGAGGCCAAGGTTGAAATTTTCACAATAAGCTATGAAAGGCATGACACCTTTCCTGCCATCAGCACTATGACTGACTTTTCTTTCTTAAAAAAAAAAAAAAAAGATGGAGCCATGGGCTCCAGTTTTACCTCCTGGGTTCCAGGAAGCAGTGCTCCAACAGTACAAAGATATTAGGGTCATTCTGACATGGTGTTTTATCAGCTATTTAAGGGCCACATCCACTGGTGACATCACTCAAAGTGGGAGGAGTCTCTAGAAACAGGAAGTAGTCCTCTAATTGAAGTAATACTCAGATCAGGAGATAAGAAACACCCTGCAGGTCGCAAGTCCATCACAGGCACACACAGTGACAAACAAAGACTTAACAACCAGTCACAACCTTACTCACACCTAGGGACAATTTCAAGTCACCAATTAACCTAACATGCATGTCTTTGGCTTACGGGAGGAAACCAGAGTACCTGGAGGAAGACACGCATACATGGGGAGAAATGCTAACACCGTGTAGAAAAGCTGCAGTCAGGAGCGAATGCATGACCTCCTTGTTTCAAGTCAACAGTGTTACCCACTGCACCACCATATTATATTATCAGATAGCTTTTTCATTGAGGTATTCAAGGGAGTAACTGGTGCTAATGTTTGGTACGCATGCATTCATTGTGATTTTGTCTCAGGGGGTGGGGGGAGGGGTACATGCGTATCATGTAGCAGGTTAAATCACCTGCTTCCACTTTAATGGCTTCAGGTGCAGGTCTAACTTGGCTGGCCTATCACCAGCAAGAGGTGTGGTTTATAAATGACGGGTGTTTTCTCAGTCAGTGTGCCCTGCTGGCCATACGGTACAACTTCATGGATATTGGGCACTTCTGCCCACCCCCTGAGCAGCTAAATACAGGCAGTATTCTTCTTTCAGTATATGCTGACAATAAAGGTTGTAATAAATTGTCTCATATGGTATTACATTGTATTTGCAGTGAATTCTTATTATTTTATATGTTGTAAAAAAAAACCCTTTAAGAAATACATTTGAATGTAAAAGTAAACTTCTCCTTTTGTACTGCAATTAAAGACAAACCTGAAGTAGTAGTACGAGTAATTTCTCCTTTGGTGTTCCACACATATATTTCAATATGAAATATTGAATTCCACTACTTTTATCTGCAGGAGTTACTATCAAAATACAAAAATGACAAAATGACAAACATTGAATTATCCTATTTTATAGATTCAATATTTTTACCTAAGCAGAGGGCAGAAAACGAACATTTAATTGTCTATTTTACTAGAAAGACAAATGATTTTTGCAATAAAATTATGCAGACAAAATGAAGTGACCAAAAGAAAGCTTGACATGAAGTTTTAATCTAACAGTACATTATACTACTCCCCGGCCCCCAGACCGGTACCGGTCCGTAGGTCATTTGGTACGAGGCCGTCAGAATTAAAAAAATGTATTGATGTATTGATCGTGCCTGAAAGACTCGTTCTGGACTGGTGCGTTATTTCACATGGAGCCCACAGCTCTGTGATCACTTGCTGACAAGCTGCAAAGTGAGCCGAGCTGCTCTCCTCACCTCCCGAGAATCTCTCTATCAGACTCAGTCATTTTAGTTGACAGAACAAATGACTGATCATCTCTGACCCAGTCTCTTTCACACGTGGAGCGTCTGAATCATTCGTCTCTCTCTCTGTCAACTGGATCGTTCTCCTCTCTGATGGAGAAACCAGACTCATCTATTTCTGTCTAAGATAACGTGTTGTGTTGGACTTTTATACGAGCTATTGAACGTTAATATTATAACTGGTGTTCAGTCAGGAGCCACAGAGCAGCACCTAAATCGTCACACCCCCTCACCTGTTCCTGCTGCAGCTCTGATGGCAGGGAGCGGATTGTCTGACAGAAACCAGGTTATTGTTCTGTCAGACCACTAACAGCTGCATAGAAGTCTACCCCCCCCCCCCCATTAATTTGTTTTTATATGATTCAAATTTTATTAAAGCATTTGGATTTACATCTTTAGAGAGCAAAGTTATTTATTTTTTTCTTCTCTTATTTTTCCTTTCTTCTGATTCGAAAATGATCCAATCTGTGACTCAAATCCATGATACGATCCAAACCTTGAGTGTTTTGATCCGTTGCACCACTACCTCCCACTGCGCTGCAGGCAAAGGAGTGAATAGAATTTAACTAAATGTGTGAATGGATGACTGACTGACAGTAGTGTAAAGCTTTGTAGTCCACGACTTAGAAAAGTGCGATAGAAATGTTGACCATTTACAGATCAGGAGATTAGGGTTCGAGTCATGGCCCTGGTGTCAAAGTGTCTTTGGGCAAGATACCGAACCCCTAATTCCCCCAGATGCTGTATACCTCTGGGATGGGTCAAATGCAGAGAAACAATCTCAACAAGGGGATCAGCTAAAGATAAATTGTTACAATGAAAAACTGGATTTTTAACCAAATATCAGTAAACTATAGGAGTCAACTTTCTATTCAGTTGTTTTTCACTTGACCTTTGAGTTCACTTTCATGAGTCAAACCTCACATCCTGACCTAGTCCCATCCCTGGATGATGGGGAGGGAGTGACTCCAGGCCAAATCTTAGAAGATTGATTCTTTATAGAAAAAAGAGGTCAGATTGTGATAGATGAACGGTCCCAGAGCCATTTCTCAGCTGACACAGCCAGCTGGGCATTCTGCTGTAATGGACTCAGCAGCATGGTGCAGTTTATAGTTGGAAAACCAAAGTCAACATTTATGTCACCTTTATATTGCTGTGATGATACCCTCTGTATGTCAGAATGTAAATGTCAGGTTACACTCAAAACCAGTTAGAAAATCTTGCACAATCTGTTCTACATAAAGTGCTGTTAGTACGGTAGTATGCTTAGTTCAGCATTGTTATTATTTTTACATTTTGTTATTTTTGTTGTTAGTGGTATACCCTCTCCAGTGTGTATACATATACAGTATGTTTTAGTTCCCAGATAGTTGCTGATAGGAAAATGGAGGCAGCTGTCCAGAGCCAGAAGTTAAACCTTTAAAATCCACCTCTAACTGGCAGCTGAGGGACCCCTTTCTCCCTCTAATTCTCCTCCAGACAGCCCCATGCTTTAGTTTCACTTCATTTCTTTTAGTTATGTTAAAGGTTCTATGTAGAGAAACTGAACCTACAAAAAAAAAAAAAAAAAAAAAAATTGAAATCATCAGAATAAAATAACCTAATTGATGTAGTTATTCAGTCCGAAGGCAAGCAGAACCTAATTTTCCACTACACCCCAGCACTTCATGAATAATCTAATTTCTATCACAGCTAATGATTGAGCTGCTTTGTACGCTAAGAGCTCACCCATTCCATCTTTATTTTTCCTCTAAAGCAGGTTACTCTTTACAACATTGTGTTTGAACAAAGACTGTGGAAGAAATATTACCAAGGCCTGGGTCATCCATCATCAGGGCTTCCTGTACCATGAAATACAGGCAGGTCGCTACCAAAGTGACTCCTATCTGGTATGTTAGACCCCATGCTCGTGCATTTATCACATAAGCGGCCGCACAGTGTGAGATTCATTGAATGGTCCTGCTGATACAACATGCTGATGACATTTCTGGGCAGTTGGTCTGCTGCTCCATCTATAATCATTCTTCCAATTTTTCCAGAAGATTAGAAATAACTTGGAATTAGGAATACATTTTGAAAAGTAACTTTTCAAAACTAGCCTATTTAAACAGGTAATATGAGTAACATTAAAGCCTTAATGGTGTTCTTTCTAATAGTCCTTGAAATAGTGATCATTTCCTGTTGCACCTCCACTTTGAATGAACTTCCTTTATTTTACATTGTTTTGACAATCTGGACACCTTTAAAAAGCAGCTGAAGACACTATTATTTCAAATAGCGTTTACCTAGATCTTTTATTTTTTCATTGGTTTCAAACATCATTGTTCATTTATTTTATGATATTTATTAATTAGCCTTAATGATTTTTATTTTTAATAGTCTTTTTAAGTTTGGTTTTTGTCTTTTATCATGCTTTAATTATTATGCTTTGTGAAGCACTTTGTGATTTTTTTTCTGTGAAAGGCACTAAAGAAACTTTACTTACTTAACAACCTCCCTTGCCCACAGTGTCCCACAAAGTTCTGTGTTGGGGCCTCTACTGTTCCTCCTTTATCTGCTCCCTCTTCAGCACATCCTAAGCTCTTTTAAAAGAAATCTGTCAATTTTGCAGATGACATTAACTCTATATCTCCTTTAGGCCCCATGCATAGTCACATGAACAAATTCTCAGCAGGGGGTGCTGAGAAAAAAAGAAAAACAGCTGGTCGAGAGAGGGGGGGGGGGGGGTTCGAAACAGCCCAAAGTTACCATAGGTCCAGGGAAATGTAGCCTATGCACATTGTCCACCCTGCTGAAAAAACCAGCATAGACCAGCATATGCTGGTTCCAGCATATGTTGTGTTTTGGTGCTGGTATGCTGGTCCATAGTGATCCATTAGTTCAACCAGCACAGACCAGCATTGAATCATGTTTGTCTACAAGCTAAACCAGCACCAAACCAGCATAGACCAGCACCAAACCAGCATAGACCAGCATTGACCAGCATATAAATCAAGACCATCATGATTTGTTTGCTGGTCTTTGCTGGTCTATGCTGGTTTGGTGCTGGTCTATGCTGGTTTGGTGCTGGTCTATGCTGGTTGAACTAATGGATCACTATGGACCAGCATACCAGCACCAAAACACAACATATGCTGGAACCAGCATATGCTGGTCTATGCTGGTTTTTTCAGCAGGGCCAGCCTGGTCCACATCCACACCCAGGGAATGGTATCCTTAGCGTGAGTGGCCCTCTGTCCAGAGGGACGGGGTGTGCCTGGGAGCACGAAATGCAGCGTGCATCACGAAGCGAGGGGCCCGCTGGTTGATCCAGACATGCCTCCTTCTCCAGGACAGGTCCGTGCACAGCAGAACCTCAGTCCACTGAGCTGGACAAGCAGCAGTGTTGCCGGATTGGAAATGTAAAGGTACCGTACCAGGATCTTAAAATTATCGTACACTACTAAGTTACATTCTGACATGTCTGCTGACCCACAGCTTTAATATCAGTTTATCAAACGCTGTCCAAAATTATAGCTTTTAAAGTAGTTTTAGCTTGAAAGAATCTAACACAATGATTAAGACAATCATCTCTTACAGAACAGCACCTCTAGCTGTCTGGAGGGTATAAACAACAGGTCCGTCTGCAATTAACAGGTAGTAATAAAAACATTTCAAACTTTTTTCTACATCAACCATCTTTTACCATCATCTAAGTCAGTGTTTGAATATTGTGATGAGTACTTTGTTTATACATCACTCATTCTTGAGAGTCGGGACAAAACATGTCCTTCATACAAATGTGTAATTTATGTTATAAATAAACATTATTTCTCATGATTTACTTACTTACAATGTTCAATCTAAAGGAAATATGTATCGTAAATGTAATATAAGTGTGAATTTTTCTCTATTTTGAAAAAAATACTGCTTAAATATTTAGGTTATGTTAAAAGGTTTATGTTATTATATTTGTCTCCACCACAAAATCACAATATTCATCAACCCCAAAAACTTGAAAAAAGTGTAGAAAATTTAAATGCATAAATATCAATTGAAAAACAATGAATTTAAATATGTGATGCAGTGCTTAAAGTAAACATCAAACTATATTTTACCTAAAAATCTGCTTGCCAAAGTTGTGTCCTCAGTTTCTGTCAACTCCGTCAGATTTTTCATAAACTTCACTTAATCAGGCAATAGCATGGTCATCTGTGTTACCGAGGACCCTTTTGAGTTTCCCATGCTGTGCTGATAACAGGACTAGCAGACACACTCTGCTAA
>SSNR01000329.1:689757-709016 GCA_006937965.1 Callopanchax toddi
TCCTGCCTCAAGTGGAGGAGTTCAAGTATCTCGGGGTCTTGTTCACGAGTGAGGGAAGGAGGGAGCGGGAGATCGACAGGCAGATTTGGGCAGCGTCTGCAGTGATGGACGCTGAACCGGTCTGTTGTGGTGAAGAAGGAGCTGAGCCAGAAAGCAAGGCTCTTGATTTACCTCCCAATCCTCACCTATGGTCATGAGCTCTGGGTAATGGCCAAAAGAACAATATCGCGGATACAAGCGGCCAAAATGAGTTTTCTCCGCAGGGTGGCAAGCAAGGCAAAGATGGAGAAAAGAATGCAAGAACAGAAGGACCTATGTTTTCCATCATTTTAATTTGGATAATTGTTGAGAATGTTGTATTCAATTCATATTATATTTGTAAAATTATCAAAATATGAAATATGTAGTTAGTTTCTTGGTAACTCCTTTAAAGTAAAAACATTTTTGTTTGTTAAATAGTAGTTCACACTCATTTTTGTCAACACCGTCAGTTCTTGGTCAACACCGTCAGTTCTTGGTCCACACTTTCAGATGTATGTTTTTTTTTATTTTTTAAAGGAAATTTTTGTTTTTACTTCAGTTTCTAGTCTTTTTGTAATAAAGGCACATCTAACCTACTGCCTCTTAAGTGTAACTTATTTAAGGAATTGATTTTTTGTATATTAAAATCAAAGGCAGAGTTTTAAAATGGGGATTTTTAGAGATCCAAGTTTTCTCAAGAGTATAAAATTGCAATTGAAATGTATATCTTGAATATTATTACATACAAGTGTAACTAAACCCTATTACAATATAGTTTAGAACTTTAGATTCTTGTTGGACTGCAAGAATTTAAAACCCATTCTTATGAGTGTGTCTGACGGAGTTGACACAAATTGGGTTCTAACACAAAAAAAGGGAATTTGTTAAAAATATGTTTTTATTTAGAACCTGCACCTTTACATATTTATATACCTTAGACTTTACTCTACACAAACAAATAATTAAAAATAAACATAGTGTACAATTAAAAAAAAAAATTTTAAACCTGTTTTGTCCCAACTCTCAAGAATAAGTGACATATGAATATGAAGTGGTACAACACTGTCATTTCTCTCTTGTATTATTAGAAGAATGTAATTAAATTCTCATTAACACATTGACTTGTGTACACCTTCTGTCATTTCAAATGATTTTATTTGATGTGAAGATAAACTACAAATGCAAAATGAATTTTTTAATCCTGCATTGGGTGTATTTAAACATAAACTCAAACACAGAAAAAATAAAATAACAAAATAAAATGTCATATTTGCCATCCTACCAGTACCAGATGACCTTAAAAATATGCACAAAAATAAAGTGCAAAAGAGGCGTTTGGCTATTTTACCATATTGCATCATATGATCAAAAACACACACATAACACAAAATGTGTGCTCTGATTCTGAACTTTATCAGCTTATGTTTAAACATATTAGCAAGTGTTGTTAACACAGAATGCAATAATAAACATAAAACACATAGGAAAAATTTACTTTCAGCTTTTTTGTAACTTTCAAACAAAGAATAGTGCAACAAATGTATAAGAACGTCTGGAATTTCTATCCATTCTTATAGTAAGTCTTTGTATTTTCAAGTTTCCATAGAACTGTGGATTTTCTGCATCATAGTTCTCCATGTAAGTCCTGATAGATCGCTGTCTATCTGCTGCCTGTCACTCAAGGCATCTTTTGCATGAAAGGAGACACAAGAGAGGCTTCTGTCTGGATTTTACATAATACAAGAACATGCAAAATTATATATTCATTTAAATATCCCTGCTTACCTTCTTATGAAACTTCAAACTCCTCATCCGAGCTGCTGTCTGAGGCTGCCACATCCTCCAATGGTTGACCAGATCTTTTGCGGTACAGGTTTGAGGCTGTCATGGACTGAAGCATTGTGCTTGATGGCTGAAATGTGACACATCCACCTGCACTCTTCATGCAATCTGATGTGTGTATAAGTCCATTCAGTGTGTTGGTGATCATCCTGTTGCGTGGTTTTGTTTTGATCAGGTTGACTTTGGAAAAAACATGCTCGCATGATGCATTTGAATGTGACAGCACAAGTATATCCAGGGCAAACTTCCCAAGTTCATCAAACATCCGTTCCTCCCCAAAGTCCTCCAAGGTAGACAGATGGAACCAGAATTCATCCACATCCATTGTCTTTGACTCTTCACCCAAATGGACAAAAGGCAAACGCCTCCACTGGTCATCAATAGCTTGGAGATGGTCCTCGTGCTGCATGCCAATCAACCTGGGCAGTTGCTGCAGAGAGGGGTACTCTGCACGTGACTTGGGACAGGTTGCAAGTGCAGGAGAAAGACAGGCAATTTGGGTCATAAGAGGATCATCAAAGTCAAAGTGCTTCTTGATTTCTCTGCATGCAACACACAGAAAACTTTGACAACGGACTCTGAACTCTGTCAGGGTGGCTGGAGGGATCTTTGACTGTTGAACTTGCTGCATCACTTTTACACCCAAGTACATCAGATTCAGTGGTACGTTTGCTGTCATCATTGACATTTATCTCACTCAGTGGAGTGTGCAAAACATAATCTCTCTTCATGAAAGTCAGCAAGATATCTTTGTAGGCTTCACACACTTTTCTCCTCAGTGATGTAATAATCACCTTTTCAGTTTGAAAATATTGATTAAGGTCTGCAAACTTTGGGAGGACCCATTCCAGAAAGTGGTAGTATAGTCGAATAGAGTAATCATTAAGTGCATGAAAAATGTTCTCTGCTGCTTTCAGTCTGGCATCCATCCACTGGTCTGTGAAAAAAAGTCTGAGGGCATCCCACTGGTTAGACATGCGCTTGACAACTTCACTGACTGACAGCCATCGAGTTTGAGAGGGTTTCAGAATTTTGTGGGGTTCAACATAACAAAACTCTTGAAATTCGTGAAGCTCTGCAACACGTTTAGCACTGTTTTTGAAATATCCATATGCATCTCTGGCTAAACCTTCACAAAGACAAGAAAGCTGTTTGCAGGCTTCACTTGCACAAAGATGTAATGAGTGACAAATGCAGCGCTGCACAGTGACACCAGGGAACTAATTTTTGAGACGACTAGAAACAGAGTTGTGCTTCCCCGTCATTGTGTTGCAGCCATCTGACCCAAACCCAACTATGTTTTCCAGTGGCACACCTGCCTCAGTGAATGACTTTATCATTTCCTCATAAAGTCTTTCTGCTGTTGCCCCTTCTCTGGCAAAATGTCTGTGTTGGTCTGAAAAAAATCTGTGCAAGCTTCCAAAAATGAGTCTGAACCCTTTTTGTTTCTTCATCAAAAAAACGAACAATACACAGGGTTTTAACACTCCCAATGTCGTACATTGGGAATACATCAGGGCCAAAGCTGCAGCAGAACTTTAGGTGCTGCTGGAAATGCAAACATCATCTGTCACAGAATCGCTCCCAAGTACAAGCACAGAAGCAGCAGGTGTAACTGGGTCTGGTGAAACTGTAGCTATTAGGGAAACAAAGAAGGTGAAACGGAGTTTGGGTAGCTTTTTCAAAAAGGCTTCAAATCAGCCAGCTCCAGCTGCTCTCTCTGAGAGAGAAGCCATAGAGGTGGAGTTAAAAGTTACCTGCAGGCACTGCCTGTTGATGGAGAAACTGACCCACTGGATTGGTGGAGACTGCATCAGGGAAATTTTCCAAGAGTGGCAAGGCTCGCCCAGAAATACCTCTGCATCCCAGCCACTAGTGCACCGTCAGAACGGGCATTTAGTACTGGTGGCAACATTGTCTCATGCCACAGATCTCTGTTAAAGCCCGAGACGCTGGACAGACTTGTGTTCTTGGCCAGCAACCTTTAGGGTCTGGAAAATGCTAGGAACATTTTGAATAAAAGTGGCAGCACAATATTTCAGTGTTTGCAGTTTGCACCTTTTTTTTTTAATGTAAAACGTGTTATTGTGGTAGTTTTATTTAGTTTTTCTCTACAGTTATGTGCCTCTATTGTGATACAGTAGTTTAAAGTTTTGTTTACAGATGGGCACATTTGAGTTGTTTAAGTTTTTTACAGTTATGTGCCTCTGCTATTTAAAACAGTTTGGTTATATAGATATGCACATTTTTGAGTTATTCACGTGGCAGCACAATATTTCAGTGTTTGCAGTTTGCACCTTTTTTATGTAAAACTTGTTATTTTGGTAGTTTCATTTAGTTTTTCTCTACAGTTATTTACCTCTGCTATTTCAAACAGTTTTGTTTACAGATATGCACATGTTTGAATTATTCAAGTTTTTTACAGTTTTGTGCCTCTATTGTGATCTATTTTCATATTATTTTGCTCTACAAATTTTTCAAAATAAACCGTTCTCAAAATTATATCCTTTTTTTTATTCTTTAATACTTTGTTGTTGTTGTTTAGCTTTGCCAAGGGACTATTTAACAGGTTCAGAAATACTTCTCTTGTCATTTTAATGCCAGTGAACATATCGTGATATATATTGTTATCGTCACATACTGCAATATATATCGAGATATAAGTTTCAGGCCATATCGCACATCCCTACTTTCAATTCTTGGAAGGAAATCGCTAGCAACTTGGAACTGGAGGTGGGAGAGTGTATGAACAAATGGAGGAAAATGCAGGACCAATTTGTGAGAAAGAAAAAAGTTTGAAGAGGTGCAATGGCAATGCCGGTGGCAAAATAGTCCCTTCTTTTTATATTTTTCTGTCCTAGTTGGAGCCTCATATAAAACACAGAAACACATCTTCAAATTTCCAGGTAGGTACGTTTGTACTATTTGTCTGGGCTAACATAATAAACCATACCAGCTTTATGTATAGAGCACTTAAAACACCCACCAAAGTGCTGAACACAAAATAGTCATCATATACAAAAAAAAGTCCAAAAGTAAAATCATACACATAACAGAAGATTCAGGAATCTTCTAGTAAAACGCTTTCACCCAAACCAGCTTTCTATTTAATTACTTACACTGATTGATAAGTATAATTATGCTCCGAGTTTCACAAGTGTATGTGAGGTGTATGTAAAATAGGTCAAAAAGCCAACAACTGTCTTTGTATTTAATAGCTTGAACAGGTCTCAGGATCCTCAACTGATCAGGCCTCATCTGGACCCTCACAGGGTCTTGCTTCACTGGGGACATCAGGTACCTCTTCAGCCATGTCATCACGTCATGCCTCCCCAGAGTGAGCTCCCTGTTCCACAGAGCCATGACCGGCAGATGAAACATTCACCATCACATCACGCCGACAGCAGCTGGACGACACCGTAGCAGAACAGTTGTCTCAGTTTGACCATGGACGAAAGGACCTATACGAGAGACTGGAGAATAAGGACGAATATGACCGATTTGGGCAGACTGTTGCAGACCTGCTTAGCAGGGTCCCCGAACATGTTAGAGTGGAAGTTATGCGCAGCATATTATCATGCATGTTTGACCAACTCGTCTGACATTAACATTTCTCTGTGTGTTTGGGGGTTTCTGTACATACAGTGTTTATTTGCATGTTTTTTTTAAATATATCCTTGGTGTTAGAAGTGTGTTTTTCTTTGCATGTTAATATTAATTTTACCTGAGAATTAGTGATGTTTTGTTCATGAACGTTACGGCTTGTAGACTCAGCTTTTTGAAGTAACCGATGGGAGCCGGCTCCCGAACCGAAGTAGTAGCTTTTTTTCCCCCTCTCCTTCCTTCCCCTCTCCGGTTCGGGACCGTCCCAAGTCTCTCTCTCCCTCTCTCTCTCTTTGATAAACCCGCATGTGATTGGTCAACCCCACGATGAGCGCTCTGCTTAGCGTCTGTGCAGGAAGGGGAGGGGGAGCAGAGGAGCTGGGAATACAACAGGTTGTTCAAACTAGTTCAAACTCAGAGAGAAGCAGGAGAAGGGTGTAAAGCAGTGCTACAGGTGAGGACTGGAGACAATTAAAAACAGGAAATGCAGCAAAATTTGGACACATTTTACCAATATTGATCATTCAAAAGCAGAGCGTGGACTCTGCAAAGCAAACATATCTTACCGAGCAGACTCTACAAAAAACCTGCACAGGCATATTAGAACTGTCCATCCGTCAGTGCAGTTAGAAGAAAGAAGGCAAGCCAGTGAGCCTGCTTCAAATGAAAGTATACCAGTATGCCAACTGCACCTGATGCTGCTACTGCAGCTTCATCCAGTACAAAATTTAGACCTACAAGCCAGAATTCTTCGAGGCAGTTTTTCCAGAAGGCTATGAGTCATGCCAAACAGAACAAAATTCATGAAGAATTGGCTAAAATGGTTGCACGTGATTTGCAACCATTTTCCATAGTGGATGACAAAGGATTTAGAAGCTATACTCATGCTCTCAATCCAACGTATGTGATTCCAAGCAGGAAAACTCTCTTCCACAACATGATCCCAAGCCTATATGAGAAAGACCGTGCTGTATTGCAAGAGAGAGTAAAACAAGTCACATCAGTTTGCCTGACAACTGACTGCTGGACTTCCAGAACTACAACATCCTACATGTCAGTGTAGCGTTTGGAAATAACTATTAGTTATTTTAACTACACCCTCTTCATATAAACAAAGCTTATTCTTGCATTATAATGAAAAGTGATAAACTGTCATTTAACCCTGATAATAGCTAATATTTATTGAAGGTGTCTAGGTTCTTTGAAAGAGTACAGTGAATTGAAATACCTTATTAATAACGTGAAGCTGAGACCAGATAAGATTGAACAACCATTTAATTTGAAAAACCTAAGAACACAGACAGATAAGACAGTTTGAAAGTTTGATGTAAACACAATTAATATTCTTAAACATGTTGAGGATGTTAAAGATAGGTTAATCGTGAGTTTTAACGGACCGTAGCATATGTTTTAATGGCTAGGGAAGTTAGTTAATTTAGTTAACCTAGTTGGGACTTTAAGAGTCAATTTAGGGCTAATTTGAGTTTGGAATAGGATTTAGTTTTGGCTTAATTTAGTTTGGAAGAATTAAGCTTTATCAAAGCAAAGCCTTGATTCAGGTTAAAACATAATCCAAGAGTCATTGTATTCCAAGTTATTGGGAAAAAGATGGATTATTGTTGTGATGGTCAACAGAGGTCAAAGGTCAGAGGTTATAGCATATTTGATGATGCTACATCAGTTACATGCCACTTTGTTGAAGATTACAAAATGGTGTCCTGTCTTCTGGATTGTTTTGAGTTCAGTGAAAGACACACTTCTGAGAACTTAGCAGAGGAGCTGCTCAAAGTGGCAAAAGAGTGGAACATTGAAAAAAGTAATTTGCTGTGTTAGAGATAATGCAGCTAACACAACTAAAGCAATTAAAATCCTGAAATGGACCTACCACCTATGTCTTGCTCATACAATCAACCTGGTGGTAAAAGATG
This sequence comes from Callopanchax toddi, assembly GCA_006937965.1. Classification (NCBI taxonomy): domain Eukaryota; kingdom Metazoa; phylum Chordata; class Actinopteri; order Cyprinodontiformes; family Nothobranchiidae; genus Callopanchax; species Callopanchax toddi. Next base: position 697,152 of record SSNR01000329.1, read on the forward strand.
ATCTGAAGGTGATGAAGCCCACTGTGGACAAAGTGAAGACAATAGTGGAATTCTTCCACAGGAGCACAAAGGCCTCAGAGAAGCTTAAATCTACCCAACAGCAGATGAACATGCTTGAGCTGAAGCTCAAACAGGAGTGTGTGACAAGGTGGAACTCCACCTTTCATATGTTGAAACGGATTCTGGACTCCAAGGATGCATTCATCTCTACCATGGCTGTTATCAATGCACAGGGTTTCCTCTACATGTAATTGATCATGCGTGTATACGTATTTGTGTATACCTAATAGCATGCTAGTAGGTACGATTCACTTACAGTGTTTTACGCTAAGCTAATGCTAAAGTATCGCCGGAGGCATATATCCGCCTGCCGGATCAGGAAAACGGCTGGGCTGTTTACAAATTGTTTATGCTCACTTATCTAACTCTGAGGAATATGGCGATAGACAAAAAATAACTTCCCGGTGGAGTATCCCTTTAAATGAAGAGACCTTGAGCTTCATCTGAGGAAGGGCAAGACAATTGACCAGCAGGAACTGGCTCTACTAGAGGAAGAGAGGAAAAGATGGAGAAATGTCCTCACATGTCTCATTAGCGTTATCCTGTCACTTGCATCAAGGAATTCGGCTTTCCACAACATCTTTATGAGTCAGATAATAGAATCTTCTTAAAGGAAGTTGAGCTGCTTGCAAAATTTGATCCTGTGATGGAAAATCACCTTTCCAGGATAAAAGATGAGAGCACCCACACTCACTATCTATACAGCTCACTGGTGACTGTGTCCTACAAACCATTGTCTCCTGTGTGCAAGAGGCAAAATATTTTCCATTATCCTTGACTGCACCACAGATGCAAGTCATAAAGAGCAGATGTCAATCATACTGCGTAGTGTGGCACTGAAACCCTCGCTAGAAGTTAAAGAATACTTCTTGGGGTATCTGGTGATCGAGGACGCTACTGGCCTGAACATTTAAAATGTCTGGACAAACTAGAAAGGCTTCATATTCCCTTTGACAATTGCAGAGGACAGACCTAGGACNNGGCTATGAGTCATGCCAAACAGAACAAAATTCATGAAGAATTGGCTAAAATGGTTGCACGTGATTTGCAACCATTTTCCATAGTGGATGACAAAGGATTTAGAAGCTATACTCATGCTCTCAATCCAACGTATGTGATTCCAAGCAGGAAAACTCTCTTCCACAACATGATCCCAAGCCTATATGAGAAAGACCGTGCTGTATTGCAAGAGAGAGTAAAACAAGTCACATCAGTTTGCCTGACAACTGACTGCTGGACTTCCAGAACTACAACATCCTACATGTCAGTGTAGCGTTTGGAAATAACTATTAGTTATTTTAACTACACCCTCTTCATATAAACAAAGCTTATTCTTGCATTATAATGAAAAGTGATAAACTGTCATTTAACCCTGATAATAGCTAATATTTATTGAAGGTGTCTAGGTTCTTTGAAAGAGTACAGTGAATTGAAATACCTTATTAATAACGTGAAGCTGAGACCAGATAAGATTGAACAACCATTTAATTTGAAAAACCTAAGAACACAGACAGATAAGACAGTTTGAAAGTTTGATGTAAACACAATTAATATTCTTAAACATGTTGAGGATGTTAAAGATAGGTTAATCGTGAGTTTTAACGGACCGTAGCATATGTTTTAATGGCTAGGGAAGTTAGTTAATTTAGTTAACCTAGTTGGGACTTTAAGAGTCAATTTAGGGCTAATTTGAGTTTGGAATAGGATTTAGTTTTGGCTTAATTTAGTTTGGAAGAATTAAGCTTTATCAAAGCAAAGCCTTGATTCAGGTTAAAACATAATCCAAGAGTCATTGTATTCCAAGTTATTGGGAAAAAGATGGATTATTGTTGTGATGGTCAACAGAGGTCAAAGGTCAGAGGTTATAGCATATTTGATGATGCTACATCAGTTACATGCCACTTTGTTGAAGATTACAAAATGGTGTCCTGTCTTCTGGATTGTTTTGAGTTCAGTGAAAGACACACTTCTGAGAACTTAGCAGAGGAGCTGCTCAAAGTGGCAAAAGAGTGGAACATTGAAAAAAGTAATTTGCTGTGTTAGAGATAATGCAGCTAACACAACTAAAGCAATTAAAATCCTGAAATGGACCTACCACCTATGTCTTGCTCATACAATCAACCTGGTGGTAAAAGATGATCTGAAGGTGATGAAGCCCACTGTGGACAAAGTGAAGACAATAGTGGAATTCTTCCACAGGAGCACAAAGGCCTCAGAGAAGCTTAAATCTACCCAACAGCAGATGAACATGCTTGAGCTGAAGCTCAAACAGGAGTGTGTGACAAGGTGGAACTCCACCTTTCATATGTTGAAACGGATTCTGGACTCCAAGGATGCATTCATCTCTACCATGGCTGTTATCAATGCACAGGGTTTCCTCTACATGTAATTGATCATGCGTGTATACGTATTTGTGTATACCTAATAGCATGCTAGTAGGTACGATTCACTTACAGTGTTTTACGCTAAGCTAATGCTAAAGTATCGCCGGAGGCATATATCCGCCTGCCGGATCAGGAAAACGGCTGGGCTGTTTACAAATTGTTTATGCTCACTTATCTAACTCTGAGGAATATGGCGATAGACAAAAAATAACTTCCCGGTGGAGTATCCCTTTAAATGAAGAGACCTTGAGCTTCATCTGAGGAAGGGCAAGACAATTGACCAGCAGGAACTGGCTCTACTAGAGGAAGAGAGGAAAAGATGGAGAAATGTCCTCACATGTCTCATTAGCGTTATCCTGTCACTTGCATCAAGGAATTCGGCTTTCCACAACATCTTTATGAGTCAGATAATAGAATCTTCTTAAAGGAAGTTGAGCTGCTTGCAAAATTTGATCCTGTGATGGAAAATCACCTTTCCAGGATAAAAGATGAGAGCACCCACACTCACTATCTATACAGCTCACTGGTGACTGTGTCCTACAAACCATTGTCTCCTGTGTGCAAGAGGCAAAATATTTTCCATTATCCTTGACTGCACCACAGATGCAAGTCATAAAGAGCAGATGTCAATCATACTGCGTAGTGTGGCACTGAAACCCTCGCTAGAAGTTAAAGAATACTTCTTGGGGTATCTGGTGATCGAGGACGCTACTGGCCTGAACATTTAAAATGTCTGGACAAACTAGAAAGGCTTCATATTCCCTTTGACAATTGCAGAGGACAGACCTAGGACAATGGTTCAAACATGAACGAAAAGAGTCAAGGTGTGCAAGCAAGACTGCTCAACAAAAAGCCAAGAGCACTGTTTGTACCTTGTGGGGCACATACCATGAATCTGGTCATAGCAGATTCAGCAAAGTCCTCCATGGATTCTGCTTTATGTGGCTATATGCAGAAGTTGTTCAGTGTTTTTACTAATGCTCAGTCAACTGCCAGAAGGAGAAGAGACGGAGGAGTACTAAAAGGTAGTTTGCCTATGAGACTGCAGATGAGCCCATGAATGATGCCCTAAAGAAGCTGGAGGTGACATTCTTCAACACTGTTGTTGACTCTGCTCTCAGATCACTGCAAGACAGATTTTAAACATTTACTGAGGTGAAGGAGATATTTGGTGTGCTGCTTGATTTCAGACAACTTCAAGAGTTGCCAAAAGACGCCTTGAGAAAACACAGCACCGAGTTAGAAAAGACATTTGACTGCAGAGGGAGAGTCTGATATTGATGGTGCAAAGATGGCTCTGGAAATCATGAACCTCCCAGAACTTTCAACAAACAACTGCTCTGGAGATGTTATTTCTCCATGAAAATCATTTGCAGGAACTGTATCCAAACCTATGATTGCCTTCTGCATTGCAGTAACTGTCCCAGTTACAGTTGCCTCTGCTGAGCAAAGCTTTTCAAAAAGAAAGCTTTTCAAAACATGCATCACTCATCAATGGCTCAAGATCGATTAAGTGGATTGACCATCATAAACTCTGAAGTGGCACAGCAACTGTCATATGATGACCTGATTGATGACTTTGCATCTAGAAAATGCAGATGTGTTTTTTTGAAAGGCTTGTTTTTTTTAGGGATGTCCCAATCTGATAATGGAAATCAGGCCCAATCACGTGGTTTCAGACTCGATCGGAATTGGACGTTACATACCGAACTGGACTCGTAAATATATGCATAAACGTATATTCTCATTATTTTTTTAGCACATCTATAGTAAGGGTTGCACATAGCTGGTCCGCAAGCACACCAAATATCATGTGTGCGTACCAGATCCCTCCGCCCCTCTGACCGCACAGTCGACCTCTTTACACATGCACACATTATGTGCTTTGTTTAACTAAAAAGATGCAGGAATCTATTACAACAACCCTGACAACCTGTCACAGTGTCACTCAAGACATCACAGTGTGAGCTGCTCGCTTTACATTCACTTTCAGAAGTTCACCTCAAAGGATGGCGAATTCAGCAAAAAGGGTTAAGGAATTAGAGGTGGTTCCTCAGGCGCACTATACTAATGTCACTTAAAAACCTAACAATGTTAAAAGGAATTTGTGTTAGGATCATCAGCATTAACTATTTATTTCAAATGTCTCACATAATGGCAAAATCGCTGGCACAGCACACAGTTAAGGACACGTAAGTCCATCTCTGACTTTTTAAATGTACTTTCTTACATTGTCCCTCAAACTCACCTCGTCTCTTTCAGCACTTGTAACTGACGCCACAGCCTCCATCATGTAAGCTTCCCATGTCTGTGGTCCTCACATTTCAGCCAATCTCCTCCCATGTTTTGTGGTTCAAAAGTTCTTGTAAATCAACGAGTTTTGTCAATGTTCCACCACGACATTGTGAATAGAGCAGAACAGCTTTCCACCATTTTTGTGTAATACTTTTTGAAACTGACTTGCACATATTTTAGCTGTAATATCTGATGGAAATGGACCATTTAGCATCAGAAATGTTCACATCCTGCAGGCTCAGATCCAAGGCATGAAATTGAGAAGACCAGAAGTAAACAAAGCTAGAAGCTACAGGGATTGGTCAAAATGTGTCTGAGTTGCAGTGATTGGTCAGAGAAGGAAGCAATTACAGTAAACACCAAGGTGATTGGTCAGATTTGCAGAAAAGTTGCAGTGATTGGTGAAAATTGCAAGTCTGTAAAATTTGTGAATAATGATTGAATTTGCGTTAATAGTTGCTATTGCAATATCGCAACTTTACAGAGGGACTTATTAATGTTAATAATACTGATGGAAAGCCACTTCAAATTGACCCAACTATCCCTGTGAGTGAGACATTACTGCCTTGCCTGCTTCTCAACACCAATTTATGTTTTTTTTTTCATTTACTGCCGATCAGCCCCCTTTAAGTGAATCTGTGTCAGGGGATTTCACTTATCAAGGAGCAAAATTATGTGCAGGCATATGATTTTTAGAGGATGACCTAACTCAATTAAGCCATTAGGACAGATGCTATTTCCTCGATTGTTGACTAGAGCCAGGCTTTTGATAGTCTTATTACAACTGCTTGACGTTCTTAACTTACTTTGGCTACTTCCCTCCCTGAGTTCATTATGCAGACAATCTGTGACAGAGGAAATTAGTTCTACACACTACAGCTGCCAGCTCCAGTAATCTAATAGCAATGTATAAATTCCTTCTGGCAGGCCAATAAAACTCAGATTAGTTTCTCGGCAAAGGAACACTGATGCAGCAGTTGACAGACACATGAAGACAGCGTTAGCATATCATCAGCAGATGTTCTCTGGGGACAGAGATGCTCCACAGCCCCCAGTTTCCCCATCACCTTTACCATCTTCCCTACAGGCCATACACAGAAAAGCACTGATTTGGTTAACAGACACTTGATTTAATACATGCTCAGTGGGACTATAACTGTCTCCTGAGTTCATCAGCATTGCAAGTAATGGGAGAAGCAGAAAAGGCCAGCTGTTAAATGGTTTATGGAAATCGGCGTTATAACGGAACCCTTTTTAGTCCCGTTGCCGTTGTTTGGGAGACGGTGATTAAGAAAAATGGTACAGAGTAAATTTTGCAAGCTATTTGAAAAAATGGTGAGTAAAAATTAGGGCCGGGACTTTAGCGCGTTAATAACGCTTGATTAATTTGAAAGACGTAACGCGTTAAAAAAAATTAACGTAATTAACGCAACTTGTGTTTGAAGCAAGGCGGAGCGCTTGTCAGCCTGATTTCCTACTGCCCAGACTCACAGACAGCTCCCAGCCCGTGTCAATATCCTCCCTTTATCATTCGTATGGGTCCAGCCCACCTTACCTGCTTCTTCGGATGTCAGTTCACCGGTCTACCCGGTCGCGGAACTCTCCGCTCTTTCCACCGTGAAAACCGAAAGTAATCGGCGGTGAAAGTGGACGGTCTCTAGCCTTTAGATTTATTCCTGCTCCTTTCTCGCCGTACGGTCCGGTTCAGTTCAGTTCAGCACTGAGCAGGTGTTACGGGTCCAGTCCCGGTCTGACACCGAGGTCCGAGCGGAGGTTTCAGTTCGGCTCGGTACGAGAAACCCAGACCCTACCTGAAAAGTAAAACCAGTACCGAACCCAGGCGATCCCATTCCCAGACTTTAAACAACAGAGACCTGAGTGACCCGGACCCCTCATTGAAAACGAGGCAGACCCTGGGTCAGTTTGAACACTGCAAAAAATGATTCTCTCATAGTGTCTCCACATGTTGGAAATCTTTTATTACTATTTTAAAACAACACCCTTCTGAAATTGTACATAAAATAAACATAGATTTATAAAGTACTGTATTTAGGGTCTGTCCAGTTTTAGTCAGGAATTTTTGTTTTTCAACTGTTTTGAACTGAAATGCAATTTAAATGCATTTTTTCATAAATTATAAAAGCTTTAAAAATGATTTATAAAACATTTTGGCATATTTCATGGATGGACATTGTAAACTACATGTAATTTCTTTTTTCTGAAAAGAAGCGATGAATTGCGATTAATTTTTAAATGCGATTAACTGCGATTAATTTAGTTCAGATTTGCGATTAATTAGTTAATTTATTTTAATCGATTCCCGGCCCTAGTAAAAATACGTTTTTTTTTTTATTCAATAAAAAAACAAAGATATTTGTTTTGTGTGTGAAGAAATTAATGGTTCAGCATGACCTAAGGTGTTTTTACACCTGTAATTTGTTTCCTCTGGTCCAAATCAGTACTTTAAAAAAATTTGTATTTTTTTCTTGTTTACTTTTCGCACGGCCTGTGGGAATAGGCCAGAGCACCCACGCATGCCTGGGGAGAGCATGCAAACTCCACAGAGACCGGGATGCGAACCTGAGACATCTTTGCTGCGAGGCAACATTGCTAACAACTGTGCCACCATGCTGCCCCACTTAAATCACATGAACATGTTTCAACTAAGCAACAGAACATATATATATATATTATGTGTGAAAACATTTGAACAGTTTTCATTGCTGCTTGACCTGCCCTGTGTGTCCAGTTTATTCACTTTCTTCATTGCACTCCTTTCCTACATGCCCTCACACCTCTCTATCACCATCATTTTTTCCCTACCTTTCTTGTTGTAGTGGCAAAAAAAAGGCTGTGCCAACATGGCAACAAATCTCAATAATTTTGTCAGAGGATATGACATCTAGGGTGTCCTTTTCAAATGACGTGATGGACAGTTCAGCCTATCTTGGCACATGATGCTCCTCAACAATGTTTAGGAGGTGTGAGGGTAAGTTGGAGGACAGATTTTAGGGTGTGGAACATGTCTCTGCCAAGAATCCAGAACACAGGCGCTATGTTCAGTCCTTGCTTTTTCTGCAGCTGTGTCAGTAATGTTTTCTCCAGCCATCTCTTGAAGAAATATTATGCCACCAAGAGTTCTTCTGGTTTTCAGTTTAATTCTATAATGTTAGCAAGCTTTTGGGACCATCTTCAGAGTGAAAGGTTGGTGTGGTTGGGTTGCAGGCTTTAATGTTTGACATAAGCTCTTCTCCCACATTCTAAAACCAGTTGGTGAGTTCTTGTATCATCCTGTCCAAGTATGGATAAAAAAGCTGGCCTCTGAACTCCTCAGGAGTGGTCAGATTAGAGGCTGCCTCACAGGCTGACTCCATCACAATATTTTTTGCTTCTTGGGACCAATGGGGGGCTGGATGTGATTTTTCACATATGGTCATGGCACTCTTGAAAAGATTTTCAAACCCCAAGGTCTGTGCGGAGATCTATCAAAAATTCAATGATCGCTGCCCTATACTGCTGTAGCGTTATATTGGTATAAAGTTGTATATATTGAATATTATTATTATAATTATTCTTAATAATTAATAATAATAGTCAAAACCTCGTAATTAGGGCACCACCCAGCGTTTTCTTTGGAAGGTAAGCTGAGACAACCTTGAATATTATCCTATTTGTATTTTATTGTTATTTATCATTTATCAGTCTGAATCTGAAAGAAGTAAGCTCGTTACCCATTTTCGATATGAAAAACACAAAAATTACTGGAAGCCCATTTATGATTATATACGGATAAATTTATTTACAGAAACCTCAAAATGAACATGTTAACAGCAACACAGCAAAGTTAGGAATTTGACTTTGTAACCAGTTCAAGTTATTAACAAGATGAATTATTGAGGTTAAATAAATATTAATGACTAATGTTTCAGAGTGAGAAATGGTTTACTAATGAAATTAAGCTAATTTATTGGCCTATGAAGGGAAGTTGAAGATTAAAGGATTTTCAGGAGGATGGGTGGATGAAGAGAGTTAGGTTTAGCTTGCTTTACCCAAATTGCATCATATTGCAATAACCACATAGGTTGATTGTCTCACCGAACCACTGAACTTGAATCCCCGAGATACGTTGAGGCTTGGACCGACGGCTTTGTCTCCTCCAGCAGTCACAGTGGTTCCTGTTCCAGCTTGGAGAGAAGGCAGTCAAAGCATGAAAACGCTCGATGGGTGACTCAAGTGTGGAAGGGTATCAGAAGCTGATGAGCAGATCTCCAGGATTTGGGCAAGCATGGCTCGATCTCTCTCATATGGCAGGAGGATGTCTTCATGTAGTTTAGCTTCAGATTAACGCCGTCTAACTTTTGGTTTCTAACGACGGATGAAAGAAAAATAAACTTTAAAACGTCTAAACTTGGTTAAGAAGAATGTAACGTGAAAATAAAAGAAAAGCTTAACGCCGAAAGTTTTAAAGAGCATATATTAAGTTAAATTTTTTTTTAAATTTAGATAAAATGTTATCCAAAAATACTATTTAAAACGTTTTTTGAGGGTATTTTGTTTTACAATACATTTTTTAACACCATTTTTATAGTCAAAAGTGTCCCCTTTGAGCAAAGACTCTAAAAAGGCTTTTTTAAAAAATCTCCGTCTGTGACGTCAGTTAAGGGATATATAAGCTAGGTGGCGCTGCCTACTAGCTCTGTGGCGAGTAGGTAGTTAAGAAGAGCAGTAGTGTTATCCAGTCAGCGTTTCTTAAAAATGGTAAATTATTGTGTCTGTGGAGGCTGTACAAACAGCAATCTTTCAGGACATCGAGTCCACAGGTTTCCAAAGAAGAACAACGGAATCTTCCGTGCCTGGGTGCGTTTTGTGCAAGTAAAAAGACGGGACTTCACTTCTGCTTCTGCGACGAAAAATGCGGTAGTTTGTGGCGCCCATTTCATACAGGATGATTACAACCCCAGTGATGTTATGGAATTCAACATGGGATACCGAGGCAAAAATCAGGTGCGACTCAAAACAGGTGCTGTTCCGTCAGTTCATTCAGCTTCCTGGACTGGACCACAGTTAGCAGCTGAACCGGGACCGATAGCAGGCGGGAGACCAGATCACGGATCCATCAGAGGCTCAGTTATACGCAAACGAGAGCTGTTGATTGTAAGTATTGTTGTCTAACATCTGCTTATTACCAGCTTTATTCAAATAATATATCAAATATTACAGACAACGGTCAAATGTGGGTTATTAAAGAACAATAAAGCTAGCTTGAAGAACCGGGCTAAAATACAATGATATTAGCTAAATTTAGCTAATGTTAGCTTGGCTTAGCAATGTTTTGGCAAAATTTAAAGAAGTGCGCCAAAGGTCGCGCAAAATTATCATTTTTATTACGTTCAGAAACAGGGTGGAGGTGTGCGTGCGTGCGCACACGCGGTCTACTGCCTGAAATGGTCATAAATTAATATTTTGAAACTTTCAGGCTTGTTGTTTTTTTTTTGCATGAGCACGTTTTATAAATGAGCCTCTTGGTGTCTACAGCGGTCACGGAGCAAGAAAACGGCCACTTTTCATGTTGGTGTTATTGTATTAAAAGTTTAAGTTTTTAGCTTTAAAAAAACTCTAATTAATCAAAAGTCAAAGAGGAAAGCTTTGATTAGAGCTAACATTTATTGAGCAATATTCATGTGTTAGCTTGCTAAAAAAATTCTGGTCTCACAGCTCCAATCAACCACATATTAAAAATATCAGCCATGCTATAAAGCAGACTAAGTGGTTTTGATGTATTTCACTTCCATGTGTTCTGTTTCCAAGGAATTGGGAAGCCATGCCATTAGTGAAGCTGGAGATGTCTCCGAGTCCACTGAAACAGCAGACGGTGTCCCAGAACAAGAGGACCTCCATCCACCTGCTCCTCAACTATCTGTGCTTCACTTCAGCTCACAGTGCAACCTCAGACCTTTTCATCGATCATCAGGTACTTATATCTACAATTTTATTGTTGATGCAAAGCATTATTTATAACTTGTATTGAAAATGATTTAGAACTGTTGTGGGATTACTGGTTGTTAGCTGTAATTCATTATTATTGATGATGTGATGTTATAACATTATGTAAAGGTGGACCTCTTTATCCTAGCTGTCCAGGCACAGCCCAAGATGGTCAGTGTGGGAACTCAGACAGAGTTTGACAAACCAACATCCACTCCTCTGCCCAGTCCTGTGCACAGCGATGATGAGTCATCCTCTGTTGTCATGGATGAAGCTGACATATCATGGATACCAGAGGAGGAAATGTATAGCGACTCATCTGATTATGAGGAACTTTTAAATCCAGCACAGCAGGAATTGCACCCAGACATCAAGTAAGTCTTATTTTGATTCTGAATTACATGACCACATTGTAACTTTGCGCAGAATAATAATAATGATTTTTCTTTTTCATTTTTTCAGTGCCGCTGATAAGTTCATTGTGTGCCACAGTCAGCTGATGTCTCTGTTTACCATTTGCCCAGCCTGTTGTGGGGAAACTGAAGGAAACATAGAGAAGCAGGAGGGAACTTTTATAAAAATAAAACAAGTAAGAAGCTATAAAAAATATTTGATATACTTGCATATCCAATAGTATGGTGTTTTGTTTTTTTTTTGGAAATAACGATAATTTTTAAATAGTTTTGTCATTTTCTGCATTTCATGTATGTGTATCTTAGGTCTGTGCAGCATGTGGTTATCAGCGGTTTTGGCAGAACCAGCCAATGCTACATAGAAACATGCCAGTCTGCAACCTGTTACTCTGTGGGGCCATCCACTTTTCTGGTTGCATGGCTACCCAGACCATTAGAATGCTCAAACTGTTTGGGCTTCAGAGCATCAGTACAAGCACCTTCTTCCGCCATCAGCGCCTCTACACAATTCCAACGATCGTGCGGGCATGGCAGAGTGAGCAGGCAGGGATCATCAAAGATCTGACTGAGATGGGGGGTGGACTGATCCTGTCTGGTGACTGCAGGTAGCAGACCTAAACTTACAGTAATATAAAACACAGATCAAAACACTACTGTAGTTCTCCAGTTCTCAGTTTTTGTACTTAATCTTAAGAATTTTACAGTTTTTTTTTTTTTTTTTTTTTTTT
>SSNR01000330.1:5285-28436 GCA_006937965.1 Callopanchax toddi
ACCTCCACCTCACGCCGAGGCGATCTGGAGCGGTCTTAGCAGGTATCAACTCCGATCTGGTAAAACCGAGGCTATTGATAAATAACACTCCTGTCAACGTAGCTCAGTTCTCCTCCTAACTAGCTCCGACTCCCTAGAGATATAAATATCTCACGGGCTCTCGTCATTAACTCTCAGCTTAATAACATCAGAAGGATCTCTTAAGATGCAACTATCTACCTCACATCTGTCTGTTTATTCAATCTGTTTTCTTTAATAAAATAACTGAAGTCTAAGTCAGCTTCTGGGTTATAACTTCCAAATATACGTACGTAGGTCTCCCTTTGAATCAAAAGAATCTAGAAAGCCTGCATAACCATCAGTTTAGTGAAGGTAGCTAACAGTGATTAGCATTAAAACCAACAAAACTAAGCTGATAACCTTGCAGAAGTGTGTTCGTACTATAACGATAAAATCAGGTTATATTACGCTACAATGTTTACATGTTTATTTAACCACAGCAGACAGGACACAAGATGAAAATTGCTGCCATGATGTTCCTGAGAGACAGTCCATCACATAATAGTTGGATGTAAGATGCAGGCAGGGAAAGCATCCAATGAACGCCATCACCAAGTGGCTGGAAAAGTATAGATTGATGCCCAGTTGTTTGAATGCTGATTCAGCATTACTCAGTACTAGAAAGAGCTGCATCTCTTCCAGAAAGTCTGATTGCAAATGTCTGTTTGCATTTGTAAACATACTACAACATACATAACCCGTGTTTCAGAGCTGCTGATATCTGCTTGAATTTATACTGATGACTCTGGAGCATTTTTCTATGTATCAAAGTTTTCTAAATGTTTTAAATGATATTTCAGGTCTAAACTATGATCTATGGGTTGAGTTCCACAACATCTGTCATTCTGATGAAGACCCTCCTTCCTCCTAGAGACCCCTTTCCATTATTTCTTGCCGCCGACATTTTTTCAGCCAATGAAATTCAAATTTCTGCATTCTCTCAACATGCACGCGCATCGACCAAACCTGTACCAGTAGGGGGCGCTGTCGTACAGGACGCTCCGTGTGTTTCTCTGCCGTCTCAGCTGTTCACTGAGGACTCACAGCTCATTTCTACTAAAAACCTACCCATTCTCCAGCTAAAGATGGGTTTATTTTTATTTTTAAACCTTTCACCTCACAGAATGGCAAGGCTTGACAGGATTATGCGTTTATTTTGGTCAGAAAGTTCATCCAGGGCCGAGTCAAGTTCAGCTTCAGAGTCCAGCAGCAACTCAGTGCTAACAGAGCTAATATCAGAAGCAGCAGGGACAGAGAGGGCTCATCAGACCCTCGTAGTGTTGTTGGAATAAGATTGTGAACTGTGAGTGATTAAACCCTACACATTGAGCTACACAGTTCATGTCCGAAGTATATGCGCCGCGTGCAAGCGCGCACACGCGACCGGATGCGCGTGTCGAGATGTTTTGAGGAGGAGCCTTTGGACGCTAGATTCAAAAACTGCTCTCCTGATGAAATCCTCCAGAGTGCTGCTTTAAATACAAACAACATTTAACTCAAGAGGTCAATCTGATGCTTAAATATAAATTGTAATCATATAAAAACAAATTAAATATTGAAAAGACTTCTATGCACCTCTCGGGTCTGACAGAGCGATGACCCGGTTTTGTCCACTCGCTGCGCTCAGACTCAGCTGCAGCAGGTGAGGAGGCATGACGATCAAGGTATTCTGATCGCTCCTGACTGAGCACCGTTAATATTAATGTTCATTAGCTCGTATAAAAGTCCAAAACAACACATTATCTTAAGCAGAAATAGATGAGTCTGATTTTTCCATCAGAGAAGAGGATGATCAGCTGACTGAGAGGGATGGAGGATCAGCAGCTCCGTGTGTGCACGCATCAGAGAATGGATCAGATATTGATCAGTGATCTGATAAACTAAAATGACTTGAATCTGATAGAGAGAACTTGATATGAAAATGAACTCCTTTCTCTGAGGGGAATAATTTATCAGCAGATTCAGAGACGAGCACTGGATGTTGGGACGATTTAGCAAAGCGCGAGTGCAGCTGGATCTGTGAACCGTGTCTAAAACCTTAGAGGGTGATCCATATGGATCACAGATCTATTGTGACCCATTGCACCCCTACTGGGCATGTGTGAGTTGCGTGCGTAGGTCAGATGTACTGTGATTGTGTGTGTGTTAAAGCGTGCATCAAAGGAGCTGTGCGTAAGGGCACTGTGCCACACGCATTGAAGATGCTGCGAGTGTGTGTGTGTTGGAGGTCTTGCTGTGTGTGTCCACTAGCTTCAGAGGTCATGTGAGCACTCATTCACTGAGCTGCAACAGGATGTGAAGCTCGTCAGATCGAGGGGTCTCCCATTGGGACCACAGAAGCGCTGGTCTGCAAAGGCACGGTCAGGCAGTGGGTTCTGGTACGCATGAATGAAATCCAGTTCTCTTGAGGACCGGTGGACTGGTTATGTGCACCTCTGTTCTGAGTATAGAAACAACCTCACTTAGTATTTACTCTACTTCATTATTTTAAACAACCTAGGTTGTTCCTCCTGTGTTTTCAGTTAATATATAGATCGTTATTCAGTAAATATTATTGAGCTACTTATTTTTATTCACCTTAGTTTATTAGCTCCTCTTTTTGTTATTGTATTGTATACAAATCCCCTGTGTGGGCAATTAAAATATAAATCTTTTCGTTAAAACCTTCCACATGTTTCCTCCAGCTCTTTTGTTGGTTCTCCAAAACTCCTAGATCTAGAGGAGGTTGTAACAGCTGCCACAAACCATATTAAAGGGGAATGCACTACAGGTGCTTCTCAATTTAACTTTGGAAGAGTGTGGGACCTCCCAACAATAACCATGGCACTGGATAAGAGATATGGTAGTGGCTCTCACTGACCAAAGTGACCAAGTTAGTGTAAATGTTGTATCCTCAGCTCCAGTAGTTTGGGAGAGGTAAGTGGTTACTTTTGAGTTAAATTAAAACGGAGACGCAGCATACGTCTTTTCTCCATTTTGTTTTATTCACAAGAACCCAGAACCCTTTTCGGCAGGCGCAAAAAACACAGTTCTTTACTGGACAAAAGTAATCGATCACACAATCATCGAACGTCCAGTAAACTGTAAATAAACTCTTAAAGATTGTAAATATTACTTATATTTCAGTACAATATTTTCTATATTCTCTGAAATAATCATGACAACAAAATTTATGAAATACAAATCCCTTCTAACTGTATAAATCAATCTTTTTAACATATTTATCAAGATGTATTTGTAACTCTGTATATGTTTTATAACCAAACTCCATATTTTATAAACTACAATCTGTCACAATACTCCCCCACAAAACAGATGTTGTCCCCAACATCAAGACCATAACCCATGAATCACACAAGCACATCACAAAACTCCTGTGCCATTACAACTGGACCTATAAAGGTTCACAGACTGGAACCGTCTGCAGACATGCTGTTTGAGTAGTAACACATGTACAGTCCAGAAGATACATGTCACTATTTAGAACACATGCAGCCCGAGCAGCAAAAACACATTTTTTGTCTTTCACAGTCCAACCAAATGGCCAACACATAGTTAATGAGACATGACGCCAGCGGAAGTGTAGCCATGCCACTTCCAAAGAAACAAAATGATTAACATTGTCCATAAAACTCATGAAAATAAGAAGGGTGTACATTGTATACCCACGCCGGCATGGTCTGTTCTGGGTAATAAGGTAAAGAATGTATGTAATAACAAACCGGCGTACCCAGTGTATCATAAGTGAAAACCTTAGGTTTCCTAGATTCACGCTTGGGCCGCTGAGTCACTTCATGAATAGGATCACTGCATGAAGAAGAAAAAGGTGGGTGAGATGAAGGAAGTACCACTTCCACAGGCAGACCCTCCACCTGATCATTGTCATCCTCGAGTGGTTGGTCAGCTTCTACGGCTGCAGGTTCTGTCCCCCTCAGTCCCTCTACCGGCTCACTGTATTCCTGGTGAGCAGTTCCCATGGACCTAGCTGGCTGTGGTAAATCTGGGCTTGAACGCAGGCAACATGGAACCGGATAATACTCGTCATCCTCATCATCCATGTCAGAGTGGGCCTCTGGTGACTCAGGTGACCTTGTAGAGTTTGTTTTCTTCTGCAGAGATTTCAAAGGAGTTTCCAACGGCAAACAGTCACATGGCAGTAAAAGATTTCGATGTAAAGTTCTTGACCTGCCCTTTCCCCTCTCAGGTTTCAGGTCATAAACAGGAATGTCCTTACTCACTTGACGAACAACTGTATGTACAACATCCTCCCAATGACTTCTCAGTTTGCCTGTCCCCCCGCGTGGAGTCAAGTTCTTGACTAAAACGCGATCACCAGGCAACAGGGTGGAATATCTCACTTTACTGTCATATAGCCTCTTACTCCGTACAGCAGCCTTATTCACATTCTCTCGTGTGATCTCATAAGCCTCCTCCATACCCTGTTTCCACCTTTGTATGTAGCTCTGATGGTCACCATTCCCCTGGCCTGTATTTGAAGGTAAACTGAAGGTAGACTGATGTCTACTGGTAACCGTGGTGACCATCCATAAAGCAAGTAAAAAGGAGAAAACCCTGTCACTCCACTCTTTGTAGCATTATATGCATAAACCAGTTTGTTCAGGGAATCTTTCCAATTATTTTTCTGTTTCTCAGTGAGTGTTTTCAACATCTGGATCAAAGTCCGATTAAAGCGCTCAACTTGCCCGTTCCCTTGTGGGTGATACGGGCTAGTTCTTGAGCCCGTGACCCCACAGTACTCCTGCAGTTGAGCAAAAAGCTGATTCTCAAACTCGCCTCCTTGATCATGGTGAATCCTCTGGGGAAACCCAAACTTCAATGCATAGTCATTAAAGATTTTGTCTGCTGCTGTTTTGCCAGACTTGTTTGTGGTGGCATAAGTCTGGGCAAAACGCGTGAAGTGGTCTACAATAACAAGTACATACTCATAACCACCCTTACATTTGTCCAAGTGTAAAAAATCAACAGAAACAAGTTCAAAAGGCTGAGTAGTAACTATGTTTGTGAGTGGGGCTCTAGTCTCATGACACGGCCTCTTGTCTTTAAGGCACACACATTTTCTCATCACGTAGTCCTCTATTTCTTTTTGCATGAAAGGCCAATAAAAACGGTCCCTTACCAGGGAAGTGGTTCTGTCTACTCCATGGTGACCCATGTCATCGTGCAGTTCACTTAACACCATTAGCCTGTGTTTTTCTGGTAGCACCAGTTGTCTTCTGTTTGTAGTTTGTCTATACAAAACACCTCTGTCGTTAAACTGTAATTTGTCCCACTCCCTGAGGAGACGCAGAAGTTGTGGACACAGCCGTTTCAGTTCTGAACCTGAAGGTTTTTCCTCTTCCAGTTTGTATTTAACAATCTCTCCAATAATGGGATCAGTCTCTTGATCTAGCTTGATCTGCCCTACAGTTAATGGAGCTATAGGCATGCTTACTGACACAGTGGCACACTCAACTGAAATGCCCATAGACCAGGCTGCACTGGACTCATCCTGATGGTCAACTGCTTGCGTGGCTGCACCCAGAATATCATATGACATTTCCTTTGAACATTCCTCCATATAAGTCTCCATGTCCAAAGGCATCCTAGACAGACTATCTGCATCTATGTTTTCTCTGCCTGGGCGGTACTTTACAGTAAAATGAAAATCAGCAAGTTCTGCAACCCATCTACATCCCGTAGCATTCAACTTAGCTGTTGACAGAACATAAGTAAGCGGGTTGTTGTCACTAAATACTGTAAAGGAGGGGGCATAATACAAGTAATCACGAAACTTTTCCGTGATTGCCCATTTAAGAGCTAAGAATTCTAACTTGCCTGAATGCAAGTTGTAATTTTTCTCAGCTGCAGTCAGGGTTCTAGAGCCATAAGCAATAACCCGGAGTTTACCATTTTGCTTTTGATACAATACAGCTCCTAGTCCCTGGTTGGAGGCATCTGTATGTAAAATAAAGGGTTGTGTAAAGTCCGGAAAACCAAGAACAGGAGGCTGAACTAAACAGTCTATCAACTGTTCTAAGACTGACTGATGTTCTGCACTCCATCGAATAGGAGTACTCGAGGGCACACTGTTCTGTTTTTTTGTCTTTTGTCGTGTCCGTTGCAGAGTTTCTGATTCTGAAGGAACTTTAAGCAAGTCATACAATGGGCTGGCAATACGGGAGAAATCCTTAATGTATTGCCGGTAGTAGCTTAACAGTCCCAGTATCGCCCTGAGCTCGCCAACAGTACCAGGGCGCTTGTTTTTTAGAGCTCGCACTGCTGCTGTGTCTGTCGGGTCTATTTTACTTCCCTCGGCAGACACAATCCTACCAAGGTATCTTACCTCTGGTTTGAAAATGTCACATTTTCGTGGTTTGAGTTTTATGCCATGGTCTCTTAATCGACGTAGTACTCTCCTGACATCCTCAACATGGTCCTCAAAGGATCTGCTGAACACAAGAATGTCGTCAAGATAGGGGACACATATCTCGTCCCGCAGTCCCTCCAAACATTGCTCCATACATCGCTGGAATGCAGCCGGCGCATTCATAAGGCCAAAAGGAATTCTAATCCATTCGTAAAGGCCCCAGGGGGTCACGAAGGCAGTTAGATGTCTGCTATGTTTGGACATAAACCCCTGGTGATACGCCTTGCCTTGGTCCAGTAGTGAAAAGATGGCATTGCCCCCCAGGTTGTCCATTACATCTTGTACCCGGGGTATGGGGTGCCGGTCTGGATGTGTTTTGCGGTTCAGTTCTCTATAATCAATACATAGGCGCAGTGAGCCATCTTTTTTTCTTACACAGACAATAGGAGATGAGTAGGAGGAGGTAGACTTTTCCACCCATCCCTGTGCTATCAAGTCCTGTAAGTAGTCCTTCATCTCCCTATACAAGGGCTTAGGTACAGACAGATATGTTTTTGAAACAGGCTCTGTGTCCTTTAATAAAATGTCCATCTGTAAGCTCTCTACACATCCTATGTCATCATCTGTTTGTGAAAATGATGCTGATTCCTCTCTTAACATCTGCTGAACAATCTTTTTTTCATTTTCATCCAGATGAGACAGGTCAACAGGAGGGTCCCATTCTCCACTGGTAGGGGTGCATCCTGTAGTATTCTGAACATGGACCTGGTTTACGGCATTAGACAGGATGTCTCTTTTGAAAATGTTGGCGGGATAGACAGACCCTACTGACTGTACAGTTCCGATAAGTGTTCTCCCTGACAGTGTGATGTCATGGCTGGTAGGATTTTGCACGCTAAGAAAAATCTTTGGAATAGACCCTGCCTTCACTGAAACTAACGTGTCACAAAACTCTAGGCCATCTGGCCACTGTGGGTTTTCACAAGGCTCAAAGATCAGTGTAATGTTGTCTTTAAATGTTTTAGCCTGCACCTTACATTCAATAAACACTGAATTCTGGCTGGGCACAGTCACTTTCTTATTTGTTGTTTTTACATTATACTCTCTTTGTCCCACAGTAACTGCTTTTATGAACGTTGTGGCTTTGTTTTTCTTCAAATGTGGGAAAGCTAATTTCACTGCTCTCAGAAGTTTGTTTGTTTCCCCTGAGCAATCCCCATCTTTTATATTTTCTGAAACCAAGTGCTCTATGACGTTAAACCCAATAATTGGGCACTGTTGCTGGTTACCCTTAAGCACTAAAACAGGTATCAATAACTCAGAGTCATTGGCTAGAAGTTTAAATGGTACTTCAACCCACCCAACATATGGCATCTCAGTACCATTGGCTGCCTCAAGATTAAGGGGTTCATTTGAGTTGATGAGTTCGCTCACATCTCTCAGTGGTACATCTGGTAAGTAAGTGCCTTTCCATAACTCATCTATAGCACAGACCTGTGAACCTGAGTCCCAAAGTGCATCAACCTTTTTGTTACCTAAAATGCACCTAATAAGACACTTTCTCCCCACCAACTGCCTGATAGATGGTATTTCCTCTCTTTGACACTGTTTGATTTTGACTGATTTCTGGTAGAACTCCTTACTTCCCTGATGAACACTACCAAGGGTGTGGGGCTTACATTTTGGTTGGTGTATGGGCCAGTGCTCCCTTTGGCATCTTTTGGAACAGTAAAATGCACTTTTACATACAGAGCAACATTTTAAACTCTGATTTTCACTTTCTAAAGCACAACTGAGACAACACTGGGACCTATCAGAGCCACTGGTCACACCACGTCCCATTGGAGTGACCCCTTCTAGTTTAAAGGACTACCTCGGGTTGATTTCACTGACCTCTGTGCTTTACAGCCTGCTCGAAAATGCTCACTGCTCCCACATCTAAAACAGTGTGAACAAAACTCTTCACCTGTCTGAATGCAAGCATAACACCTGGGTTGGGGGCGGGACATGTGGTAACGCTGAGGGGCAAAACGCTGTTGGAATTGGGCAGTGCTTCCCATTGGTGCAGGTCCAGGCGCTGGGTAGTATGGAGCTGGTAGAGTTGCTTGGGGATAGAACTGCTGAGCAGACGGGTCTGGTTGGTATGAAGGGTGAGGAGTGAAGGTAGGTGCTGGGTAGTGGTTCTCCGGTCCTCCACTGGTGGGTTGTGTCGTGGACTTCTGCATTGTTTCTCTGATTTGCGACACCTCAGCTCGCAGGTCTTTTAAAAGCAACATCTCGGATCGCATCTCTTTAATCTCCGACAGTAGATCGGGTGGCAGTGTGGTCGTGCTTTGCTTTTGGACAGTTTTTTTCTCAGCTGGCGCTGTGATGTCACTTGAGTGTACAACATTCACAGTGTTCACACGTGGAGAAATGGTATGTTTCCTCTTATCTTGTCGTTCCTTTTCATTTGCACATGCTATATTTACTTCGCCGCCTCGCCTTCTTCCGCTTATCCGGGTCCGGGTCGCGGGGGCAGCATTCCAAGTCGGGCAGCCCAGGCCACCTTCTCCCCAGCCAAGTCCACCAGCTCCTCAGCTGGGACGCCCAGGCGTTCCCAGGCCAAACTGAAGATGTATTTCCTCCAGCTTGTCCTGGGTCGACCTGGGGGCCTCCTGCCGGCAGGACATGCCCAGAACACCTCCCGAGGGAGGCGTCCAGGAGGCATCCTTACCAGATGCCCGAACCACCTCAACTGGCTCCTTTCGATATGGAGGAGCAGCGACTCTACTCCGAGTCTCTCCCGGATGTCCGAGCTTCTTACCCTATCCCTAAGGCTGAGCCCGGCCACCCTGCGGAGAAAACTCATTTCAGCCGCTTGTATCCGCGATCTCGTTCTTTCGGTCACTACCCAAAGCTCATGACCATAGGTGAGGATTGGGACGTAGACCGACCGGTAAATCGAGAGCCTTGCTTTCTGGCTCAGCTCTCTCTTTACCACAACAGACCGGTTCAGCGTCCGCATCACTGCAGACGCTGCCCCAATCCGCCTGTCGATCTCCCGCTCCCTCCTTCCCTCACTCGTGAACAAGACCCCGAGATACTTGAACTCCTCCACTTGAGGCAGGACCTCTCTCCCGACCCGGAGTTGGCAATCCACCTTTTTCCGGTCGAGAACCATGGCCTCAGATTTGGAGGTGCTGATCCTCATCCCAGCCGCTTCACACTCGGCTGCGAACCTTCCCAGCAAGAGCTGAAGGTCAGAGCTCGATGAAGCTAGGAGGACCACATCATCCGCAAAAAGCAGAGACGCGATTCTCCTGTCACCAAACCCAACCCCCTCCACACCACGGCTGCGCCTAGAAATCCTGTCCATAAAGGTTATGAACAGGACCGGTGACAAAGGGCAGCCCTGGCGGAGTCCAACCCTCACTGGGAACAGGTCCGACTTACTGCCGGCTATGCGGACCAGACTCACACTCCTCTGGTACAGGGACTGAATGGCCCTTAACAAAAGACCATCAACCCCATACTCCTGGAGCGCCCCCACAGGGTGCCCCTGGGGACACGGTCATAAGCCTTCTCCAAATCCACAAAACACATGTGGATTGGTTGGGCAAACTCCCATGACCCCTCCATCACCCTAGCGAGGGTAAAGAGCTGGTCCACAGTTCCACGACCAGGACGAAAACCACATTGCTCCTCTTCNAAGAAAAATCTTTGGAATAGACCCTGCCTTCACTGAAACTAACGTGTCACAAAACTCTAGGCCATCTGGCCACTGTGGGTTTTCACAAGGCTCAAAGATCAGTGTAATGTTGTCTTTAAATGTTTTAGCCTGCACCTTACATTCAATAAACACTGAATTCTGGCTGGGCACAGTCACTTTCTTATTTGTTGTTTTTACATTATACTCTCTTTGTCCCACAGTAACTGCTTTTATGAACGTTGTGGCTTTGTTTTTCTTCAAATGTGGGAAAGCTAATTTTACTGCTCTCAGAAGTTTGTTTGTTTCCCCTGAGCAATCCCCATCTTTTATATTTTCTGAAACCAAGTGCTCTATGACGTTAAACCCAATAATAGGGCACTGTTGCTGGTTACCCTTAAGCACTAAAACAGGTATCAATAACTCAGAGTCATTGGCTAGAAGTTTAAATGGTACTTCAACCCACCCAACATATGGCATCTCAGTACCATTGGCTGCCTCAAGATTAAGGGGTTCATTTGAGTTGATGAGTTCGCTCACATCTCTCAGTGGTACATCCGGTAAGTAAGTGCCTTTCCATAACTCATCTATAGCACAGACCTGTGAACCTGAGTCCCAAAGTGCATCAACCTTTTTGTTACCTAAAATGCACCTAATAAGACACTTTCTCCCCACCAACTGCCTGATAGATGGTATTTCCTCTCTTTGACACTGTTTGATTTTGACTGATTTCTGGTAGAACTCCTTACTTCCCTGATGAACACTACCAAGGGTGTGGGGCTTACATTTTGGTTGGTGTATGGGCCAGTGCTCCCTTTGGCATCTTTTGGAACAGTAAAATGCACTTTTACATACAGAGCAACATTTTAAACTCTGATTTTCACTTTCTAAAGCACAACTGAGACAACACTGGGACCTATCAGAGCCACTGGTCACACCACGTCCCATTGGAGTGACCCCTTCTAGTTTAAAGGACTACCTCGGGTTGATTTCACTGGCCTCTGTGCTTTACAGCCTGCTCGAAAATGCTCACTGCTCCCACATCTAAAACAGTGTGAACAAAACTCTTCACCTGTCTGAATGCAAGCATAACACCTGGGTTGGGGGCGGGACATGTGGTAACGCTGAGGGGCAAAACGCTGTTGGAATTGGGCAGTGCTTCCCATTGGTGCAGGTCCAGGCGCTGGGTAGTATGGAGCTGGTAGAGTTGCTTGCGGATAGAACCGCTGAGCAGACGGGTCTGGTTGGTATGAAGGGTGAGGAGTGAAGGTAGGTGCTGGGTAGTGGTTCTCCGGTCCTCCACTGGTGGGTTGTGTCGTGGACTTCTGCATTGTTTCTCTGATTTGCGACACCTCAGCTCGCAGGTCTTTTAAAAGCAACATCTCGGATCGCATCTCTTTAATCTCCGACAGTAGATCGGGTGGCAGTGTGGTCGTGCTTTGCTTTTGGACAGTTTTTTTCTCAGCTGGCGCTGTGATGTCACTTGAGTGTACAACATTCACAGTGTTCACGCGTGGAGAAATGGTATGTTTCCTCTTATCTTGTCGTTCCTTTTCATTTGCACATGCTATATTTACTTTCTCCAACAAAACCTCATCAGATGTGGTGGTCTGGAGGAGGTAGGGCTGCATGTCACTTTTTACATTATCATTCTGCAGGCCTGTCAGAACGGTGTGCATGAATAAACTTTGAACCAAGGCAGGATCGTACTTTAGACCTGACTCAGCTTCTTGTGATGCGAAGAGAATCTTCTGACGAAGGTCCATAGCTCTCAAGAGGAAGTTTTGTGGTGTTTCCTTGCTATTCTGAACTTCTGATGAGAGCTGCTTATACAGTTCAGTGGCTCCTCTCTCCTGGTAATGAGACCTAAGGATCCTCCGCAGGGCGGGAAGGGTAAGATCAGTTTTGCCTTCAAGGTAACTTCTCAGCTGCAGCCCTGGTGTGATGGCACGGATTACTGCATCAATTATTTCATCTTCAGGGTAGCCTTTACCAAGTCCATTTTCAATCTGCCTGGCCAAACTAGAAAATGTGAGTCTATCTTTTTGTCCAGGTTCCCCTATTTGGCCTGATATTTTAAAGTCTTTGCGCCACATGGAGTTATCTGATGGTGCTGAAGCTCGACTTTGCATCGATGTACTCTGTACGGTGAGTTTCTCACTGGAAGGCTGGTGAATGGCTTCCTTCTTAGCTTGGAGTGTGGTCTGTGGTGCTTCTACTTCTTCCTGTAGACTGTCTCTCTCTTTGTCTCCTTTGCCTGCTGGCTCCGAGTCTGACATCCTGGTATCTACAACCAAGTCCTTTATACAGAGCAAATGGGACATCCCCTGATCTTCCATCTCAAAAAGCTCTGCTTTTTCCACCTGGCTTGTGATGACTGTAATTAGCTGGCCTCGAGTTTTGTCTGCTAATGGGCTTTATGCACAGAGTACTTAGTAGAACTTCCGGTTTAAAATTACCTCGCGGGACCATTTCCGGTTCCATTTGAAACGTGAAGATTTCCAGAGTTAGAGTGCATTTCCAGCTAAAGATATTGTTTATAATCAAAACGAGTAATAGTATAGTATAGTACAGTATGATATATATATTATAGCACTAAGAAATGAAGCCATCATATAAGTATCAGCGGACGGGAAGCCTCGACAGCTGAACACTGCTGTGTTCCGTTGTGTACCGCATCAGCTGAATAGAATTCATCAGTCCGTTTCCACACATTTCCACTGAATAAATAACTACAAAAAGGAAGGATTGTGAACTTAAGAAGAGAAAACGTGATCATTTCTAACCACACCGTGTCTGCAGTCAACACTTTGCAGCACAGTAGTCAAAGAGCCGAGTGGACGAGGCTAATGGAGGAGGCGCGGCACCGTTCGTGTGTAATTTCACTGGAACAACTATTCTTTTGGTGAATGAAGACTTGGTGTTTGATAACGTACAGCTAGACCAGAGAAAGTTGAAAGTTGTGAAGCAGTTGGGAGCCCACGATCACGGCTATATAGATTTGTCTCACTGTTTTTTGATGATGGAAGCTACGAGCTAACGCTGTTAGCTTACCTTCAATTTCATGAATAAAGCTGGTTATATACAGCTTAAAGTCCTTCACCCGCTTGCTCACAGATGTCTCTGTGTGTTTTTCAAAAATCCGGTGGACATCGTTCACCGTGATGCGCGGCAGGTCTTGAAGAAAACGGGTAAAAAAATCCATTTTGTCCAGTTTGTGTGGGAACAGCATTGAACCGGAAGGGAGCGGCAGCCTCTATCGCAACCAGGAAGTGACCGTGCATAAACCCCATTGCTCTTTTTTCAGTCCTGGTATTTGTAGATCACAGCATATTTTTAGCAGCTGTTGCAGGTTTAGTTCGTATAATGCACCTTTAATTCCTAGCTGTAATTCTTCCAGTTCAGACTCCATTTTCATTAGCAAAGTTGGCATAAAACAGTTCACTGTGGATCTTTATCAGCTTTTATGGTACAGTGATGCCCCCTGGTGGTAGTTAGGCGGACTGGAAATACAACCTGCTGCACGTGTTACAGAGCCGCGGTGCGCACCGGCAGCCTCTCTTCTCTTTGACTCCTGGGTTTGATGAGGGATATTCAGCTCGAGCTTTTTCCACTCACGGTTGGCGGATCTATCTCTGACCGAACATCCCAGCGGTGCCTCCAAATGTTGTATCCTCAGCTCCAGTAGTTTGGGAGAGGTAAGTGGTTACTTTTGAGTTAAATTAAAACGGAGACGCAGCATACGTCTTTTCCCCATTTTGTTTTATTCACAAGAACCCAGAACCCTTTTCGGCAGGCGCAAAAAACACAGTTCTTTACTGGACAAAAGTAATCGATCACACAATCATCGAACATCCAGTAAACTGTAAATAAACTCTTAAAGATTGTAAATAGTACTTATATTTCAGTACAATATTTTCTATATTCTCTGAAATAATCATGACAACAAAAATTATGAAATATAAATCCCTTCTAGCTGTATAAATCAATCTTTTTAACATATTTATCAAGATGTATTTGTAACTCTGTATATGTTTTATAACCACACTCCATATTTTATAAACTACAATCTGTCACACGTGTCCAGGAGGAAACTTATTTAGATGCCACTCAGGTTGGCAGAGCGACAGAGAGAGTGAACAGGACAGAAAAGAAAAGAAAAGAAAAGGACAGACAACGAAGGAAATGAAAGGTGTGCTGAAGGAAAAAAGGAGAAGCAGGAGGATGTGAGGAGGAGGCAGATCGGCTGTCCCGGTGAGCGGCGAGGAGTCGAGCGTCTGGTCCCCACAGCTGGAACCAGGATCCTCGCTCCAGCTGCGGGGACCAGCTGCGCGTCCCACCGATCTCATGGGGCGCGCTGCGAGTGAGTGACGGCCTGCATGAAGTGGACCTCTGCCCGCACCATTCAGACCAGTGCGCTCTGCGGGGCGAAGAGATGCGAGGAGCCGCGGCTGACGTCACCGCTGGACTGCCGCACAAGGAGATGGCCGAGTGCGCGTGTCGGGGTTGTGTTTCCTGCGGCAGCCTGCTGCGTGCGTGTCACGTGACGTTTGTGTGCTACAGGCTACAGCTTATTAACGGCAAACACCAGAGGGCGTAATTAGGCGGCTATATTTTGGGGCACCGAAATGGCGCACCGAAATTCACGTTGTATTTCGGTCCGAGTAGCACCGATGATGTAACGGTCGGGTCCATACCGGAACCGAACTTCGGTACCCAACCCTATGTTTCAGTGAGAGGAGAGCCTAAAACAGACTCACTAAAGGGGTTCTATGTTCTCTGGGAAGGCCTAGTGATCCACCAGGAGGAGCTGGAGTTTGTCAGGGAGAGGGATGTCTGATTCCCTGCTTTATACCTAACCTTTAATAATTGGTGGAAAATAATTTTTTGTGCAAGCGTTCAAACCTCCTTCAGAAAAGGATTTTATCTGTAATGTTTCAGTCGGCTCCTCTCCTATCTCTTGTCAAGCCTTATTGATTATCTGTGCGTTCACAACCAGCATGGCGGTGTGAAACAGGAAGTGTCACCACCTTCTTGTGACCTCTCCATGAAGAGCCGAGGTGTTGATCTGTCACTTTGCGCCGAGCGCTTGTCATTCTGCCCGAGTGGGAAACCGCCACACGCCCGCTGGTCTGAGCAGCTCTGCAGAGGTTCAAAGGCTTCTGGGTAATAAGTCATTTCAGTCCACCAAATGGATTTCTATAATAGAATCTTCAAGGGCAGCGAAATAGAGAGCAAAGCTCACTGCTGTATGAATGTTTAATGTCAGCTGATCACAACTCAACCAGTCTAATGAAAAGTCCTGAAATGAGCAGTGTCGTCAAACAAACTGGGGGTTGTTTAAGGCTTAAAGAGAGATGGGCTTTCTGCAGGAAGTGAACACATAAGACATCAAACACAAAAGATTCCAAAACTAAATAATGGAACAGGAAGGAAATAATAAAACTGTATTTCAAATTAAAGGTCGAGCATTCAGGGATGGCAGAGCTAAGGTTTTTGAAAGATTTATATTTTGAAAATAAATGTGGTTCTTTTGAACAGTTGAGTCAAAAACTTCCAGCTTCTCTCTCTCTTTTTTTAATAGATATCTAAAGGTGAGAGATTTTGTTTCCAGGACCATTCCAGAGTTTCCTAATAAACCTCTTGAAAATATATTGGATGATGTTATGTCTTTTAACCCTATTAGGAAGAAGGCT
Source organism: Callopanchax toddi (assembly GCA_006937965.1). Classification (NCBI taxonomy): domain Eukaryota; kingdom Metazoa; phylum Chordata; class Actinopteri; order Cyprinodontiformes; family Nothobranchiidae; genus Callopanchax; species Callopanchax toddi. The sequence continues at coordinate 21,097 of SSNR01000330.1, forward strand.
ATATCTGCAATACTGAATCAGACTGGGATGATGTTCTGAAGGAAATTCATTCATCCTCCATATGTGCAAGACACTGATTAATTCAGTTTAAAGTAGTAGTACATCTTACTTTTTGGGGTTAAAATTGAAGGTTTAGCACTGCCACCTGGGAGTTTTTAAATGGTCGCATTTCAACTGATCTGGCATGGCGCCTGTTGCTACTGAAGTGAAAAGATGTTGTCCCACCCACAGTGTCACAGTGGATTAAAGATGTTTGACTTCATCTTAAATGAGAGAAAATCAGATATGCTTTAAAGGGTTCTGCAATGGAATTTTGTAAGGTTTGGAGGCCTTTTTTCATTTTTTTAATCAAGCAACTACACAGGTGGAAGAGTGACCTCATAGGCCGACTCTTATCAGTGTTTAACTCTGTATGGTAAACTCTCTTTGTTTAATTGACAGTGAACATGTTTGTTTTGTTTTGCGGGTGGTGAGTCTTTTTTTGTTGTTGTACTTTTATGATTTCCTTTCTTTCCTGAAAATTAATAAATATATTAAACACTAAAGGTCAAGCACTCTGTGAAATAATACAGATCATCTGCAACATTTCATGCCAGAGTTTTAAACTAAAAACATTTGAGTGTTTTGAGGATATTCCTAAATCTCACTCAGTCTGTTATAGCACACCGTGGTGTTATAAAGACTCCAAACCACATTTTAGCTCAACATCTGTACGATCACCTGAGTCAGAGCCGCTTTAGCGCGTCCTAATGTCAGTTAGCTACGGCGGCCATGTTGAATTTAAAATTTTTGATGAAAATTTTGCTGATTTCAAAAATAAATCAGTGAATCAGAAACATTCAGTGAGTAAGTAAGTAAGTAAAGTTTATTTATATAGGGCCTTTCACAGATATACATCACAAAGCGCTTCACAACACAAACAAAAGAACAAAACTGAGAAAACATTGAAAATAAAAAAACTAAACAGAGATTTGGGCATACAGGGGATCTACATTGTAAATGATGAGACTTGGGCAGAAATATTGGGGCAAACTTCAATACAATATTTGGTCTTGGGCAGAACAATTTTAGGGAAAACTTCAATAATTTATTTGGGCAAAACAATAAAAGGGGGAAAAATGGGAGCAGGTAAGAAAAGGGCTAACAACAAGGAAGGATGAGGAAGAAACCTCTGCATACAGGAAAAAAGTACACTGACAGTCCACAGTTAAAAAACACATCCGGGAAGGTGGGCGGGACCAGGAACTCTGCCAGCAGGCACAGACTTCAGTGCTGACGCAGCTGCACGCCTGCACCCCCAGCAGGGGTGAAGGAGAAGATAAGGAGGAGAACGTAGAAAGGAGGGAGGTTCCAAGCAGCCGCTCCATTCATTCTGTAGTGGGGGTTTGTTTTCAAGGGCACAGATAAGATTAGAAGTTGTTTGTCAGGCAGTAGCCTTACTGAGAATTACAGGAGCTTCAGTCCAACTTCAAGAGAAATATTTTGATTTGGCAAAATTACATTTAGGTTTGTTAAATAGTTTATCCCTGTTGGTTATGATTAGGAAATTATTTTTTAAAGAAAAAAACAACACATTAGAGGTTTTTTTGTTTATTTATAAAGATTTTTTTATGCTTTCAAAACAATTCTGCTTTATTTTATTTTATTGCATTAAAATATTTTATTGTGCTCATCTTTGACCTGGTTTTATTATAGTTCTAGTTCTGAATTAGAATTTTTAAAGTTTTATATTCCATTGTTTAATTTAGGAAAATAATTTAAATTTTTACTTAAAACAAATTAATTCATTACATTTTTTTGAATTGTTAAGATCATACTAAAAATATCTATAGATCTAAGGAGGAAACCTGAGAAAACTTAACATTTGGACACTTTGAAGTTTTGTATAAACTGAATTAATGTCATTCTAAAATTCTTTAATTCCAGATTTTTGAGCAACAAATTCATATTTTTTAAGGTTTGGGGGTTGCTGATTGATTCAGGAAATAATCTAGGTGATCTCAGTCAGAAAACAAAGCTTTGTCTCCTGGAGTTTTTCTGCAGGCTGGAGGAACACATGGTCTAAATATGGTTTATTCAGCAGTAATGGTCTGACTGCATCAGCCCCAGAATTAAATACTTTCAGCCTCCAGTTAAACCAGTAACAAATAAGAGTTGTTTTATGGGCTCAGAGAACAATTCGCTGCAGACATAGAGTCTGTTTATCAGCCACGTGTTCCTGACTTATTCCTTGTTCCTAAAAGAGTGACATAAGTAAATTTGATGTTAGTCTTTATATCACTTTCAGCAGACGGGACACTTTCGCAGACACATCATCACATGTCAGCCTGAATCACTTTCCTCTCACTCCATTTGCCGCTGCATCTGGATCCGCTCTCCATCTTGACACTTGCTAATGTCCCCTCTTTGTACAGGAGGGAGGGGATTTCTTCCCCCTGAGGAATGATGGCAGCGCTCCAGCTTGTGTCAGACGCTGAAGTTAAGGCCCTCTGGCTGCTGCAGAGCTCCGGCTCTCTGCCTGAGTTAGTTTGGTCCTCAGACAGGAGGAGGGGGACTGTCCCGGTCCATCTGGGGTTACACAAGGTGATGCAGACTGGGTTTAACAGAGTGCTGCACCTTCTGACTGAATGCTGATCAAACACTACTCTTTCTTTCTTGACTCTTGTTTTCCACTGCTCTGTTCACTGGTGCATTTTCACCTTTCAGTCACAGCATGTAAGACGCTGCTGTTTGTTAACTTTTTCATATTTTCTACATTGTCTCTGATGAATTTGGGGTGAAAAACTTTGGACTAAGTTTCTTAGTGATTATTTTTGATTAATGTATCAGTGTTATGCAATACAAATTTAAATAAAATATGAAAATAAAGGTGATTTTTTTTTTCCATTTAAAAAATAATTTCAGGCCATGACAACAGAAAACTATGATTTCTGATATAACTTCGTATTACTTTCCTTCATATTGATCTTGGTTTGTTAGCTGAGGGATGTGACTGCAAGTCCAGGTGAGTTAAATGTTTTTTTTTATCCAAAAATGCCTGTCTAATTTAAAAAAGCTATAATAGAATAAAGGCACTTTGCTGTTTGTACCACAGTTATGCATTCACCATGAGTTAATATATTATTACAAATAAAAAAAACAACATTTATTATATTTTAAATCACACCATACTTTAAGCCTTTTCTCTATTTTCTGAAGCCACCTTAAATTAATTTCTTTTCTCTTTCTGGCCATTGTGAAGAGTGTCGATCAAAGTAATAAGTAATGACATCATACTTTTATAAGATCAGAGAAACAGATGTTAGTTCCTATAAGACTGATAGCCTAACAGATACTTTGAAGCTTCTTAAAACAGCTCCAATCCCCAAAGTCTCATTGCATTAAAGGCATACTTTGCAACTTTTTTATATTTTTAAATCTTTTCCTTGATCCAGTATGTGCTAATATGACCCTTTACAGGGTTAATGAAAAGTCACTTGGCCCCATCTGGTGCTTAGATCCAGAATAATACAATTGCAAGATCTCATTCTCCGGTCCGATGCCCCAGAAGTCTCACAAAGCCACGTGTCTCGCGACGGTTAGGCTAACCCAGGCATGTCCGGGCATGCGGCCCGGGGGCCACATGTGGCCCTCAGTGTGATTTGGTGTGGCCCTCAGGTGCATTTTAAGTATAATATCATTTAGTCCTGCAGGATTTTGATGCAGAGCGATGCTTTCTGACATTTTTACTGTATGTTTAGATTTTTCTAACATGAGACCCTACAGACAAAAAATAGATTTAAATTTAAATCTTTTTAAATGCAAATTTTCTTTTATCCAATCAAAGGATTTGATTTTTATTGAGACAATTTAAGAAATATTGGGATAATTTAATTTCCTTGTAAAAAGAACCACAGACCCTCACTAACTTTACTAAAGAGCAGACTTGTGAGCTCTGTTCATAAAACGTGAGTAAATCCAGGAACGTGACTGAAGAAGGACCCAGATCCTGGTCCTGTTGCTGAGAATGGAGGGAAATGTAGTTTCTAGAAACCTGAAAACTGTCGACCAATCAGATCCAGTGAATTTGATGGTTTTTATCATTGAGTCAAACATACGAGATCCCTTTACATGTCGATTTTGTTCATTAAAATGTTGCATTTATAATCTGTTTATGAGCAGAACAAATAAATAAAAGCATGTTTTGCTTTTTTCTTTCAAGAAATATTCAAACTTTTGTGGCCCTCAAGGACTTTACACCAGGTGATTTTGGCCCTCATGTTGTAAAGTTTGGACACCCCTGGGCTAACCCAAAGTGTTTTTATCTCATGATTCCTGCTTTTTTTCCCATCTCTCCCTGCTTGAACACAGCTGATTTCTTTGAAGGAGTAAATAAGCGCTCATGTAGAAAGCAATGAAGGCTGAGGAGACATTTCAACAGTTAGATTTAGGTGTTTCTGAGCAGAAACAATGGTGCTAACGTTTTTATGGCAGTGACTTCAAAAGGACACCAGGGGGAGCCAAAACAAGCAAAACTGCATAGTATCCATGAACATTTTTGTAAACATTTTTATAGGATGTGCTTATTTTGACAAAAAATATTCAGCGGTTCCTCCTGTACTTTGTCTTAATATGTATGTTTTGCATTTAGTAGTTGCAAATAAACACAAATGTCTTCATAAATAACTGTTCTAGGAAAACTTGACAGTGGAGTTCAAGTATTTCTAATAATGCTGCTTCAGCAGCAGCTCTTGAGTCTTATAAACAGAATTTGTCTGAACCTTTATGCACACAGATATCTATTTAATGTGTTTTATTATGAGCAGTTTTTTATGCACCTGCACATTTTTGCACATTTAGAGCTCATCTCTTAGCTTTGCCGCTAGGAGTGAAGGATTCTTGTGTTACACAGTTAGTTTGTCTGTTTTAACCTCTACCCATGAGATGGTTTTTAAATGAAAGCCCTTCCTTTTACATCTTGAAGAAACTTCCTTCCCTTCTGCTTCAGTGAAACTCTAAATTTTAATGACTTTCTGGGCTCCGTCCGTCCTGCTGTATTTTATGTGCTCTCTAAAACCCAATATGTTAATGAGGTGTATTAGTATGCTCCGTTCGACAGGCTGCAGGAGTTCAAAGACAAAAGAACCCCAATCCATCAGCATGCGTTATGAAGCGCCGCCCGGCGAAGACATCCAGCTCAGTCGAGGTTTGTTTATAAATGTTTTATATCATTTTGCAATACGGTGAATACTTTCTGAGAACCAGTGTGGCCAACCTTTTTTTTTTTAGGTATAACCTGGTGGGCCAGACTGACTGAGTTTTACATCAAAATGTGGAAAAAAGCATTTTATTTGCAGAGAAATCTTAAATTTAACATGTTCCATTTGAACGGAGCCAGAAAAGTCCAGCACCTTTTAAAAGAAGAGTTTATAAACCAATCCCACCCACTCATATATCCTGCCTGTCAGTTTATTTTATATATAGGGTGGTGCCGTACTCTGAAGCCACAGCGTCATGACTAACTCAGAAACACACCACATCTAACGCAGCGTGTGAGCCATAACCCACTTCAGGGCTTTGGCGTTGTCCTCTGTGGGCCCTCGCTCTGCTCTCTGTTGATTGGACGGCGTGGCTCCTGGTGCGATCGCACCAAACGGGATCCACCGCCACACTTTTCTGCATGTCGACAAAACATCAAGATATCAAACAAAACCTAATTTCTTACCACAATAGTGTTTATGCTGCAAGCAGAGCCGTGTTTTCGGGGACCGTGCTCTGCAGCCTTGTGGAATTGGACCACTGCCATGTGGTAATGGAAAAGGAGAGTCAAAGAGCGATCTGGCTGTCTGCAAGGTCTTTGTTCCTGCTTTTGTCAGCAAATGCCAGCTGATGGTGTGGAAGCTGCATTCAGTTCTCGTCTCTGTCTCTAAGGGCATGACATTGTGGTGGGTCTCTCCGATGATGAGAGATAGATTTTCTTTATTGCCTTTATTTCCAGTTAGAGTTTAGACTTTCTCAGGAGGACTTTAAATTGTGTGGCTCTGTCCTAGAATGCCTGAAAAATGGTTACCAGCTCCAAAAAAGGCTCTAGGCTGTGAGAAACCTCTGCACATGGTTGATTCTCTGATTAAGGAAAATAAAGGACCGGAAAAAAGACTAGAAAAATAAAATACTAATTCTATGTGTGAAAACGTTGCTGCTTTCTAAACATGTGATGTGCAACATTTGAGAACCACTAGGTGTCACTATAGAGCAACCTACCCAAAGAGCTCCGTGTTTTAAAAACAGAACTAGAACTTTGTTAACTGCATAAAAAGTCAGATCTTATTGATGAAAACATCCTGATTTGTGAGGCAGGAGGAGGGCGTGGCGCTGCACCCGCTGATATCACCAGTCTGTTGGGAACTCTTTACGAGACAAGTGGTTCATTCTTGATGAATTAAATAGATTTTCCTCCCAGTTTGAATGGTGTTTCCATTTGAAAGTTATTTTACTTGTGGGTTGTTTCCTGAATGGCCTCAGTTTGGAGAAATTACAGTGTTTCCTGCAGGAATGATGAGCAGAAAACAGCTTCAGACTCCATTGTTTCACAGCAGTTCATGCAACAGGATCACAGGATGAATAAAACTGGATTCTCTGATCGTTTACAGGCGTTAAAATCACCTACAGCCGATAAACGTAACCCTTCTGGTGCATCCAAGGCTTTAGGTTTACAGGAGTTTATTAATATTTCCTTCCTGCAGATTAATGGATGGTCGTGGGTTAAACTGACTCGAAGGAATATGAAACACCATACAGGGGATCTCTTCACCCCCCTTTAATCTTGGTAGACTACATATGCTTTATTTTATTGAATTTGCCTCTCAGTTAAATATTTTGCTAAAATAATTGGCCACATATACATTTGGATTGGAACTTTTGCATAAACTTTCTATTAAATTCATGTAAACTTTATATCATTTTAATAAAAACAGATAGATGTACCTTTAGAAATTTTCATTTGATTTAAAATATTTAGGTTTAACTCTTTTTTGAAGATGTTGTAAGTATTTAGATTCAACTTTGTTTAGAATATAAATGATGTTTTAGTTCTGGTTATATTTAGATATGAATATTTAGGTGCTATGTTATAAAGTGAAATTGATTCAAAATATTTAGGTTTCAATGTCTATTTTATAGTCGAAATGTTTATGAGTCTTCATCATATATCATATACACAGTATAAAATAATTTTTATATTATGTTTGAAGGCAAATACTTTGGTTTATTTTGTGTGTTTTTGGGCTAAAACCTTGTATCTCCATCTTCATCTCTTTCATGTTTCTTCATAAATCAGATCTTTCACATCTATCTGTAGTTTT
>SSNR01000330.1:51197-99686 GCA_006937965.1 Callopanchax toddi
CTCTTTTTTTTTGTAGAAAGAGCGACGTTTTGTTGTTCATTATAAGGAAAGGATAAAAAAATAAAGACCATGAAAACTATTAATTAAAACAATCAACCAAACAAATTTAAGGAATTTATAACTTTTTTTAATTAAGGCACTAAAAACTATGAGGTCATTTTACTGTAATGTTTTAGATCTATAGAGCCCTTTTCTACGGAGCCCGTCTCATGACATGGTGGAAAAATAAATAAACTGTGGCCACGAAGTAACTATAACGTGAGCACGAAATAGTAATTCGTTCCCACGAAATATTAATTCGTGCGAACGTTAAACATATTTCGTTCCCACAAATTACTATTTTGTGGGAACGGAATAGTATTGATGATATTATCCCGCAGTGCACCCTCATCCATCTGCACCAGCCGTGATAACGATCTACCCACTGATGTTTGAGTGCCTTTTCTAAGTCAGTTCTTGTCATTTTTACCTATCTTTGTCACTTTGTCATGAGCTGTATGACTTGTTACACAACTTTCAAACTTTCTACCACACGTTTTGTTGCGTGGAGTGGTAAACTCGTGTTTCTGCAGGACGCGCAGCCCTGCACACAAATCATGGCACTTTTAAAGTAGAGCTGATTGATAAAGGGCACACGGTATTTTAAACATAAAACCAGAGTCCAATATCTCCACCAATATCCAGAAATCACTGAAATATCCCCAGTAATTCTTCTATCAGGGTGCAGACAAAGAGCTGCATCCCCGCAATAATAATACGTGCAGCCACAGCTGACCAGTGCTGCCCTGTGCGTGGAGTCCAGCCCGGGTCCCACGAATTATTAATTCGTGCGCACGAAAAAGCTTTTTGTGGGAACAAATTACTATATCGTGGGAACATTATAACTATTTTGTGGCCACAATTTATTTATTTTTCTACAGTGTCATGAGACGAGCTCCGTATTTTTCTGCAAAAAGCATGATACTTTAATATTTTATTAAAATACTGCTTGCTTATTGTTGAGCAGCTAAAAGAAAATCACAATAAAATTCTTTAGAATTTTTAAATAAAAAAAAAGTTTGTGACCCTTACATTCTTTTACCTTGATGATTTTGGGTTATGTGGCAGAACGTTTGAACACCACTACCAGACGTCTGTCCAGAAGATGAAGACAGACAGGTGTCCCCCTAGTGGCTGGTTCCTGTATACGTTTTAAGCTCCGAGACATTTTTTCTGATTAATAAACAAAAATAAAGCTTGAATATTGTGTTGATTTGTTTAGTTTTTGCTAAAATCTTCATGTTTCTGGAATATTTTGTCATATTTAGTAACTGGAAGCTTAAATAATCATGATCATGAACTGGTGGGGAGGCGGGACTTTCACCTCCATGTCTGAGAGCTGGAGAAATTCAACATGGCAGCACCTAAACGAGATCATGACTTCTCTTTATACTGTACAGCTTTTTATTTTCATACAGGACTGTGAGACAGACAGACAGAGCTGGAAGACAAAGAAAGCCCCCTCCCTTTCAGGTGCCCCTCCCTCCCTCCCAGACCTCACCGGTGCTAACAAGTCAAACCTCTCTTTCATCTGCGGCCTTGGGGCTGTTGGGGGTGGGCTGTACTGGGGGGGGGGTGTAGACTGGAGTTTCAGGAAGAGGGTTTCAAATCCAGTCATAAAATATGTATAGACACCATGACTCAGGCGGGCCATAATTGATCAAGAGGTGACGTTAGCATCCCGATTTGGCTGCACCTGTGAACCCCCGCCTCACCGCCCCCCCGCCCTGGCGCAGCGGCAGGTGCTGCCCGGTGGTGGGNATGAGCTGCGACGATCAGACAGACAGGGTGAGGAGGAGGGAGACGAATGGGGGAGGAACATGAGGAGGAACTGAGGAAGCTCAGTCACAGCAGAGTCATTATTTAGTCAGCATTAGACGTCGTGCCGAGCTGCTTCTCTGCACTCGGCCTGCAGTTCTGCACATTTTTACAGGACACTACCGAGTGTATGACAACATGATCAATAATTAAATAATCCAAACGTCAGTCTCTCTCTGCAGCTTCAATTTTAAAAACAAGAATTCTTCATAAAAATGAAAACAAAGCTGTAAAAGCAAAACTCAGACGCTTAATGCCTCTTTAAATGACTCATCCTCACGCGTGGACATAGTGATAGACAGCATCGACGTCTCCATGCTAACATATAGATTAAACCACCGTGGTTCTGCTAAATAATGGAGACAATCTCTGCGTACAAAAACACAACCGTCCTGCACTCCTCAGGAGAGACTGCAAAACAGAAATCAATGATCAGTGGAGCGCACAAATTAGTTACTCCTTTCAGAGTCAGCCTGCATGCTCATCAAATGCAATACCAGTTATTGTCCCGGGGGCGGGGGGGATTCAATCTGCAGGGCCGGCAGAGAAAATGGATGTCATCAAAAGGACGACAGAAGACGGAGGAAGCGGACTATGCTTCGTCTCATCAGCAGAGTTCAGACTTAGTTCTGTGTTTATCAAACCAAACCGTCCTGGACTCAAACCCTCTCTCTCTCTCTCTCTCTCTTGTTAGCCTCGTGTTGTTTATCCAAAGATTTCTCTGAAGTTTATGTGCATTGTTCCCTAGAGACAAAAAGAAATGTGGTTTGACTCCTGCAGGAAAAAAATAGCACGTCAAACTGAGCTGTTTCATAAATATCTTTAAAGTTTAAACCATTAAGGTTGAACTCAGCAGAGTCGACGGTGGAAGAAATATTTAAAATGGTTTGTTTCATTATTCTCCTTTTGTCTCTCCTCTGCAGATCATCTTTATCCAGACAAATCTGTTACTTTGAATATAATATGTGTGTGTGTGTGTGTGGGGGGGGGGGGGTGCTATCAACAAAAACCAGTGCAACACGTTTGGACAGCCGCAGAGAGATTATTGATTGGTTCAGAAATGATTGAACCCCCAGGAGTCAAAAGAGGTTGCTGCTATGCTGTCGGATTCAATTTTTAAAACTCTATGAATTATTAATAACCAACACACATAAGAGTCATAACAATTACTATTGTGTCAATTTAATAAAAAGATCTAGAGGAATAAAGACCGATGTTACACTCTGTTGATGTAGAGTTGAGTTTATTAAGAGGAAGAATGAAGAGAACAACTCAGACAGTTTAGATAAAAAAACATGAAACTGATCTTCAACATAAAGATGAGTGAAGTCAAGAATCATCTTCCTCATAAAGTCATTTTTAGACAAGTTATTAAATAATGGGCATAATAATGACCCCAGCTCTCAGAAGATGGTAAATATTTTAATGATTGTCACAAACCGTGCAGGTCACTGAGAATCTGCACAGAATGAGGCACAAATGTCATTTTGCATGGCTTTGTGTTTGAGACAGAGGCTGAAAATGCTAACTGAGTTTGCAAAAGATGTGCAATCTATTTGTGAATTCAGGTCTGAGTATTTCAATAGGGAGAATCAAGACATTTGCAGAAAAATGCAATAGAAAAAGCCACAAGTCTGCAGTCTGAGATCCCTGGACGGCATTTTATCAAGTTCACTATAAGAAATCAGGTTCCCATAACAATGTGGGTCTGGTCCAAGGCCTCCTCCTGGAAGAGCATGCTTAAAACACCTTCTTAGACGCGTCTGATCCACCCTAACTGGTTCCTTTTGAGCCAAAATCACATTAATCTACTCCAACTGGTGACTGAGCTTCTCATTCAATCCCTAAACACTGAAGAAAACTTCTTTCACTTGCTTGTATTTAAGATGTTGTTGAAGCTACACCTTATGGAGGAACAACAGAGCAAACTGAAGAGGAGGCAGGCTGCTGACCAGGTGAGGAGGTGATGTTTTTGAGTCTGTATCTGGTCATGACCTAAAGCCAACTCCTACAGATCGACCAGCATCGCTTCTTCTCGCCGATATATGGCCTTAGAAACCTTAGGAAAGAAAAAGGTTTGTTAATAGAGCGTGAAGTTGGAGACTATGTTTTCTGTTCGTGTAAGGGTTTCAGATCATAGAGCCACCTGTGATCGTCTGAATTCCTTACAGAAGCTAAGTGATTTATAACATCATTAATCAGTCTCATTCCAGGTCCCCCTCACGTTGAACCATCTGCTCTGTGACGTTCCATCAGTTTGTCGTCTGATTGTCTGAGCGAGGCTTTTAGACGTCGTGGCACACTTCACAGTGCCGTCTGATTGCAAACTGATTACAGGCTCCATATTGCTCTCAGTTTGTTTGTTAGTATTCTGGAGATTAGAGGCCATCACCAAGTGCATCCAGTCCTCTCATTTCAGTTCTTCAGCCGTGAAATAAAGCTGATTAAAAGACTGATGGCTGCATACAAATTGTGACTTTTTCATGACTTTTTTTTTCCTGTTTAGAGATGAGTTCAGTTTAGCAAAGTTTGTATCTGCATTAGGAAGTTATTACCAACAATAATTAGGTGGGAAAATATGTATGGGCTTGAGGGAAATAGAATTTAACAGACTAAAATGTGATCCTGTTGCATAAAATAACATAATTAACAGGCATGGCTCAGCAGGAAGAGGATGGTTGTCTGCTATTCAGAAGGTGAATATTTTTCTGCATTTAAAATAAGTTGCTAGTTTTCAAGAATCTAGCCAAGCAACTTTTGCTTACCCCACTGGCAGATTTATTTTGCTCAAATCTAGAAACTGTGAGAAGATTTAACGTTTTTCAAGTAGGGCTGGAAGATTGTATTTTCTTTTCAGAACAAAATAAGTTAAAACACCTAAAAACAAAGCTTTTTAAAACATTCTTACAAATCAGTGTTTGCAGTGAATCCATTAGTAATGCCTGATCGATTAGCAAAGCGTTTGCATGTTTAGTTTAGCCGCGTTTTGCTAGCAGCGACACCTGCTCTGAATGGATTCTGGATCTTATTTATTGTCCGTCATGTCTCCTAATTATCCTAACCTGTGAAGGAAGTTTGTGTTTGTTTTTCTGAGTTCTACTTTACTTTATATCCTGTTTTATTTAGTTTTTGTATTTTTAGTTAAAGTGCCCATGTCATGGTTTTCTGTGTTTTCTGACTTATCTATCATGTTGCAACGTTGAGTTCTCACCTTAAACCTGCCAGAAAGAGCAAAAAACGGCGTCCATCTGTCTCCTAGTCCAGCCAGTGAGAAGCTCTTCCAGATTTCAGACCCAGGTTTCAAACCGTTTTTTTTCACTCCAGCCCGCTATGAGGTCATAGTGATCCGGACTTGCTTATATGGTAAATTCACCGCCCACATGCACGTTCACGACACCTGGAGCGAGGCAGTGCCGCCGCCATTGACCATAGACCGTGTAGTGTTTAGTTTCAGTTTCGTTTCTCTTTCACGTGACAACACTGCCCCCTACTGCAGCAGAAGTGTCAGGCTGCCAAATAAGGAGAAACCCAGCAGAACCAGAAGGCGGCGCTTTCTTCTGATCTCTGAGTTGCTCGTTAGGAAATAATTACAGCGTATTTTGAGTTATAATGGTGCAACGCTAATCTAGAGGCATCAAAGATTAAATCTGTTTAATATACATTTATTTAAATATGGAGTCATGGGCACTTTAACATCATGTTTGACAGTTCCTGCTGTGAATCTTCAGCCTGGTTTTCCTTTGTTCACAGCCACGTCATTGATTGATTGATTCTTTTAATGACCACACAGCAGAGCTGGTGGAATTTTTTTTCAGTACAGTATGGTTAGTACAGGCTCCAACACTAACATATGACACAGACAGAAAACAACACATAACATGTAAGTGTCCAGAGCATGTGGACCCAGCTTATCGGCTCTCCTGATTCAGCATCTTTATGGCAGTGGGTATGAAGCTGTTCTTAAAGCGGGATGTTCTCGAGGCCGTTGCCCTGTAACGCCTTCCGGATGGAAGTAGTTGAAAAACATTGTGTGCCGGGTGGGTGGGGTCGGAGATGATCCTGTGTGCAGTATTTAAAGTCCTTTTGCGGTGTAGCAGGTTGAGGGAGGGTAGGGGTAAGCCGGTTATTTTCGTTGCTCTATTGATGATTCGCTGTAATTTGTTTTGGGAGAGTTTATCGAGAGCACTGTACCATACTGTGATGGATGAAGTCAGAATACTTTCGATAATGGCTGTGTAGAAGCGATGCAGAAGGTGGGGTCGTACTTTGAAGTTTTTGAGTTGTTTGAGATGAAAGAGTCTTTGCTGGGCTTTTTTGTGAATGTAGTCTGCGTTTGTTTTCCACTTGAGGTTATTTCTGATGTGGGTTCCAAGAAGTTTGAATGTGTCGGAGATAGAGATAGGTTCATTTTTTATGTACACTTGAGCTTTTGGGGGTGGATGATGTCTCGGGTCGACGATAAGTTCTTTTGTTTTTGCTGTATTTAGTAAAAGATTATGGTCTGAGCACCAGGTCACTGCTTGATTGATCTGTGCAAAGTACTCGATTTCCTTATTGTTGGTTATGAATCCTATAATGGTTGTGTCATCTGCGTACTTGTATATCTTGACAGAGTTATGGTGGGTTGTGAACTGATTTGTGTAGAGGGAGAATAGCCAGGGTGAGAGAACACAGCCTTGGGGTGTACCTGTACTGAGTGACAGAGGGGATGATATGTTGTTGTTAATCTTCACCCTTTGTTGCCTTTTCCAGAGGAAGCTGTGTATCCAGTTACAGATGTGTGTGCTGATGTTCATGTCCCGTAATATGTTAATGAGTTTGTCCAGATTAATTGTATTGAAAGCAGAACTGAAGTCCATGAACAGGATACGGACATATGTGTTTGCAGATTCTAGGTGGTTGAGTGTGTGGTGGATTACTAAATTAACAGTGTCCTCAGCTGATCTGTTTGTTCTGTATGCAAATTGGTATGGGTCCACGTGAGGGGCAGTGACGGTTTTCAGGTGTTTGAGGATGATACTCTCAAATGATTTCATTACCGCTGAGGTCAGGGCAATCGGTCTGTAGTCATTAAGGCATGAGATGGTTTTGGAAACTGGTATTATAATAGATTCTTTAAAGCACTGTGGTACTAAGCTTTGACGGAGGGAGGAGTTGAAAATGTTGGTGAAGACCTCAGCCAGCTCTGTGGCACAGTGATGGAGGACAGAAGGGCTGATATTGTCTGGGCCAGCAGCTTTGTTCCTTTTGCCCCTGAAGATGCTCCGGACTTCTTCCTCATGAATGATGAAGGGGGGTAGGGAGGGCAGAGAGTCAAGGGGAGGTGGTGGTGGTTGTTTGTGTTGTTCCCTCGGTTCCTGTTCTTTGTTCTCGTTATGTTTTTAGATTCCCGTTTGTTTCTTGGACTGCTCTGGTTTTGATCTCTTTTTTGTTTTTTAGCTCTCTGAATAGGATTAAGATTCAAGTCAGGAAGTTCCAGTTTGTAACACTCAGAGCTCTACGGGTAAAAATGCAGCCCTGATGATCATTGTGTCAGTACCCTGCATGATAAAACACTGGAGGTTCTTCTTGTCCCTCCACTACCGTGTACAGAAATACGAGTAAAACTTCTATTTACCAAATTATATTTTACAGGAACACACAGCAATAGGAGCAAAAACTTGTCCTTTATTGACTTAAGCTTGTAGGAAAGTCGTGTTCCCGTCTATCGGAGACCTTTGCTTGGTTACCATGGCGATGAGCACCATCGCTGATGATTCTGATGACACCTTTGCCTCTTTGAAACAGTCAGGAGACTTTTTTTTATACAAAGAAGAATAAAAATAGATCCAAATCCCCAGTAAGATCAGGACGTGGAAACCGAACTGTATCTGTCTAAAAAATAAATTTAAAGGATGATTTGATGATCTGCTGTTTTTATGCATCTCAAAAATAAGTGCTCAACCAAAGTTTTAATTAACTGAATGTTGGAGTTTCTATGGCACTGACACGTAAATTCATCCCGATCTGTCAGGATTCTGTCGTTTCTTCGTTTTAAAACAACAGGTTGATCACAGCGTTACCCCTGGATGAACACAGACGCGGTTAATGAGATCCGCGGTGACGCTGTGTGGTTCTGCACGGCCATCTGAATGTCGTCGTGTCAAAGAATGTGGGATAACCGACTCATCAAAGTGTGCGGTTTGACCCAGATTCTCATGCACTGCTGCCAAGTTCCTTCACGCCAGGGAGACACACAATGGTAAAGGTGCAATGAATAAAACAAGACGACATTGTGAAATGGACATGAAGCTCCTGCATAGGTCACCGAGCTGAGTGAAAGAGGGGCCTGGATGAGCGGTTCTGGTCCAGTGGGTCCAGTCTGCAAACGATGAAAGGATTCTGACAGCAAGTTATGAAGGAATGAGTCAACAGGAAGGAACGACCTGCTCCGTTAGCTGGTTGGCTAAGCTATCCCAAGGTTAACAACAAATAACACAAGCGGTTCAGGAAACATTTGTTTACTGGAAAATTACAAACTGGTTTTAAAAGGTTTAGTTTCCATTTCATATTTTCCTTCTGAAGTTAAAACGACTGAAATCCCAGATGCATTCTGGGCATATTTGTCTCTATTCATTGTCCAGATTTGACATTTCATTGACCCATGTCTCATTAAGAATTCTGTCTTTCACCATTATTTCACCCTCCACGCAGGCTGAGCAGTAAATTGCTGCAGGGGCGTTGAAGAGTCGGCCGTCTTAATGGGGGACGTGAGTGGGTGGTCTGCACTCTGAGAGCCTTCTGCAGCCGCTTACCTTTCTGTAATGACTCACTCAGCTCAGCCCAGTCATTTGGCTCTTTGGTGGGCTTCGCCTGCTGGTGAACAATGGTGCAGAAAGAGGGCCTTTTAGTTTCTTTTTGTAGCTTTCAATGGGAGCAGAGAAATCCAGATGAACTGTAAAGAGACATCATTGTTCCTAAATGTTCTGCTGGCTTTCTGATCAAATTGCAGCAGATTTTTTTTCTGCGATAAAGGACATGATTTTTATGAAGTTCTTCAAAATAAGAGCTCTTCACTTGAAGCGCTGGTGTGAGAAGAATTAACTCCATTTTGATTATTTTCAACAAGTTCTTCCAGAGACAAACTCTTTACTGACTTCAGTTTAAACAGAAGCCAAAGAAAGATTAAAAATCACATTTTATGTGCATTCTCTCTTTACTTTATAAATTATAAATGTGTCAAATGTGATGAAGATGATTTTTCATATTATTTTTTTAAGACTATAACATCTATAAATGTTAGCAGATGTTTTCCAGACATCAATAAAATACCATAAACTCTGTAAACATCAGAAAACTTTTTGTATTGTTGATTTTTAAGAGTTGTGAAATAATACTACTATCTTGTACAGTGTTGTGTGATTTTTCCAGTCCTGTCCACACTAATGTACTACTTTAAAATATATATTTTTTAATGAATTTTCACATCTCATCCACACACAGTTTTTGGTGCCAAAAAAATCTGATTTTAAAAAACATCCAAAGAGGAGATTTCTTTATTTAAAATAAGTTTTATTGGAGAAATTTTTCTATTAAAACATCTGTTTGTGTGCATTTCAGGTGTTTTGAGGTTCATGTTTGAGACTCTTATTGTGAAAGAATAGAAGAAGTTCTTTGAGTTTTATAGTGGACTTTACTGAGGGAGTAAAGGCTGCATCAAATTCAAGAAAATGTCTTGTTTTTGTAATATTTTATGTAAAAACTCGACCAGAAGCCTTGTTTACAGTAATAAATAAATGACAGTATCTGGCTCAGGAGCAAAACAGGGTTCATTTTATCCTTGAAGTAATTTACTTCTGACTTTTACTTACTTTCTAGTTATTTTTTCCCCTTCAGTTTTGTCTTTTTTGTCAATATTCCTTACCTTTTTGTCTCATGAGTGGCTGAATAGAATAGAATAGAACTGAATAGAATAGAACAGCCGTTTATTTTCCCTCAGTAGGGAAATTCAGGTGCACCAGCAGCAAAGTTACAGCTAAGTCAAGAACAACAGATTCACACAAGAGTAAAATATATAAAAAAATAAGAATAGAGACTGTAAAATAATTTACAGCATAAAAAGAAATATGTCACAAAAATATCATAACAGCAGCATAAAAAGTAGTAATAAAATCATGTACTAGCATTAAATGTCCTTCTGAGTCACAGAAGTGTGAAACTGATTATTCCAATGTCATTTATTTCTTATTTTTGTGCCTAAAAACCTCAGACATCTGAAGGGTCTGAAGAAAATCATGAACGTAAAAAGGTAAAAACTCATGAGAATTTTGTAAACCATTAAAAAACAACCTTAGGATCATTTATTGATGCAACTAATTAAGTCTTTTCCAGAAGTTTGCTGCTGATTTTCTGGTTTCATAAACCTGACGGTCCTACTCAGTGAGGTCATGCTCAAGTGCTCATTTTGTTCCTGTAACTGATGCCGGTTTGCGTCTGCAGCAACACACATGTATTTATGATATTAGTTAATGAAGGTGATCAGAGAACGGGTAGTCCGACACCCTAACGTGGAGCTCTACCCTGCTGTGCTGTTTGAATGTGATAAACACTGTTTACTCACACCAGCGTCCTGATGAAAATAGCAACAGCTCATTTTAGTGTAACATATAATTACACAGTGATTTAGCTGGATATGCTGCGTGTTTACGGCACTGCATGAGGTTTAGTGAGGCTTTAAAGAAAAGTTGCCCTCGGTTAAAGAGTCCTTTATTATTTTTAAATCTAAAAAAAGGCTGTAATAAACTGGGTTTGACTGTAAAGTTCTATTGTTTTGCTTGAAACTCTGCTTTAATCTCTGTTATGTAAAAATGATATTAAAGTCATAGCTCTCTGCATGATAATCCATTTAGGAAGAGAAACGCTTTTCCACGAATGAGATCGACATAGATTTTAATATTTAATAACGGATTAAATCACTTTTTATTCGGAAGCTCAAAGTTTCCAGGAAGTTTTCGGAGAATTGTCCCCATCCAGGTGTTTGACACCTGCCCGTCTCCTGCAGCCCTCTCATTGCAGATTATTGGCACAAACATGTTGGAAATGAAGGGCGGGCTCTTGTCTGTAGTTTCATTTATATGGTAATCCACCTGCAGACCTTGGTTGGGATTTGAGTGATTCCAGTAGAAGGTTTGGTAATGTATTCAGCTGGACATGTTCTGACAGCAGAGGAAAGCCTATACATCCTCGGAGCACGGAGCAATCTATCATCTGGGAGGTTTGGCAGCACGTCAGCTCTCTCCAGACTTCATAACGGTTGCATTTATTTAGAAGTCCAGCAGTAAAATATCAGCTGGATGCAGAGCAGAGAGGGAACCTGGGGTTACCTCCCATCATCTGTCCACAAGACAAAGTAGGAGCTGGACTTTTTATGACTCATTACTTTTATTCTTTTATAGCATAAAAACCAAAGCCAGCAAATGATTAAAAAGAGATTTTTCTTAGATGAATTCTCATTTGTCAGATTAAAAACCCCAGAATGAGATGCATAAAGGACTGTTTAAAAAAAAAAGTTTTTGCTTTTTAAAAATGTTGCATGTTAAGAATTTGGATTAATTTGTGGATTACATAATAATCTGCAAAATACAAAAATTTTTTGGAGGGTCAAGAGGGGAAGAAATACAAATAAAACACTGAAACGTTTGTTTTCTACCTCATTAGTCAAAGTGTCAGAGAAACAGCTTGGAGTCAGGGTGTCTGGTTGAACCATATCTGATAGAGATAAGCAAGAAATCTGGAGCTGATTGTGTCTCTGTGAGATCCAGATTACAGACAGTCCAAAACTAAATATAATTATAGTTTAATAAGTTTAATTCATCCTAAACGCTGTCAGTCTCTTGCTTAATTTTAAAGTAGCCAGTAGCGATCCCACCAGATACTAAGCTGTATTTTATTCTAGTCCTTCAGTGATTTTTCACATAAGAGCTTAACTGTGTTGTTTATATTATTGGAATCTAACCAGCAGCTGCATCTAATAAAGCAGAGATGAGATTCAAACAATCATTTCAGGCTCAATGCTAAGAGGCTATATCTGCATATTAACTAGCTAATATTAGACAGGGTTGACTACTTTTCAAATGCAAGCGATATAAAGAAAAACAAACTATCATTAATATCTAATATGACTTTTATTGTTGTTAGATTTAACTTTTTGTAAATCCTGCCCAGGGAGGTTGGAGCCTGTTTATCTGTTTATTATTGATAAGAGGGGTCCACTCTGAACAGGTCACCAGTCATCACAGGATCAGTGGAGAATCCCTGAATAACCATTACATGCAGGTTTTGGATCAGCTGGAGTTTCTGGTGAAAACCCTACAGGCACAGAGTGAACATGAAAACTATCACATCCTTTGTTTTTGTATAAAAAACTTAACATTTTTGATATTTTTGTCTTGAATACAGCAAAACAAACTGGGTAGTTTGTATTGTTAAAGGAACAATAGAGAATCTCACAATGTGTCGCACAAAAGAGAAAATCAAATCAAAACAATCTGAGATTTAAAGCTGAAATTCAGAGTGCCTGTTAGATTCACAACAACTGATTTTATCTTTAAATCTTTCAGCTGACTGTTTACGAGCTGCTCAGAACTTTTATTTTCCTGTGCCGACCTCTCAGTTCGTTTCATATTTAATGCTAAATGATAAATAACTCCCAAAGCGCTTCACACTACATTAGACACATTCACACACACATTAAAACACACTTACTGCTACTTCACACCCGCACCGCAGCCGCAAAAAAAGTACTCCACACCGGCTGCGGTTTTGTTGAGGAACGTCTCCGGCATTTTGCCTCCGCCGGAGCGCCAAATCTCGGAGGTTCTCGCGAGAACAAGTACGTGGTAAACAGCAGCTGGTAAACAAAAGCTAGACTCGTCTTCTCGTTCTTTTGTTGAGGATCATTTATTCACTTAGCTTGTTCCACAATGGGTAAGCACACTTTGTTTTTCTATAGTTTAATGTTATGCTTAATTAAGTTTTATGTTGTTTCTTTGTCTTTTAAATATCCAAATCGTGTTAACGTTAGCAACGTAGCTAATTTTTTTTTTTTGTAGAAAAATACCGGATGCAACTCGTTCGCTAGCGTTTTACTTCCTGTTTGGCGCAGGTAATGTCGTTAACTTGATGACGATCCACATGCGGCGTCCGGACAAAATAGACTTGTTGCGGAAAGTTAACTTTGCACCGCAACCACATCTGGTGTGAAGTAGCCTTTATTGTTGCTTTTAGAGTGTTTAAAAATTATGATCATAAGTTTGTGATTTACTTTGATCTGTAATGAGGGGCTACAGTCTTTTTATAATAAAATATTAAATATAAAACAGCTCATTCTTAAACTCATAAAGAGATACTATGCAGTTTTGCTTGTTTTGGCTCCCCCTGGTGTCCGTTTTAAGTTGTTAGCACCATTGTTTATGCTCAGAAACTGTTGAAATGTCTCCTCATAGCTTTCTACATGAGCGGTTATTTACTCCTTCAAAGAAATCAGCTGTGTTCAAGCAGGGAGAGATTGAAAAACGCAGGAATCATGAGCTAAAAACACTCCGGCACTAGCATAACAGCTAGCCTCTTTGGGTTAGCCTAACCCTCGCGAGACATGTGGCTTTGTGAAACTTCCGGGGCACCGGACCGGAGACTGAGATCTTGCAATTGCAGTATTCTGGATCCAAGCAGCAGATGGGGCTGAGTGACTTTTCATTAACTTTGTAAAGGGTCATATTAGCACAGACTGACTCAGGGAAAAGATTTAAAAATATGAAAAAGTTGCAAAGTATGCCTTTAAGTAAAGATTGTTGGATCTTCTGTTGGGTCAGTTTTATTCTGTTAACTATTTAAATTATTGATGTTTAACTAATAAAAATCTATCATTGCTAATTTGAGACTGAGTATACTCTTCATCTTATAGCAGGTAGAAATTATTTTTAGTTTTCCCCACTATTGGCAAAGCATTTCCAAAAACCCTGTTAAATGAAGCACTGGGTCTTTCTTTGTCACATGTTTTTACATTTTGTTTTCATTATGTGAAAGATCTAGACTGCAGGAAAGCCATTTTTTAAAATTTGCACCTAAACTCGTTCACTTTAAAGCCACGCTGTTGATGTAAATATATTGAAATGTTATTCTGATATCAGTAAACTGCTGGCCCGTGCAGACTTTCACAGAGCTTTACCTCCTACAGCTCTGAGATCCCTTCTCTGGAGCTCTTTGTCTACAAAATACATCCAACTCAGTCTGTGACGTCGTCTGTTTTAGCTTGATAAAATATGGAGACTTCTGCACATATCCACATTAATGTTTATTGACTCAGTGAAATATTCCACTCAACACCAAGGTGCTGGATTGATGTCTACAACTTCTTTGACCAGACGTTATGTTTAAACCTTTCTGGAATGTAGAAACAATTCTGTATCCATCCCTTATTTTTGAGGGAGAGAAAATCTAACATGTGCATCCGTGTTTTCGCATCAGAAATAAACTTTTAGGTCTGTTCTTGCTTCTCAGATCAGTCCATCCTGCAGAGCTTCATGATCATCCATCAGAGTCCCGTTGGGGAGCTGCCGTTTCCTAATGAGGTCAGAGTCCTGCCCGCTCGGCTGCCCTGATCACCAATATGTGTGTCACAAGTGCAACGAAGAGGCAGGAGGAAACAGTGTGTGCGTGTGTGTCAGAGGAAGGAGGGATAAAGAAAGTGTGTAAAAACCTTGTATGTGTGTAGGGTGTGTTCTCTTTGTTCCTTTCATATTTAAAGGAGTCCTTATTTGAAATGTCATGCACTGGTTGTGCTGAATAGAAGTTACTTTCCAGGTCTGGCGTCGCACACAAAAGCCGGCCCCTGATGTGAATGGCATTAGGAGAACGTCCAGAGGCCAGCAGACACCCTCAGTAAAACTGTAGCAGCAGCCTGGAGTCACACAAAGTGGTGATGTCACTAAAACATTGTGATTTTAGGAATCTCTGCTACATGCCTGATGAGAGTTTTAGCCGTCACTTTGAGAATCCTAAAGATGGAGGCGTTTAGAAACACAACAAGCCCAGTTTCATCATGAACTACGCTAAATGTCCTCGGATTTGTTCCTATCAGATCATCTGTAAGTTTAAAGATGATTTACTTCGACTTCCTGTCATTGTTTTCCAACACGTCATGGTAAAATCCATGCAGAGACCTCCATAAAAATGAATAATCTGCAGGCCAAATATTGCAGCTTGAGCGGTGATGTCAGTTCATCTGCTGAACTCAAACAAATCATCATCCTGATGAAAATCTAATCAACACAGTAATCAAAGCCTCTCACTAAATTATTACTCTTCTAAAGTCTTAGTTGGATTAAAAAACGATCATAAGATTATGGATCGAGGAACTAGAAATTCTTGAAGTAAAGGTTTATAAACTGAGGCATGGGTGTAGATTTAGCATGGACAGAGGTGATGTGTCCCCACCAATAGTTTGATCCAAGGATGCAGAAATAGCTCTGCTTCCCCACCAATAATATGTGCAGCCCAGCGGACTGGGGTGCTGTACCTGGTAGGGGTTGCATGACTTACAATTTTTGAAAGTCGACTAGGCTACCTAGTAATAAAAGTCGCATCGACTTCGACTAATCGCTGATGACGTCATACATACGGCGTATACAGGACGGCTTTATAAATCTTGACAGGTTTTATTGCAAAAACTTAGTTTTAATGCTGACATAAACAGCTCAGACAGAGCAGTTGTTTTAGGCAGCACTTTGGTTTTAGTGTAAAGTCTTTAGACTAAAATGCTGATTTTTTGGGTCACATTTTAGTCATGTTTATATATACAAAACCTTTTCACTCTAGTTTTAGTCAGTTTCTTGTCTGTTGTTCGGCCATAATTATAACAAAGACATTCGTTATTTAATGAATAAAATCACTCAAAGCTCGATAGCCGAGGCATTAGCTCGTTAGCTTAGCCGTTAGCACATTGGAGGTTTGAATGGGCTGAATATAGCACCGCATTTTTAGTAAAAAAAGAGATAAACAAAGCAAAGACTCACCGTTAAAGTGATACTATGCAGTTTTGCTTGTTTTGGGCTCCCTCTGGTGTCCGTTTTAAATCACTGCCATTAAAAAGTTAGCATATTATTTCAGCTTCTAAACACCTAAATCCAACTGTTGAAATGTCTCCTCAGCCTTCATAGCTTTCTACAGGAGCGGTTATTTACTCCTTCAAAGAAATCAGCTGTGTTCAAGCAGGGAGAGATTGAAAAAAATCAGGAATCATGAGATAAACACTCTGGAGCTAGCATAACAGCTAGCCACTTTGGGTTAGCCTAACTCTCGTGAGACACGTGACTTCCTGGGTACCGTGACGGGAGATTTTGCAATCGTGGTATTCCGGATCTAATCACCAGATGGGGCTAAGTAACTTTTCATTAACCCTGTGTAAAGGGTCATATTAGCACAGACTGGCTCAAGGAAAAGATTTAAAAACAGAGCTCTCAACTTTCAAGAAAAGTTCGGAGTGAGATTTCTAAGGATGAAGGAACAAAAGATTTTCAATGCGTTGGCCCCTCTACCTCACTCTCTTTTTCCAACTGTTTATGGGTGTTTATTTATATCCGCCTTGCTACAAATAACCATAAATAACTGGCTAATCTAATAAAGTACAGATTTAGCCAAAAACATAAACATTTTTAATTCAATTGATCTTTCATAGCTAGGGCCACATGTTAACCTGCTGATGATAGGCCTCGGGGGCTTTGTAGGCCCCACATTTATATAAATATTTATATAAATCTACACACATATATTCTCTGAGCACAGGCTTCCTATTAATCAGTTTGCAGCTGAAATAGCTTATTGAGAAAAATTGTTCTTTTTTTATATTTTGCTGAAAGTTAACACTGCTTTGACTTGGCTCTGGTCCCTGAAAGAATAAACTTGTTTACTGATGTTCGCCCAGTGTCACTGACTTAAGGGACTTCTACCTGCTTTGCTGCCTCTGTCTGCTGTCTCCTCTGGTCTGATTCCCTCCTCCTGTCTCCCCCTCTCTCCAGGAGCATCCTGTTGCAGAGTGCACACTGTCCACTCTGCTGTCTGCGACAGAATGAACTCTGTTCAACTTCTGATTTAAATGATTTGAAGAATTCTGTCAGAATTGGTCTGTTAGAGTGACTCTTTATCATCAACTTTCTCAGGAAGTGCTGTCGTTGCCTGAGCGCCTCTATTTTCTTTCCCAGCATTTCTCATGTTTTCTTAAAGTGCCTGTGACTCCATATTTAAATCACTTTATATTAAACAGGTGTAATCTTTGATGCCTCTAGATTAGCGTTGCACCATTATAACTCAAAATACGCTGTAATTATTTCCTAACGAGCAACTCAGAGATCAGAAGAAAGCGCCGCCTTCCGGTTCTGCTGGGTTTCTCCTTATTTGGCAGCCTGACACTTCTGCTGCAGCAGGGGGCAGCGTCATCGCGTGAAAGAGAAACGAAACTGAAACTAAACACTACACGGTCTATGGGCAATGGCGGCGGCACTGCCTCACTCCAGGTGTCGTGAACGTGCATGTGGGAGGAGAATTTACCATATAAGCAAGTCCGGATCACTATGACCTCATAGCGGGCTGGAGTGAAAAAAACTGTTTGAAACCTAGGTCTGAAATCTGGAAGAGCTTCTCACTGGCTGTACTAGGAGACAGATGGACGCCGTTTTTTGCTCTTTCTGGCAGGTTTAAGGTGAGAACTCAACGTTGCAACATGATAGATAAGTCAGAAAACATGGAAACCGATGTCATGGGCACTTTAATAATAAAGAAGCATGTCCCAAAATCACCAATACATAATCTGATTGGTCATCTTATGGTCCAATGGCCTTATAGCCCACATGGGTCACGTCATTTAGACCAATCAGCAGCTACAGATGAGCAGATAAGATGACTGGCAGAAAACTGGACAAGTTATTAAACACTGTTTTTTTTTTTTTTTTACCTGTAATGATAGACCCCTGAATATCACAAGCCCCTGGCTTTCAGCCCAGGTAAACCTGTGCATTAAGGTGGCCTTGCTCATAGCTCATTAAAAACCCTTTTGTCCACCTGGCATTTTTGATTTTTTCAACTAAAATCGACAGAAAATGTCCTGTGAGCAAGTACTTTGTCTCATTTTCCCACAACACGTGGAACTTTTAATATCTGACATTAATTTACAATATAATGTTCACTAAACCAGTGTAGGGACTGTTTGAAATGAAGAAAAACCAAATTAGATTTAGAGTTTTAGTGAAAATAAAACACTGCAAATGAACATGAACAACTGATTTTGCATCATAATTTAACAATTTCAACAGTTTAGAAAATATTTTTTCCTTTTCTGCCTTACTATTGCAAAAATACAGGCCAATAATTTAAACTATATACAGGTGTTTTTACCTCCCAGGATTTCTCCTCATGTCTGAGTCCTGATGGTTCACTGAGACGGGTCTGGACACCAGGGCTTCTTTTTAGGATGAACCTTGGTGGTTGAAGGACTCCATGATCAGACTCTGACTCAGTCTTCATCTGGAATGATGAGGTGAAGGGCTTCAGTCCCTGGTAGCATCAGCAGGACCCTCAGCATCCCCACAGCCTCTTCCAGTCTGGACCAGAACCCCCAGCATCCCCACAGCCTCTTCCAGTCTGGACCAGAACCCCCAGCATCCCCACAGCCTCTTCCAGTCTGGACCAGAACCCCCAGCATCCCCACAGCCTCTTCCAGTCTGGACCAACTCTGCCAGGTCATCTTCAGAAGACTCTGAAAGTAGAGGACAAATATTCAGCAGGTCTCAAACTATTGACTCATCTGTGGAAAAAAGAAGCGGGGCACAAGGATTGAGGGAAAAACCAATAAATGTTTGTGTAACTTCTAATTGTGTGTTGTTGTTTTTTTTTTGTATTAATAATTTCTAGATATTTGTGTGTGCATTTAAACTCACATTTTCAAGTACTGGAAGTTACACACTAAATCTTTTTTTTACTACCCAGAGCTACACAAACAGTTTACACAAATTACAAGTAGTGTACACACAGATACAATGAGTCAGTCTGACCCCACATTATAAAGTAGGCTACAGAAAAGACATGTGCTGCATACATGTAGTCAGAATGTGGTGTACTGCTCTAAAGAGTGACTTCATACTTAGTGCATACATTTACACAAAGTACAATGTATGTACATTGTAGGCTATACTTACTAACTTGGTACATTGTTCTAAAAACAAGTCAAAACACAATGAAAGTATCAAATCTAAATAATATCTACACTACCCAGCTTCATTCATTCTGATAATCAGTGAAATTACCGTAATACCACTAAGATGACCCGATAGTGCAAGTTCTCGTCTTTCCAAAACTGTTTGAATCTTTCTGATAGAGCAAACGCTCGCAGAGTTACGGCACTTCTGAAAACGCTGGTCAATGCGTGGCTGGTGATGCGTTCAGGGTCGGCTTTGTTATTTTCAGCGTGAGAAATCACATGTGTGGCGTGAGTGCGTGTGAAGACAGCAAAATGCGTGAGTCTCACGCTCATTGCGTGAGGGTTGAGAGCTCTGTTTAAAAATATGAAAAAGTTGCATATTATCACTTTAAGTTGATTAAATAAGGACAATTGATTGGCACGGGCATCAAAAGCTGCCATGAAGTATTCTTTGAGTAAATATCCATTTTATTAGCGCAGCGCCACACCGGAACTGATCAAAGGAAACCCCTTCAAAATAAAAGTTTACGTGATCAGTGACTAGTCAACACATGGCTTAAAACGTCACTACAGCCCATAAAAGTCGACTAGTCGACTGGTTCGTGCAACCCCTAGTACCTGGACCTGTGTCCTCAGCCACTGATTGTGGGTTTGAGTCCCATGGGGTGGGTGATAATTTAGCGGCAACCCTGACACAAAACAAGAGTCCAGATCTATCCACAGCAGATCATGTGTTGAAGTATCTTTGGACTTTCAGCGTAAAGCGCATTGAGTCATCAGGCTCTATGTGATGGAGTGGTTTGCTGTCTAGCCGTCCCATATTAACCCACACAGCTCTGTTGCATCATCCTCAAAGCGCAGCATGAAGCAGTCCCACTTTTTAGGTGTAACACCGTCACAAAGGGTAAACTAGTGTGATAATATACCACACACTGACATGACACTCACCAGGTTGCATTTTGTGGAACAACTGCTGCTTCCTGCACTGCAGGAGAAAAGTAGGTGAAATATTTCTTTTAAATCATGCGATTTCATGGTCATGTGACCTAGTGTCACAGTAATCTGATATTTGTTTTGCTACATATTTAGGTAGTTTTGGATTTATTATTGAGGTGCGTGGACTGTATTTGTGTTTTTAATATTTTGTTGAAGGGAAATGTGTTTTTTGGTAGTTTTCAAAATAAGGATCAGACAATGTGACACTTAGTGGGAGGGGCTACAGGTGCATAAGGGCGCTGCTGGTCCTGAATCAGTCAGTCTGATGGAGCTATAACTTCTATGGTAGTGTTACACTGTGGGAGCTGAAACCACTGGGAGAGAAATAGAAAATTAAAATGTGATGTTCAGCCTCGACCTGCCTGTGGATTTTGACATGAGCCTCGCAATGGATGCAGCTCATTTACCATGATAACACTGTGGATGTTACAAACGCCAAAAATAACTGAACTAAAAGGAGCTCGATATCATCCTGCTGTGATTTTAACATGGTTCTATTTAAACACACAGCAACACCACACGTTTAATGAAAATAGATTCAGTCTGTGTTTAATTCAAAGTACTGGCCACGATTACGAAGTTCAATCAGCTTTTCCAGGTTGGTTTTCCACATTTAGATGTAAGAACTAACTTCCACAAACCTCTTTGTTTTCACGTTTGACAAAATGAGCCGATCCCTCGGTTTTCACCTCAACCAACATTCAGCAAAAACAGCTGCTGCAAAAAACTAAATCAGGTCAAATGTGTTTAACACTCCTAACGAAACAAAGCCAAACCCCTGGCTGTGCTAGGATGGAGTGGACAGGTTCCAGAAGTGAAGCCAAGATGGCCGATCTGTGCCAGGTTTAGTCTTTAGTGTGTGAAACGCACAGGAATTTGTCACTTTGCATCAAACTCTTAAACTGGCACGTCATTTCTATATTTCCCTCTTCGCTGTGAGTGGCAGAAAAACTCAGAAATATCTTTGTTTCATCATCGCTGCTGTCCCCAGGCCTCGTTACATCTGAGACTCTGGTTCTGTTGTCAAATCGGTGTGTGTGTGTGTGTGTGTGTGTGTGTGTGTGTGTGTGTGTGTAGCTCAGCAGAGTGGAGTTTTGTCCTGAGGTGAACTCTGCTGCAGCCGAGGATGTGGCTGCTCGCTGCTGACGGAGCGAAGAAACAGACATGGAGAGCCAGAAGCAGGAAACTGTAAAAAACACAGAACCCAAAGAGAAGGAAACTAAATGATCGAGATAAAAAAGGCAGACATGACAAATGAGAGAGAGACAAACACACCAGCACACAAGTGAGTGACAAAACGAAAGTGAGGAAGAAGCGGCACAACAGGAAAACAAAAGGAAGAGAGACAAAGAGGAAAAGATTATTATAAAAACTGGGACAGAAAGAGGAATGTACAATAATAACCAGAGGCAGAAAGTCCAGTAGAAAAGGCAAAAAATATCTAAAGTGATTTAACAGTTAGAGTATGAACACAAAGAGAAAGAGTGACTGAAAAAAAACAAAGAATCATCAAGAAAATGATGACTGATCAACAAAATCAAAAGAATGGATTTAGAAGAAAATAAGAAAAGAGAGAAAAGGAGCTCAGTGAAAAGAAAACGAGAAGGAGAGGAAATCGTTGCCAGCACTGAAATTCTTCTAACTCCCAGCGATAATACTTCTGCATAATAAGGCGATTTAGAAGCTCAGTTCCAATAAAACACCCAGGTGGTGCTCACTTTTCATGCTGCTTTCAGGCAAATCTGCTTCTCATTGTTCAGTTTGAGTCGTTCTCATGATGCTCAGCTGCAGTCAAACTCCAGAGGCTGCAGGGAACAGCGCGTGTCAGCGTAGACAACCTTCACGTTGTGATGACAGGGAACGGTTACATTAACGCAGCGTTTTAATCTCCTTTTTCTAAATCTCGACAAAGTGGCTCATTCTTATGTTTTGTCAGAATATTTGTGTTCATTTATGGCTGGTAAAGAATCACTCAGCTTTTAAAAGATAATTAAGGTCTTTATTTGGTTCTAGGGGTTTGTTTTGTGCTGTAGATCATTCTTAGAAAGGCCTTGTTTGGAGAAAAAACATTTATTATAGACCGAATGGATAAACTAGTCTGAGTGAGGGCAATATAAAGTAGATAAATGTGTCATTAAAAGGGATTTTAGTGGAAGTGCATTTTAATGTTTTAAAAAAGGATCAAAATGCAGATCAAGAAGTGAGCGAAACTGAAAAATGTAATAATGAAAATAAAAGAGCTGATGTAGGAAAAATTACACCCAAACTAAACACTAGCAAATCACAGGGAAGCTGGTGAGAGCAACAGAGGTGAACAATAGAAGGATCTGTCCATGAGACTGAGAAACAAAGAACTATTTACCAGGGAGAGGCTGATTACCGCATGGAGGCAGCTGGACTAATTAACCAGATGAACAGCAGATGTGATCTAACTGATCATAACAACAACCCTAGAATCACCGTTAATTGTGCATTAAATGGGGATCAGCTTCTCCAAACCAACGGCCATGTTCAAAAGAATCATGGGAAACAGACAGTGGAGTAAAGGTGACCAGCTTTACTTTTAAGAAGACTGTGGAGGTTTTAAAAGATGGCAGCATCTACAAACGGGTGACACGATAATTACTTACAAGTTCTATAGAAACACACTTTAAACGGCTACAGTATCCCTCTAAATCTATTTGACATTTCAAAGCAGGGGTGTCCAAACTTTTCAACACGAGGGCCAAAATCACCAAGTGTCAAGTCCTCGAGGGTCACAAAAGCTAGAATATTTCTTAAAAGAAACAAGCAAAAAATATTTTGTTCTGCTCAAAAATTCATTATAAATGCAACATTTTAATGAACAGAGTCTTTGTCAATACGACACAGGGATCTCGTATGTTTGACTCAATGATAAAAAGCATCAAATTCACTGGATCTGATTGGTCGACTGTTTTTAGGTTTCTAAAAACTAAATTTCCCTCCGATCTCGGTAACAAGACCAGAATCTGGGTCTGTCTTCAGTTATGTTGTTGGATTTAGTCACACTTTATGAGGGTCTGTGGTTCTTTTTACCAGGTAATTAAATTATCTCAATATCTCTTGAATTGTCTCAATAAAAGTTGAATACTTTCATTGGATGGAAAATTTTGCATTAAAATTTTTTTAAATTTACTAGGATTTTTTTGTTTGTTGGGTCTCATTTTTAGTAAAAATCTAAACATAAAAAATGTCATAAAGCATCTCTCTGCATCAAAATCCTGCAGGAAAACTAAATTATTCTTAAAATGCAGCAAAATCAATCTGAGGGCCGCACTTTGGACATGCCTGGTATATACTGTACATACATAGAATAGCTAACTGTAGCACAGTGCAGTTTTGGCTGAAAAGCTTGTAAAAATGTATAAAATGCTAATTAAACGAACCACATCTTTTTTAAGGTGGCAGAAACCCGCCCTGCTCAAACTAGCCATTAGCCTATCAGTCCAACCAGATTCAACTATTTTTCCAAACTGAGGTTGTTTAAAAATCTACCTACAGTACATCAGGTAGGATATTGATTTTTCATAGACTGTTTTCATAAAATAAGAACTTTAAGTAGTCATCAGCTTGATTCTTGAGAGTTTTCTTCTGATTTCCACATTTCATAAAATCAACGATTCCTCTTGAGCTGAATTCCTGAGCCTGAATCCTCTTTGTGCTCTAACTGATAACAGATGCAGGGTTTTTATCTGGATGCAGTGACGATGGAAAGTATAGCAGAGAGCTATGAAATGTTGAACTTTCTGATTTACAGGCAGCCGCCCAAGTCTCATAGCAGACTTTTTCATCCTGCAGAGCTGAAAGCCTTTTATTGTGTGCAGTTTGAGTCCAGTTATTGTCCCTGGCTTCACCCGTAATGATTAATGATGCATAGTAATACGCTGCGCTCACCGCAGCCTTAAAGGACAGCAAGCCTCTGTGTTTAGTGAAGCATTTTTTACGCCTATTGTCAGGTGTGTCGCACATCCTGTCGGTGTTTAGTGAGAGCTACACCTGTGTGCACGCTGGGCCACCAAGCTGAGTTTAAAAAAGAAAACAGGCCTTCCAATGAGAGTTGATGGAAGCTTTTCATCCTGATGCCTGATGAGAGACTGCAGGGATTATGTAAACAGGCAACAAAGAGGAATCCAGTATGTCAGTAATCTCTCATTTTCCAGCTTTGTTGGCAGTGAGTTGCTGTATTGTTGTTCAGCAGAGGCTGTTTTCAAAAGCAGCCTTTCTTATGAGCAGGTTTGAAAAAAAATGCATTTGAATTCAACTTTGTTGCAATACATAAAAGACCAGTCTTTAACAGAGTTTTGCTTCTGTGAAATGTGCAGAATCAAACATTCAGAGCGCTTTTGTCCGGGCTGAGATCGGCATATTGTGCGTTTTAAGCCATGTTTGAAACGCACAGCCCCCTAAATGCTCCATGAGCGCCGGAGTCTCTGTGTTTGTGCCACAGCGACAGAAATCCGGGGTAAAACTTGTCTTTGTTCGGCTCTTTGTGTTTGGACTGGTGCCAGAAAGGTGCAGCAAACTGGACGCATCACAACAACTTTGTGATTTGGTATCGCAGGAGTCCAAAACTTGAGAGCCGATGTAACTAAGATTTATGGAGCTCCATGACATAAAGTGATCATAATGTATCTGCAGGAGAATGATGATGAGTGTTTGAGATCAATACGAATGGCTCCGTGATTACTCCTGACTTTATGCCTCGAAATGCATCACGGAGGCAGCTGGAAAATAAATGGAACCAAGAGGCCAATGATGAGCCGTCAGTCGATGTTTAAATAAAAAGACATAAAATAGAATAGAAACCTAACCGCTAATGTAAACCCTGATGACACATCGTTCATAATTATTTACTGTAATGACTCGCCTATAAATATTACTAGATTTAATGTTTGCTGCTGAAAGGCAAACGGAGGGTGATGATTTTGTCCATTAACAAAATATCTCAAACTTACATAAACCTTAATGAAACTCTCAGAAAGTTTTCGTTGAACGTACGTCTTTGATTTAATGCAAGATGGCCGCTACAGATAACTGACCTGGGTTCAGATTCAGTCCGTTTTCTAAAAGTCGAGCTAAAAGTTGAAGCGAGTGGAGACTAGTTCCCAAATCTTTCTTTGAAACCTCATCAATTCCACAAGATCTTGCAGAAACACAAAATCAAAACTTATTTTTCAAGATTAATGGCTTCAAAATCATCATTTCTCAACACAAGCTCTTCTCAACATAAGGAAAACACACACTCTTCTTCAGATATCTAAATCTTCTGCTTTGATGCAGTCACCAGTTTCAATGGAAGCTTTTCTCACAAACTTCCCTTGGTGTGTAATATTCAACCCTTTAAAGCTCCAAACATACCCCTTTTCCACTGCCCTGGTTCCCGTGCCGGTGCCCGAGTTCGGAACTGGTTCCGCGCTTTTCCACTGAACAAACCTGGTGCCGGTGCCAAAAAAACGGGTTCCGAATCGGCTCCGAAACGCTGCTGGTCCAGGCACGGGAACCCGTGACGTGACAAATGGCGGGCGGAGTAATCCCACGAAGAAGAAGAAGAAAAAAAGATATCTTTTGAAGAGAAGACGGTGAACACTAGTAATGCGTGGGTTGTCTTTTACCCCGCGGGTTACCTGTGGGTCGGGTTCATAAATTTTTACCTTCAGTGCGGGGCGGTTTGGGGCGGGTTCAAATCAGGGGTTGCGTTATCGGAAAAATTTCCATCTGTTCGTCTTCCTCCACTTATCTGAGGTCGGATCGGGAGGGCGACAGCCTGTCAGGCTTCCCTCTCCCCGGCCACCTTGGACCGCTCCGGGAATCCTATGCGCTCCCAGATCAGCCGAGAAATACATCCCTCCAGCCAAATTTTCCGTTATTGTGTGTGTCTGTGCGTGCACGTGTGTGTGTGTGCGCACGCACAGGCCCACGCTGACAGAGCACGTAATGACAGGCTGAGAGACGTCCGTTTCTCGCTCTGCGACCGCTGTGGCCTCATTTATAAAACTTATAAAATAAATATGTTTAGAATTAGGCTGCATGGTGGCGCAGTTGGTTAGCACTGTTGCCTCGCAGCAAGGAGGTCGTGGGTTCGCGTCCCGGCTCTGCGGCCTCTCTGCGTGGAGTTTGCATGTTCTCCCTGTGCGTGCGTGGGTTTCCTCCGGGTACTCCGGTTTCCTCCCACAGTCCAAAGACATGACTGTCAGGCTAATTGGGCTGGTAAATTGTCCTTAGGTGTGAGTGGGTGTGTGGTTGTTTGTCTCGTTAGTCTCTGTGTGGCCCTGCGATGGACTGGCGACCTGTCCAGGGTGTCCCCCGCCTCTCGCCCCTTGACCGCTGGAGATAGGCACCGGCTGCCCCGCGACCCTCTGTGGAGGAATAAGCGGCTACAGAAAATGGATGGATGGATGTTTAGAATTTATTATAAAATTTATGAAACAGAAAACTGGTCGGAAAAGGGAGTCACTTTCTCTGCAAACTTTAGGATTTATAAAAGAAAACGTGACAGAGAAATTATGTAATCTGTAGTCTGTAAACTTTGACATTTGCATAAGCACGTTTCAGAGAAGGTAAAAAAATGTTTTATTTTATTTTGGAGACGGTCATACTAAATAAAAAGCTTTCAGTCAATTATAGCCTCGTTTCCACCATCGGAACTTCGGGGTCATTTCTGTGAGGGGGAAAGTGACCGGGACATTCCTGTGGCTCGGTCCTCTCAGCTGTTGTGTCTCCATTACAGCCCCCACCTTTCCGGAACTTTTGTAAGACGTCAGCATCGACGTCACTGACAAGCGTGAAGGCGCGAACAGACAAGGAAGTGGAGAATAATAAATAGATCAATGATGGACGAAGAAGCGATGGTTGCGGCGTATTTTGCTGTTTTTATACATATGGGAGTGCTGAACAGAAGGATGAGTATACTTGATGACGAAATAATCCAAACTTGAAGGCACGGTCATTTTACAAGCTCCGACAACAACACACAGGTAATTTATCTCGACGCGGTCTGCTTTCATCATTTTCCTTCATCCCACAACCAACCAATCAGCACGAGTTAACCACATTTCCCACTCCATGAATCTATCGGGCCGATCCGAGTACCTGCCCCTGATCAGGGACTCCGTTGGTCCCTGAAATGGCCCTGAAGACGGCCCTCTCAAAATTGCCCGCATAATGGAAACAGTCGCGCGCCTCAAAGTTCCGGTAAAATTACCCCGAAGTTCCGACAGTGGAAACGGGCCTATTATAACGTGTTTTTAATTAGGCGGGTCGGAGCGTGTTCTAAAAATAGACACAGCAATGTGTGACCTGTGACGTATTATCACGTGACTCCCGCTGAGCTCCTGCATAGTGGAAATGCAGGCTGGTTCTCGGCGGCTCCTACTTCAGAACCGGCCGAGCACCGGCACCTGTGTAGTGGAAAAGAGGTAATAGTGTCCTGGTACATAAAAAAGTACTAATGCATCATTTTTCCCCGGACTGTGTGGTATTTGAGTACTCCACCTGGACGGGGAATGAAGACCTGCCCTTAAACATAAAAAAATCATTTTAGTCAGAGCACCACTTAAAAAAAAAAAGCCTTAATATGTTGTGTCTGGTTTTGTTTACACGTCTCCATCAGAGCACCTCAGCTTGGACCTTTAGTGAACCAGGACCTGAGATGTTTGAGGACCCAAAGACTGAGATAAAATAAATAACAATAATAATAAGCTGGCATGGCAGCAAGAAGCAAAAGAAAAACCCTCAGTGTACAAAAATACCAAAGAGAGAAATAATTCAATTAAACAGGAAAAAACATCCCAGAGGAAAAGAAACAGTAGGATGTGAAGGGGAGTGAAGATTTAAATACGCTGGGAGGTGATTACTGAAACGAGGAGCAGCTGGCTGATTATAAACGAGGAGCAGGTGAGTGGAACTGCAACAAGAACCTGAGAGGAACAATGAGGAGACGGAACAACAGGAGACCCATCAAAGGAAAGCGTGACCAGAAGCACGTTACAGCTAGAACACGACACCAACTGGGCCCCATTCAAATGTTCTCTCTGGTCATTGAGGAATGCTGGGATTTTATTTAAAAACTATAATTTGATAAAAGGCCAGAGCAGAGACCTTTTTTGACATTTAACTCATAAGAAACAATGAAATGTGATTTTTTAACTTAGACTGAATATGTTTTGGCCTGTTTTCATTCTTTTGTCAGAGTCTGATAGGAGTCAGGAAGCTAATTATTGGCTGATATAGCTTATTATGATTTATAAAAGTATTCCAAATAGCTCCACAACCCAACGTTAAATAACAGTTTGTTTTATAGTTGGTTAAAGAAAAGAAAGAAATAATAAAAAATCAAAAGCCTGATTTCACAGTGAGATCAGAGAACTCTATTCTCCAGCTGTAATGTCACAGGACTATAGGAGCAGCCTCATCTATTTCACAGATATGTTTCTTCCTGTGTCATAATATAATAAAGTCTATGATCAGCTGCTATCTATGATCAGTTTGTTTCAATAGCTTTATATTGTCTTTCCACTACAGACTCTCTGCTCAACATGAGGAGATCTTTAAATCATTACAGATGGTTGGAAAAGTCACAGCATCCATATGAAACTAGTTTCAGAACTTCTTACATTCTGGTGTGTTTTGTGTGCTTGAGGTGTTTTTGCAAGAAAAATAAGAAAATGTTGCTGTCGTTTAATTGGATTTTCATCATTTTCCTCTTGACTCGGTGTTTGTGATGTGGTGCAGTTTTAAGGGTGGAGTCAAACTGTACACAGGAGCCTGTTTTGCATTTTTTTTTTAATTATCAAGTTAATCTGATCCCTCATAAAATAGACTTCTAATTAATTTATGTTCTGACATCTACTACTCATGTCTGTTTTCTGCTGCCCACTTCAGAGACAGGTGGTTCAGATAACAGATCATAGCACAGAGTTCATACTTCCTTAGAACGTGATTCACACATTTCGACCTGAGTCAACCCCTTTACTAAATCCTCAGTAGGATTTCACAATTTTAAACACATTTCAGAGTAAATCCAGACTACAAATCCCTCGCTGAAGGCAGAGTTTAAAGTTGCAGTTGGAGAATCCCTGATGGTAAATGTTACGCTAAAGTCTAAGTTTCAGTGTCAAAGCTAATTTATTGTGACATTAAATTTCTCTCCCTTGATTACAAATTTTCCAAAGTCTAAGACTCAAAAAAACAAAGTCCAAAGTTTAGGGTCAAGGTCTCAAATGAAGAAAAGGACTGACTGAATATCAAGAGTGTTGCACTCATTCGATGTTCTTAAGCAAATCCAGTAGATTCTGAGAAAAAGGTTTTGTCATTTTCAGAAAGAAAAGTCCAAGCTCGAAACAGTGAGAGCTTCATTAATGCAAGCTAGTTTACAAAACTACCCCCTGGTCCTCCTTCCTGAGGAATGTTAGAACCTTTGTTTTCCTGGTCCTCATTTAATTTTGGGCATTCAATTCAGAGCTGCATTGATTTCGGGAATTTAATTGAAACATCAAAGCTCTTTCTCTTTGCAAATTTGTGAATTAACTCGCTGTAATAAAGCTCCAAAGCAGCTCAGATGAGAAGCAAAACATCAGCAAAAAGATAAAGATGTCCAGATGTTTCTGAGCCTGCAGGAATGAACACTATGAGTAGTTTTCTTGTAGTAGTTAGAAGTACTGTCTCATTTAGTCGGTGCTTAAAGGTATATTACACTCATTTATGAACTCCTGTCTTTATATTCCTGCAGGAATCGACCCTTGGATTCACCAGAAGTGCTACAGTTTGCTGATGCTGATATTAATGCTTACAGTCAAAATCCCATATAAATAACCATGTGATGCATAATGTGTTGCAGCATAACGATGAATAAAATAATGTTTGCACTTAGAATCTGAAGGTTGGAGTTGTTTAAGGACAACTAAACACCTTGATCTGATCAGTCCTGAAGGGTGTAAACTCTGTTTCTCTGAACAGAGGTTGTTCAGTAAACCATCTACAAGGGCTAGGATTTCCAGCTTTAACACAAAAACACTTAAGTATTGCCAAATTATACTTTAAGTTAAAATTTCTGCTTAATTTGAAACTAATTTAGTTGGACTTAAATGATCAGGTTTCAATGGTTTTTATAGAAATGATGCATCACTGAAGGTTTGTTTATCTTTTAGCTCCACTATTCATCATCATTGATCCAACAGGTTGGAATCTAATGGTAGTTAAGTGATTTTATCCATCAGCCTAAAGCATATTTTAGCTGAGGCACAACATAAATAATCAGTGTGAGGTTGAAGAAAGATGTTTTCAGTGTTTACATTCCTGTAAAGACATTTCATCTGAAGACAGCGTGAGAAAACGTTCCCTTCAAGGACCTGAGCTGCATTTTTAAATTGTATAACGACTATGAGCTAATAGAGTCATTTATCTGCAGTTTTTAAGAATACTTATGGTAAAAAGAGGAAACTTTTGTGTTTTTTTCCTAGAATGAAACTCTTTATTCACATGGCTCTTTGACACAAATGGCTCAAAGCAGTCGGGTTGGAAAAAGCCTCTGGAAGAAGTTGACCCCAGCTGTCGCCAAGTTATGCATTTTGCGTGGGAGCTTGTTAGCACTGTATCCAAAACAAGGCCATGGGTGGAGAAGAACCAGATGTGGACGTTGGCAGTTGTGTTCTTGAGGAGATCCTCCAAGCTCGGACAGTGAGAACTACATGACATCAGCGCCAGATGGTCCTCTCATTAGCATCCACCCTCAAAACATAGGAAAATGCTTCCGCCGAGGGCCGAAAAGCTACCGACACCTCGCTCTGTGGAGCTTCTTTTCTGAAAACTTCTGCCAAATGAACTCTAACTCTGTCCATTTTTTATCTAAATCATTAGACTCTGCTCACAGGGTTAAATGCTTCTAAAACACAGCAGAAAATCCTATTTAGATAATGCACTTCTTCAAACTGGGCTGCATGGTGGCGCAGCTGGTTAGCACTGTTGCCTCGCAGCAAGGAGGTTGTGGGTTCGCATCCCGGCTCTGCGGCCTCTCTGCGTGGAGTTTGCATGTTCTCCCCGTGCGTGCGTGGGTTTCCTCCGGGTACTCCGGTTTCCTCCCACAGTCCAAAGACATGACTGTCAGGCTAATTGGGCTGGTAAATTGTCCTTAGGTGTGAGTGGGTGTGTGGTTGTTTGTCTCGTTCGTCTCTGTGTGGCCCTGCGATGGACTGGCGACCCGTCCAGGGTGTCCCCCGCCTCTCGCCCCTTGACCGCTGGAGATAGGCACCAGCTGCCCCGCGACCCTCTGTGGAGGAATAAGCGGCTACAGAAAATGGATGGATGGACTTCTTCAAACTAAACAAATCATGTTACTTTGATTTGTCCTGCAGTTTGTGTTTGCCTGGGAAGAACCGAATGAACTCCAGGATAAGTGGGGGCAGAGATAAAACTTGGCACACTTGCCTGCTGTTCCATTTTAGTTTGATCCATGTGTTTGGATGCCTGCAGTGTCCTGGTTTGGCCTCTCTATATCAAATGACCAACAGAGGAGTAGCGTATTAGCAGCACATGCTGTGGTTTCACAGCCTCGACACGACAGGGAAAAGAAAAACACTGCAGTAGAAGCCTTTAAAGCAAGAAACCAGAATATTAACAGACGTTTCTGAGGATCTGCTTAATGAGTTCTGGTCTCCGGTTTAACAAAAGACTGTGTTGCAGAAAATTTAGTTTCTGGCAAAACCTCTTTAAACCACCTCAGAGGTCAACATGAATTAGTCCCTCCTGGATTTTCCACTTTATTATTGCCGATGCCTAAAATGTCTGATTTTTGATGCAGCTTCTTCAAAAATGTTGCTGTATTCTGAAGCCTTCGATTTATTACATTTTTAATAAATCTGTTGAAATTCTTTTAGATTACCTTGAAGGTGATTGATCATATTTATGTAAAAGTTGCATTGATTGGTCAAAATTAAAAATGCAAGCAAAATCAACGATCACCGGTTGAATAAACAAAGACTGAAGGACTTCTTTCCACTTCTCTTGCATTTCAATATTACTTAAACTACATTTGAGAGAATAAATAAGCACGATTCATTTCTTCAGCAGTAAAGCAAATATGTTTATTAAGCACTTTAATAGACATCAGAAAATCCGGCTTCATATAATACAGAAATGACTTTTAAATGAATGTTAAATGTACACGGGAAGCTATTTACAACCCAATCACTGACGGTCAAATTAAAATTCAGACAAAACGGCTTCAAGACAAATGAGAACTGCTCGATGGGACTATACAGAATGTTTTCCATCACCGTTTCAGGCCCGACATCTCTCTGTTGACCCTTCATGGCAAACATCTGAGCTACTGTGATACTGAAGAGCTGAGCGCTTCCACTAGGATTTATAAGTGTTTGTGCATGCGATAGGTTTCTACTCCCCAAATCCTAGTCCTTGGCAAAAAGTAGCTCCGTTAACATTATGAAAAGCCTGCAAAAAAATGACAGTCTGTAAACGCCAACACAGCTCCACTCGGTTCATGAGAACCAGATGTTTGAGTTCCCGTGTCACAGCAGAGCTTCTCCTCCTCCTCCTCCCCTCGACGTCCCGCGGGATTTAAGTCCTGTTGAGCTGATGCTCCGCCTCTCACAGGGAGGAGGCGGGACACAGAATGCCGTTTCAACTTTGGCTTCACAACTCTGCATTTCAAACAAAAATATCACTAACTAGGAGTTGTCTTCATGGCTAAACCCTTTTTATGTCATGCCCCTGAAAAATCCAGCAGAAGAAACGGAAAATGAAACGACAAAACGGGTTTTTGTTTGCTGCTCTGCAGTACATTACACACAATTCTGCAAAAAAAAAAAAAAAAAAGAATAAAAAGCTGCATTTAGCACCAAACTTTTGCTGATGGTACACAATGGTTACTTAAATATCGCTGAATGTCTGCACACAAAAACATCACACACACACACAAAACACAAAAACCTAAAAGTCCCATAGGGACAAAATTAACTTTTGTTTTACATCATCAATGAACTTCCCTCTTTCTTAGTATTTGCAATAAACAAATGCAGAAAGCATTAAAAAAAGAAGAAAAAAAACCCTGCAGGCATCTGAACACAGCACCATGGTAGAATGTAATGCAACACAAAAATGCGACAAAGTGGCTTTTTTTCCCCCAAAAAATAAATATGCTTTTTAAATTTGTGAAACAAACCGCCAGCCATTATCATAGAAACAACGCAGGTTTAGCACACTGATCAAAGTTAAACACAGATCATTTGGGGTCTCTAGAAAGGCAGACTATCAATGTGTTTAAAGTTTGACATCAGTTACCGTTTCGTCCTCTGGTTTGTGACAATGTATCCACTGGTACATCGCTGTCAGTGTAAAATAAAATATGATGTAAAATGAGAATAAAAGCATTGGTACATTTGGATGATAAAACAAAGATACAAAGTGAGCTGAACATATGCATGTCTGTCGGTCTCTTCTTTTAAAAGTGCATACACTGTTTATTAAATAGCATTACATTAAATTAAAATGATACTTTGCATGAAATTGTGAAGAAGGCTGTAACAGATGTAGGCACAAAGTATCAGTTCACATACGCTTTAGGCAGCAATCAATCTTCCCTACTTATTGTTTTATGGTCTCCCACAGAAAATAAAGTTCATCTTGAACTGTTATGCAGATGAAAACAGTTGCTTTGGCACATTCTCTCCAACGTCTGCATGACGAATGGCATTCAGGACATCTGAAACGGTACAGGAATGTTTGGGGTTAATGCTTTGTTTGAGGTAAATTAAAGATGCTACACATTACAGGTAGTTTCAGTCTCATAGTCAGCTATCGTGATCAGACAGTTCTATTATCATTATGCTACTGATTTCTACTGCACTTCAGCAACACGACAAAGTCTCTTACCAGCTATAATGGAGTCTCCTTTTTGTAGTTAAAACCTGGGTCTGATCCTTCAATCTGCAGTTTCAGGGCTTGTTTAAGGCTTAGCTCCGTTTCCCCAATGGGGTAGCTCTCTAGAACGTCCTGGTGGCCCCTGTTTTGCACAGTTCGAGGAACCGATACCCTACCCAGGAAAACCTGATTACCCTGTAGATGATAGTTGGGGTTGGTCATGATGCCATTCCTTTTCTTCTCAGCGATGCTCTGCTGTTGGATAAAGAACTGATCCTGGCACTGCCCTCGTTCCTGCTGAACTGATCCACTGATCATGATCTTACAGTGAGGATCCTTCACTGCGATATTAGCGACTGATTTATTGAAGGCTATTCTTTTGTCGAACTGGGTCATCTCGTACTCCAGAACCTGACCTTGAGTTGATCCGCTGTTCTTCATTTTCTTTTTGTCCCCTGGAGCTCCTTTGCTATTTGATGTCCCGTTTCCGGATTTAGTTCCCTTTGCTGACTTCAGGCCAGGTTTCAGCTGGGACCAGTCGAAGTCATTGGAGGGAGACGAAGGCTGCTGACTAACAGACTTTGTTGTAGAAGAAGGAGACACAATAGACTGCCTGCTCCTGCTGCGAGGCAGTGAGTGCTGCTGAATTTGTTCTGTAAATGTCATCCCATGGAAGCTGTCTATTGGAACAGTCTGCGCTGTAGCTGTAGACGACGTGGTTCTCAACGAGGAGTTTTTTGAACTCTTAAGGGAATTATTTGACTGAGAAAATTTCTGTCTATCCACAGTGGAATCGGGGGACTCTGATGGAGAGCTGAAAGCATGAACAGGTCCATTGGGAAGACCACGTCCAGAGGACTGCACATCTCCTGCCCCGGTGCTGCCAGAACTACTTGATTTTATGGTGAGAGATTGCATTTTGCCAGTGACTGCCAAAGGAGTTTTTTGCTCCATGGTATGCACCGGAGAAGGGTTGCAACCATTTAGAGTTGTGGCTCCATATTTTTCCAGGAGTTTAAGGATCATTGAGTGGCCTCCTTTAGCTGCCACTCTCATTGCTGTGCGTCCAAACTGATCAGCGTGGTTGGGGTCAGCACCGTTTTCCAGAAGTATTTGCACAACATCGATGTGACCCTCCTGTGCAGCGATGCCCAGTGCTGTTGCTCCCTGGTTGCATGTATGATCCACGTGTGCACCATTCTCAATCAAAAACTGCACGGCTTTAGTATGGCCTTGCCACGCTGCTGATTGGAGGGCTGATCTCTTCTCATTGTCACAGGCATTTACGTCAGCGTGATAGTTAATCAACAGCCTCACCATTTCAACATGCCCTTGCCAGCAGGATACGTGGAGGGCCGTTCTGCCCTCAATGTCACAGGCCTCCACATTTGCACCATTTTCAAGGAAATACTCTGTCATGGCCAGCTGATTTTCAAGTGCCAGTATGTAGAGTGTTGGGCGTCCGTCTGCATCTTTGTGATCTATATCAGCACCGTGGCTCAGCAGCAGTTCAACAATGTCCCTGTGACCCTCTAGTGCAGCAACCCTGAGAGCATTTCGACCATCATATCCCCTCTGGTCAATGCAGGACTTGTTTTCCAGAAGAATTTGTACACAGTCATAATGTCCCTCTTGTGCAGCTAATATCAGAGGTATTCTGCCA
Source organism: Callopanchax toddi (assembly GCA_006937965.1). Classification (NCBI taxonomy): domain Eukaryota; kingdom Metazoa; phylum Chordata; class Actinopteri; order Cyprinodontiformes; family Nothobranchiidae; genus Callopanchax; species Callopanchax toddi. The sequence goes on from SSNR01000330.1 coordinate 86,834, forward strand.
TCGTTATCCACCTCTGAGCAACGAGCACCTTGTTCAAGAAGGGCATCACAAACTTGGCGGTGGCCCTCGAATGAGGCCATGTGTAGCGGCGTCCAGCCTGCATCATCCCGGTGATTCTCATCCAGACCTCTGTCCAGCAGAGTTCTGACCACCTCAACGTTTCCCTGAGCAGATGCAATGCTCAACACAGTCCTTCCCTCACTGTCGATGCTGTCGACTGCAGCTCCCCAGAAAAGTAATGTGTTGACCACAGAAGCGTGGCCCATTGATGCAGCTGCCAGAAGAGGGGTGCGCCCATTGTTGTCCGTGTGATCTACATCAGCTCCACCTTCCAAAAGCAAATCCACCACATCTACATGTCCTTCATAGCCAGCCACAAGGAGGGGAGTCATGCAGTCTTTGTCACAGTGGTCCACCTCTGCTCCCCTGTCAATCAGAAGGCTCACAACTGACGCGTGACCTTTACTAGCAGGAATACAGAGAGCAGCTACTGAAAGGGCAGTCCTTCCATCAACGTCTTCGTGATTAACTTCAGCACCATGGTCCAGAAGGTGCTCCACAATTTCTCGGTGTCCCATGTAAGCTGCAGCAATGAGAGCAGTTCTTCCTTCATTGTCTGCTTTGTTGACTTCAGCCCCGTGCTGCAGAAGGTTTAACACTATGTCTTCATGGCCTCCCCAAGCCGCAGCTCTCAAAGCCGTTCGACCATCAGCATCGGCACAGTCCACTTTGGCTCCAGCATAAAGCAGAGCAGACACAACCTCTGAATGTCCACCCCAAGCTGCTGAGCGAAGAGCAGTCCATCCATCGTGATCTGTGTGGTTTATGTTGGCCTCACACCCAATAAGGCAGTTGACCACCTTGGTATGGCCCTGCCTTGCAGCAAGGGTAAGTGCCGTTTGCCCATGGTTGTCTTCTAGCTCCATGTTAGCACCTCTAGATATGAGCAGATTAACTACATCAAGGTTCCCACTGTACGCAGCATTGGCCAGCAGAGTTCTTCCACTGGAGTCGCACTGGTTCACAGATGCCCCGTTGTCGAGCAAAGTTCGTATAGAGTCTTCTCTTTCTAGGGCTTGTTGTACGATACATGAGGCGTGATCGTCCTCATTGTTAACATGAGCACCAGCTTTGACCAAGAGCTGCAGAACCTCCTGTTCTCTAGGTATGGAAGTGCTGAGAGAGTCTTTAGTGGGAGTTCCATTCCAAACCATCCAAAGAGCGAGATTATATGGCTCAATTTGCAAACTGGAATTGACGAGGTGCAGTGCAAATTCCTGCACTTCAAGAGGCTTCAGCTGCTTTGCTCTGCAGGTGTAACTCATAGCCAACATTCTGTGTCCTTCGGCTGCATTGCACAAGTACTTCTGGGTGCAATGCTTAACATCCAGTAGCCACTCTGCAAAACTGTAGTGAAAAAGGATCTTAGTACTCCCGAGGCCGTCCACCAACAGCTTGGACAGGATGTCCATCTTTTTCTGAAACTCTTCCATAGTCAGAGTCATGTTTTTGGTCCAGACTGCATGATACAGTTCCTTGACAGTGAGCGGCCTGCAAGTTGCCAGGATTACATTAAGAATTGGCTGAACTTTGGCAAACTGTTTTCGGACAAATAGTCTCTGGCAGAGCCACAGATAGAGGCCATTGAGAGTGCCCGGGATATCCCGGATCTCACGGAGCATGATAAAGTTTTCCACTACACCGTCCAGGACTCGCTCCAGGTAGAGGAAACAACCGCTGCTTTTAATATGAAGCTGGTTCAGCATCTCGGCGGTCTCCTTGGTTAGATGCTGCCTCAGGGCCTCCTCCTGATCCAGCCGGTGAAGGATGTACTGTTGCACATCTTTGACGATGTAGGCCTTGCGTAGATCATCGAGGCTGATTTTACGGAACCCTGAAAAAACAAAAACAAAAAACAATAAATTACATGAGTTTGATTTTAAACAATCAAACCAAAGAAATCCAGTATAAATGTACCAATGACAACTGCCTGAAAACCACAGTTAATGATTACTTTACCCTACACTGGTCTAGTCTGGACTTGAATTCACATTCAGCATTTTTCCACTGAACACGTACCTTTGGATAATTAAAGTAAAAGTGATCTTTAATTTCTCAACACGCAAAATAATTACCACTGCAGCCATACTGTTAAAAAAAAACCTTTCAGCTGAATTGAGAGCATAACCCTTCCGAGTGCTGGAAGCAGAAACAATCAGCAGGTGTTTGTTATCAGCTTTGCCCATAAAATCCTGGAAAAAACCCCAAACTGTTCCAATTAACAGTTAACTCAATCTACATTAAATAGGATATTTCATAACTTCATTTAGAAAACTCATTAGAACATGACTGAAATACTGAATAAATTATCTTATAGTATTGCAGAACCACTGCTGAAGACTTAAAGACCTCTTGAAAGAAATAAGGAAGAGTTACAGAAGAAACAACAGCTTTATAATTAATTGTGCCTAAAGTGCAAAGGGGGCATCATTTCCATGTTTGATACAGACTAACTGCCTATAAAACAGGTCTCCAAAGCCTCACCCCGACAAAGAGTTTTGAATCCTAATGTAAAAAAAACTTGTACAAACAGGTCTTTATGAATGACTTTAATGGGATTCCTCTCCAAGACATGGGAAAATCAGCTCATAATGGCCTCAGCTAATGAACATAAAGAGAGTTATCGTTCATGTAAAAACAATATGTTGAGTCTGTTCAGCCTGAGGCAAAAGGAAACAGTTCTGCATACTTTTATTTACTGTTCTCATGGTTCTCAGGGTCACTGGGACAGGGGTGGGATGTCACCAGGGGGTCTGTGCTGTTGACTTACTGATTTTCTTCTAATGGTACAAAGACCTACTTACTATGGGAAAGGGGTCGGTGTTTGGCCTAAATAGTCACATTTTACTCAAGGATGTTTCAAGTTAAAATGTGCAATTTTAGTCCGTGCATTAACAGCAGAAATTTGTCTGCTTTAAGTTTTATAACCTAAACGTGAAGGTCACTAAAGTTGAAGCTGGACTACGCTCGTCTGGCTGCAATTTTACGGGTAGATAAGAGAGAAATTTGACCGAGCCGGTGGTAACCACGCACCTGCAGGTCTGATAAGTTTGAGTTAAACAACAGCTCCCAAACAGACTCTGGCAGTCTGGTAAACAGATCTTGGTAAACAGAAGGGGTTTCTTTATCACCTGCTTCTGGGTTTGTTTAAGATAAGCACACTCCCTCCAACGCCACCTCACAATAATCTCTTTTTACTTTGTCCTCGACTTGTTTATGAGCTTTCAAACTGTGAAAAACAGAACGAATGCGTCGACATGTTCAAAAACATACAATATTTAACGGCAAACTTTGATGCCCAATGAGATAATGAAATTACAGATTTGAGATTCTAGTCATTTAAGATTTGGTTGGACTTTGTTGTAAGCAACAGGTATCCATCATGTATCATGAAGCTGCTGATGAAAGACCTACAAATTAAATGGATGCATTTTTTAAATGAGAGAATAGGGATTGAACACGTGATTTTTGGAACAGTTTTGGCAAAAATAAAAGTTTACTACTTTGCAGTTGAGCTGTGTAACTCCTTCAAGTTAAAATGACGACTTCATGATGTTTTCACCCTGCAGCGTGAAATCAAAGGAAGCATTTCTGCATACTTTTATTTGCAGTTCTCGTGGTTCTGGAGGTTACTGGGGCAGGATGCTATTTTAGCAGGTTGTTACAGACTACAAGAAAACAAATCAATACATTTTCTTCACTTGTTCATAAAAAACAACAGAAACAAGAGCCTAAACCATGATAGAGAGAAGGAGACGATAAGTGGGATTTGTAGCCTCCCCAAATAGGCTACATCCTCTGACCTTTGACCTCTGTTGACCATCACAACAATAATCCATCTTTTTCCTAATAACTTGGAATACAATCACTCTTGGATTATGTTTAACCCTGAATCAAGACCCCTACAGGTGTCCTACTGTCCACTTTCAAGTGTCCATCTCCCGGATGACCTTAACTGGACACTAGCTGGTCTAATAAAACACTCTCTGTAAGAAGTCTCTTCTGAAACACCACAGACTGGTGTTCCAACTGTAATCTTTTGTTTACAGAACATTCTCTTGTAGTGTTTCTGCTCAGGGTCACTCACTCTCACTCACACACTCAAAGTGTTATAATGCTTCTCTGCTATGTCATGCATTTTCTGCATTTTTAATCACATTCATAATGTGAGTGTTAACGGGCGGAAGTCATATGAACTTGGTAAACTCCCACAGTTCCCTTGTCCAATCAGAACCATTCACAACTCCACTAAATCAATCCTGATTAGTACACTTAACATCTTCTGATTGGTTAAATTTAAGATAACTCGTCTCAAAACTAATACTCAGTTCCGGTACGAGTCAGTCTTGTCTTGTCTTGTCCAGGCCTCATAGAGTCTTGGTCTGAGCCACAGCCTGAAGCAGTCGGAGCTACTATGCTGCTATCTTAGCTGAACCTTCATCAGCTTTGAACAAGGCCTCTCAGTCTCTCCCTCAGCACGGGAGAGATCAGAAATGAATTCAGCATGCCTGCTGAAATGCCTCCCTTGCTGACCGGGACGTATCCACGGACTGTCCGGCGAGGTCCTCGGCGGCCACGCCTTCCAGGACCACCACTCCGAGTCTGGGGACTCCAGCCTCAGCTCGTGGAGAAACCAACGCCTGCCAGATCTAGGAGCGTCCACCTGTCAGTGAGCGAACACCACTTTCTGATCGAGAGGTTTGCTTTGATAAAGCTTAATTCTTCCAAACTCAAATTAGCCTAAATTGACTCTTAAAGTCCCAACTAGGTTAACTAAATTAACTAACTTCCCTAGTCATTAAAACATATGCTACGGTCCGTTAAAACTCACAATTAAACTATCTTTAACATCCTCAACATGTTTAAGAATATTAATTGTGTTTACATCAAACTTTCAAACTGTCTTATCTGTCTGTGTTCTTAGGTTTTTCAAATTAAATGGTTGTTCAATCTTTATCTGCCTCAGCTTCACGTTATTAATAAGGTATTTCAATTCACTGTACTCTTTCAAAGAACCTAGATAATTCCTGTAAACACTAAATATAAGTGATAGTATTGGAGATATTTTCTCCATATAAAACTTCCAAAACTTATTAGTGAATTTACAGAGGGTGTAGTTAAAATAACTAAATAGTTATTTCCAANTCTTCCATCGCCTCGTTTAACTCTTTGTCTCAGAGACACATCACTTCATTCCATTTGTTGAGCTTAACTCTTTCTTTCTCCTTCAGTGAATTATCTTCATCAGAATAAACATGTCTGAACAAAAACAGATAAAAGAGGGTAGACGCCTCACCACAGGTGAAATTGCTGACTTTATAGTAAAAATGGGAAAGTTTGTACCTGAACCAAGGTACCCTAAAAAGCTATCTGCTTATTTCAGGAAATTTGACAGGCTCATGGAAGACTACCCTGACACATGTTTAGAGGACAAGATCTTTCTTCTTGAAATGACCTCAGACATGATGGTGGGTATGTTTATTGACCGTCAGTCACCACACACGAAGAGTGACTTTGACAGGCTACGTAGAGCTATCGCCAAATATTTCTACCTTGATGAGGAAGCTGCAGGCCTCCCGGCTGTGAGGCCCGAGCAGTCTCTCCCTCACACTCCTGCCGCAGCGAGTGCAGAAAAGACAGTCAACCCCAAGGTGACTCCCGTCTGCCCACCTCCGCGGTTGGTGCTGGAGCCCCCAGCATATAGAGTTACTGTGTCTAATGGTCCAACCATTGTTTCACCTTCAATTTCTCCAATGCAGAGGATGGCAGAGCGATTCAAAAAAGACTTGCCAGACCCTAATGATCCTCGAGGTATTCGTAGTTTTCTCACTCTGATCGATGCCCAAGGGTTTAGAGGCTGGTATAGATGCGATCTTGTTCGACGCGTTGCAAATGGTTCTTGGGAGAAATTCATAAAGCGTCTGCCAGTAGACGTGACATTGCGCTGGGACCTACTACGTCAAGCCATCTTAGATCATTATCCACTACCTGATCCTACAGATGCCAGTCCATCTACTGCATCTGATCCACCAACCTCAGTTTCCATCACTGAGGAAAGGGGGGTCACAACACAACCTGATCCTCCTCTAACAACATCTGACCTTCCAGTGTCAAGCACAGACCCTCCAGAGGTCAACGCTGACGCTCCTGAGCCCAACGTCTCTCTGCTTCCCCCAGAGTCGGGCAGTTCTCCGGCGTCCGGCACAGAGCCCGTCCCGCTCCCCGCGGAACCGGCCAGCCCTCAGGCGTCCCAGACTGAATCCCCTCTCTTAACAGCAGAACCAGAGGAGCTCCCACTCAGTCCACAGGAACCCCTTCTGCTCCCCGCAGAACTGGTCTCCCCTGCTGGCCCTCAAGGTGAGCCTCCTCCTCAGGTAGAACAGGTCTACTCTACTCTAACAGTAGAACCAGAGGGAGTCCCACTCAGTCCTCAGGTGCCCCGAGCTGCACTCGTTCTGACCCCCGCAGAACCAGACTGCCCTACGGTACCTCACACTGAGCCTCCTCCTACTGGACCTCAAGGTAAACCTCCTCTTCCCCCGGAAGTGCAGGTTAAGACTCCTCTGTCACAGACAGAACTCACTACTCTTCTTTGCAGTCCTCCTGCAATTAAGAAAAGACTCAAGGCCACCCTCTCAGGTGTGACCTCTTCTCACACACCCCTGGTGGTTCCTCCAAAGGGACCTCAACCATTCTTTCATCCTTCATCATTCAGTCTCCGCCTCCCGAGCGTTCGATACGTCGGCCCGGCGATGCTTTTGATGTTAACGGTGTGTGCAGTCGTCGCCTCCGACGCGACTACTAAGTCTCCCAGACTCACCTTTGACCCTGGTCCTACAAAAACGACCTTTCTCAAAGATCAGTCTTACCCGGTTATGACAATCTCTAACCTATGGAGAACTAACAACAACCTCATCCTCCACGCAAAGGGGGGTGACGTTTCTTTAAGACTCTTTTTCACTTCAACTAATGAGTCTCTGTGTTCTCTGACTCCTAACACCAGCTGTCTCCCTTTTCTGTTTGATCGGCGTGAATGTGTGTCCATGTTTATGCCTCCTTAAAAACCATGTGTTATTAACCATGTGTTTTATTGATAAACAGACTTGGTCGAGCTGTTGACGTCGCCTGCTGTACTCCAGTCAGCTGTGCGTCCATCCTGGTAAACACTAAGCCAGAGTTCCTTTATTTTACAGCCTAATGCTGTATTCATTTAGTAAAATTACTTTATGTTTAAATCAAACTTAATGTTTAATTTACTACTATTTTCACAGTTATTTTAATAATAATTACTGTAAAGGCGAGCCAAGTCAATTTAAATTTATTTCCCTCAAATCAAATTTAGGGATCTAAAATATACTTTAGGCCATTTAAAACAAAATGTCCTCTAAAACTTTAGATTTCAGATCTAAAATGACTGATTTCACTATTTCCAAAACTCAATTTTTGGTTATCAAAATCTCAATCCTTAGTTTACTAAGTTATTTCCAAAACTTTAAATAGTTTAAACTTAGTTTAAGATATGACGTAATGTCTTTCCAAATTCACTTTAAAAGTGTCACTCCTAGAGTAACCTCATGGGGGTGAAGTCAATCTCTTCAGAGTTTTATACAAATAATAGAGCTCTTAAATCATTTAAATAGGTTAAATCCTTAATTAAATGTAATGGCATGACACATAGCCTTATTTTAAAATTAGATTAATTAAATTTTTCTAGTTTATTTTAACCAAATCTGCCCTACATTCACACTTTTTGAATGCCCTCCATCAGATTGTGGTTGTTTTGCTGTGCTGTGCCTCTGCTCTACTCTTCTGTCCAGCGACCGGACGTCCAAGGTCCCAACTGGTCTCGTCTGCGACTCATCTGCCGACGCTGCTCTGGGTTGGAGATCTTCATCAACGACGCCTCCGCTGCTGCCTACNTCTTCCATCGCCTCGTTTAACTCTTTGTCTCAGAGACACATCACTTCATTCCATTTGTTGAGCTTAACTCTTTCTTTCTCCTTCAGTGAATTATCTTCATCAGAATAAACATGTCTGAACAAAAACAGATAAAAGAGGGTAGACGCCTCACCACAGGTGAAATTGCTGACTTTATAGTAAAAATGGGAAAGTTTGTACCTGAACCAAGGTACCCTAAAAAGCTATCTGCTTATTTCAGGAAATTTGACAGGCTCATGGAAGACTACCCTGACACATGTTTAGAGGACAAGATCTTTCTTCTTGAAATGACCTCAGACATGATGGTGGGTATGTTTATTGACCGTCAGTCACCACACACGAAGAGTGACTTTGACAGGCTACGTAGAGCTATCGCCAAATATTTCTACCTTGATGAGGAAGCTGCAGGCCTCCCGGCTGTGAGGCCCGAGCAGTCTCTCCCTCAGACTCCTGCCGCAGCGAGTGCAGAAAAGACAGTCAACCCCAAGGTGACTCCCGTCTGCCCACCTCCGCGGTTGGTGCTGGAGCCCCCAGCATATAGAGTTACTGTGTCTAATGGTCCAACCACGGTTTCACCTGCAATTTCTCAACTGCAGGAGATGGCAGAGCGATTCAAAAAAGACTTGCCAGATCCTAATGATCCTCGATGTATTCGTAGGTTTCTCATTCTGGTCGACACCCAAAGCCTTGTAAGCTGGAGAAAGGCCAGTATCGTTCGACGCGCTGCGAGTGGTTCATTGAAGACGGTCATAGACTCTCTGCGATGGAGAATTGTAGAGGACTTTGACCTACTACGTCAAGCCATCTTAGATCATTTTCCAATGCCTGATCCTACAGATGCTAGTCCATCTACTGCATCTGATCCACCAATCTCAGTTTCCATCACTGAGAAAAGGGGGGTCACAACACAACCTGATCCTCCTCTAACATCATCTGACCTTACAGTGTCAAGCTCAGACCCTCCAGTGGTCAACGCTGACGCTCCTGAGTCCAACATCTCTCTGCCTCCCCCAGAGTCGGGCAGTTCTCCGGCATCCGGCACAGAGCCCGTCCCGCTCCCCGCGGAACCGGCCAGCCCTCAGGCGCCCCAGACTGAATCCCCTCTCTTAACAGCAGAACCCGAGGTGCTCCCACTCAGTCCACAGGAACCCCTTCTGCTCCCCGCAGAACTGGTCACTCCTATTGGTACTCGAGGTGAGCCTCCTCCTCCTCCTCAGGTAGAACAGGTCAACTCTACTCTATCAACAGTAGAACCAGGAGAAATCCCACTCAGTCCTCAGGTGCCCCGAGCTGAACTCGTTCTGCTCCCCGCAGAACCAGACCGCCCTACGGTGCCTCACGCTGAGCCTCCTCCTCCTCCTCTTCCCCCGGAAGAGCAGGCTAAGTCTCCCAGACTCACCTTTGACCCTGGTCCTACAAAAACGACCTTTCTCAAAGATCAGTCTTACCCGGTTATGACAATCTCTAACCTATGGAGAACTAACAACAACCTCATCCTCCACGCAAAGGGGGGTGACGTTTCTTTAAGACTCTTTTTCACTTCAACTAATGAGTCTCTGTGTTCTCTGACTCCTAACACCAGCTGTCTCCCTTTTCTGTTTGATCGGCGTGAATGTGTGTCCATGTTTATGCCTCCTTAAAAACCATGTGTTATTAACCATGTGTTTTATTGATAAACAGACTTGGTCGAGCTGTTGACGTCGCCTGCTGTACTCCAGTCAGCTGTGCGTCCATCCTGGTAAACACTAAGCCAGAGTTCCTTTATTTTACAGCCTAATGCTGTATTCATTTAGTAAAATTACTTTATGTTTAAATCAAACTTAATGTTTAATTTACTACTATTTTCACAGTTATTTTAATAATAATTACTGTAAAGGCGAGCCAAGTCAATTTAAATTTATTTCCCTCAAATCAAATTTAGGGATCTAAAATATACTTTAGGCCATTTAAAACAAAATGTCCTCTAAAACTTTAGATTTCAGATCTAAAATGACTGATTTCACTATTTCCAAAACTCAATTTTTGGTTATCAAAATCTCAATCCTTAGTTTACTAAGTTATTTCCAAAACTTTAAATAGTTTAAACTTAGTTTAAGATATGACGTAATGTCTTTCCAAATTCACTTTAAAAGTGTCACTCCTAGAGTAACCTCATGGGGGTGAAGTCAATCTCTTCAGAGTTTTATACAAATAATAGAGCTCTTAAATCATTTAAATAGGTTAAATCCTTAATTAAATGTAATGGCATGNAGCCCCAGGCTGGATGGCACGGATCCGGTTTTCCTCCAGATCTAGACGAGTTAGGTTTCTCAGCTGCCTCAGAGCGCCTGTGGTAATGTAAGTGATGCGGTTCTCTTGCAGCAGCAGGGACTCCAGGCTGGGAGGCAGGCCACGAGGGAAGCGGGCCAGCAGGTTGTGACTGAGGCTGAGCTCCTGCAGGCCGGAGAAGGGCCAAAGCAAGTAGTCCACGTTACAGAGCTGGTTTCTGGCCACAGACAGAACAGAGGTGCTGAGGGGAACGAAGCGGGGGAGCGACCTCAAACCCAGAGACTCACACAGAACCAAAAATCCTGGACGAGGACAGCAGCAGCCAGGGGGACAGGGAGACATCAGGAGGCAGGCGAGGGGACAGATGCAGAGAGCGAGGAGGACATCACATCTGGACCAAAGCATGACTCACTGTGAAGAAGAGAGAAACATTAAAGGGGAATGCTTTTAGGACTCATTTCAATCTGATGGAAACTTTTCTGCTCTTTTAGAATTTTCATGATGGTAATTCCCAAACAGTTAATCAAACTTTATTATCTTTAGCATTTTATAAATAAAATGAAGGAAACCCCTGTTTTTATGACAGACTGCTGCTTACTAAAGTCTACAGATCTTGTTTAAAACTTTTTTGATAATGAGTGAAAAAGCAACACTTTAAAGGCAAGTTTCATACATAAAAATAGGAATAACTAAAGACTTTTGCAAATCATGAATAGATTAACTTATTCACCCAGAAGTAAAAAGTCTAAAACCAGATATTCCTTCCACAGAACAAGAATGAGATTTTTAATAAAATAAATCTAACAGATTCTAAATGTTTCATGCTGTTTATAATATCTGGACCTGCTCCTCAGTGATTATTTATAAAACCATCATTATCTTCCAACCCCTGCATTAGCGTTGGCCAAAGTCAGCTCACCATTACTCAGCTCTGTTATTATCGGCTCCTCCGATGACTCGAGCAGGAGAAAGTCCTCGTGCTCCTGTGATCCATCGTCCCTCTAAAGATAACCGCTGTTGGTCAGAATTCCAGGCTGAGGCTCATCAAACTTTAACGACCGCCTTAAGGTGCTCTATTACCTACTCTGGATCCTCTTCACCGTTCACATTGATTGAGAGGTCCTATTATCAGTCAGCAGCAGGCAGAGAAGAGGGAGGAACAACAAAGACACTCAGCAAAGGGATGTAGCCTCCCCAAATAGGCTACATCCTCTGACCTTTGACCTCTGTTGACCATCACAACAATAATCCATCTTTTTCCTAATAACTTGGAATACAATCACTCTTGGATTATGTTTAACCCTGAATCAAGACCCCTACAGGTGTCCTACTGTCCACTTTCAAGTGTCCATCTCCCGGATGACCTTAACTGGACACTAGCTGGTCTAATAAAACACTCTCTGTAAGAAGTCTCTTCTGAAACACCACAGACTGGTGTTCCAACTGTAATCTTTTGTTTACAGAACATTCTCTTGTAGTGTTTCTGCTCAGGGTCACTCACTCTCACTCACACACTCAAAGTGTTATAATGCTTCTCTGCTATGTCATGCATTTTCTGCATTTTTAATCACATTCATAATGTGAGTGTTAACGGGCGGAAGTCATATGAACTTGGTAAACTCCCACAGTTCCCTTGTCCAATCAGAACCATTCACAACTCCACTAAATCAATCCTGATTAGTACACTTAACATCTTCTGATTGGTTAAATTTAAGATAACTCGTCTCAAAACTAATACTCAGTTCCGGTACGAGTCAGTCTTGTCTTGTCTTGTCGTGACAGTCTTGTCGAGTCCTCATACAGTCTCAGTCTTGGTCTGAGCTACAGCCTGAAGCAGTTGGAGCTGCTATGCTGCTATCTTAGCTGAACCCTTATCAGCTTTGAACAAGGCCTCTCAGTCTCTCCCTCACTACGGGAAGATCAGAAATGAGTTCAGCATGCCTGCTGAAATGCCTCCCTTGCTGACCGGGACGTATCCACGGACTGTCCGGCGAGGTCCTCGGCGGCCACGCCTTCCAGGACCACCACTCCGAGTCTGGGGACTCCAGCCTCAGCTCGTGGAGAAACCAACGCCTGCCAGATCTAGGAGCGTCCACCTGTCAGTGAGCGAACACCACTTTCTGATCGAGAGGTTTGCTTTGATAAAGCTTAATTCTTCCAAACTCAAATTAGCCTAAATTGACTCTTAAAGTCCTAACTAGGTTAACTAATTTAACTAACTTCCCTAGTCATTAAAACATATGCTACGGTCCGTTAAAACTCACAATTAAACTATCTTTAACATCCTCAACATGTTTAAGAATATTAATTGTGTTTACATCAAACTTTCAAACTGTCTTATCTGTCTGTGTTCTTAGGTTTTTCAAATTAAATGGTTGTTCAATCCTTATCTGGTCTCAGTTCACGTTATTAATAAGGTATTTCAATTCACTGTACTCTTTCAAAGAACCTAGATAATTCCTGTAAACACTAAATATAAGTGATAGTATTGGAGATATTTTCTCCATATAAAACTTCCAAAACTTATTAGTGAATTTACAGAGGGTGTAGTTAAAATAACTAAATAGTTATTTCAAAACGCTACATA
>SSNR01000330.1:99760-118191 GCA_006937965.1 Callopanchax toddi
ACCCCTTCTGCTCCCCGCAGAACTGGTCTCCCCTGCTGGTCCTCAAGGTGAGCCTCCTCCTCAGGTAGAACAGGTCTACTCTACTCTAACAGTAGAACCAGAGGGAGTCCCACTCAGTCCTCAGGTGCCCCGAGCTGCACTCGTTCTGACCCCCGCAGAACCAGACTGCCCTACGGTACCTCACACTGAGCCTCCTCCTACTGGACCTCAAGGTAAACCTCCTCTTCCCCCGGAAGTGCAGGTTAAGACTCCTCTGTCACAGACAGAACCCATCAATCTTCTTTGCAGTCCTCCTGCAATTAAGAACAGACTCAAGGCCACCTTCTCAGGTGTGACCTCTTCTCACACACCCCTGGTGGTTCCTCCAAAGGGACCTCAACCATTCTTTCATCCTTCATCATTCAGTCTCCGCCTCCCGAGCGTTCGATACGTCGGCCCGGCGATGCTTTTGATGTTAACGGTGTGTGCAGTCGTCGCCTCCGACGCGACTACTAAGTCTCCCAGACTCACCTTTGACCCTGGTCCTACAAAAACGACCTTTCTCAAAGATCAGTCTTACTCGGTTATGACAATCTCTAACCTATGGAGAACTAACAACGACCTCATCCTCCAAGCGAAGGGGGGTGACGTTTCTTTAAGACTCTTTTTCACTCCAACTAAGGAGTCTCTGTGTTCTCTGACTCCTAACACCAGCTGTCTCCCTTTTCTGTTTGAACGGCGTGAATGTGTCTCCATGTTTATGCCTCCTTAACCATGTGTTATTAACCATGTGTTTTATTGATAAACAGACTTGGTCGAGCTGTTGACGTCGCCTGCTGTACTCCAGTCAGCTGTGCGTCCATCCTGGTAAACACTAAGCCAGAGTTCCTTTATTTTACAGCCTAATGCTGTATTCATTTAGTAAAATTACTTTATGTTTAAATCAAACTTAATGTTTAATTTACTACTATTTTCACAGTTATTTTATTAATAATTACTGTAAAGGCGAGCCAAGTCAATTTAAATTTATTTCCCTCAAATCAAATTTAGGGATCTAAAATATACTTTAGGCCATTTAAAACAAAATGTCCTCTAAAACTTTAGATTTCAGATCTAAAATGACTGATTTCACTATTTCCAAAACTCAATTTTTGGTTATCAAAATCTCAATCCTTAGTTTACTAAGTTATTTCCAAAACTTTAAATAGTTTAAACTTAGTTTAAAATATGACGTAATGCCTTTCCAAATTCACTTTAAAAGTGTCACTCCTAGAGTAACCTCATGGGAGTGAAGTCAATCTCTTCAGAGTTTTATACAAATAATAGAGCTCTTAAATCATTTAAATAGGTTAAATCCTTAATTGAATGTAATGGCATGACACATAGCCTTATTTTAAAATTAGATTAATTTAATTTTTCTAGTTTATTTTAACCAAATCTGCCTACATTCACACATGTTGAATGCCCTCCATCAGATTGTGGTTGTTTTGCTGTGCTGTGCCTCTGCTCTACTCTTCTGTCCAGCGACCGGACGTCCAAGGTCCCAACTGGTCTCGTCTGCGACTCATCTGCCGACGCTGCTCTGGGTTGGAGATCTTCATCAACGACGCCTCCGCTGCTGCCTACTCCTTCACAAACTGCCCCACTCCTCAGTCTCCTGGCATCGTTTGGATCGGTGCCCTACTCCTGATTCTGTCTCATGGTGGGATGCTTCCTAATTCCTGAAGGTCAATGACACAGGTGCCCCTGTGTCTGGTAATCTCTAAACTCAAGCTCTGATTCATTTTTGATTGACTCTGTCCGTTGGAAAGGTACCACAATCCTTTCTTCCCTTTCGGGTCAAGATGATCAATGATGTCCTCCGTCATCGGATTTGGTATTTCAAGGCAACGACCTTCTGCTAGGAGTCCTTGACCTTGAAATAAAGGGGGGATATGTAGCCTCCCCAAATAGGCTACATCCTCTGACCTTTGACCTCTGTTGACCATCACAACAATAATCCATCTTTTTCCTAATAACTTGGAATACAATCACTCTTGGATTATGTTTAACCCTGAATCAAGACCCCTACAGGTGTCCTACTGTCCACTTTCAAGTGTCCATCTCCCGGATGACCTTAACTGGACACTAGCTGGTCTAATAAAACACTCTCTGTAAGAAGTCTCTTCTGAAACACCACAGACTGGTGTTCCAACTGTAATCTTTTGTTTACAGAACATTCTCTTGTAGTGTTTCTGCTCAGGGTCACTCACTCTCACTCACACACTCAAAGTGTTATAATGCTTCTCTGCTATGTCATGCATTTTCTGCATTTTTAATCACATTCATAATGTGAGTGTTAACGGGCGGAAGTCATATGAACTTGGTAAACTCCCACAGTTCCCTTGTCCAATCAGAACCATTCACAACTCCACTAAATCAATCCTGATTAGTACACTTAACATCTTCTGATTGGTTAAATTTAAGATAACTCGTCTCAAAACTAATACTCAGTTCCGGTACGAGTCAGTCTTGTCTTGTCTTGTCGTGACAGTCTTGTCGAGTCCTCATACAGTCTCAGTCTTGGTCTGAGCTACAGCCTGAAGCAGTTGGAGCTGCTATGCTGCTATCTTAGCTGAACCCTTATCAGCTTTGAACAAGGCCTCTCAGTCTCTCCCTCACTACGGGAAGATCAGAAATGAGTTCAGCATGCCTGCTGAAATGCCTCCCTTGCTGACCGGGACGTATCCACGGACTGTCCGGCGAGGTCCTCGGCGGCCACGCCTTCCAGGACCACCACTCCGAGTCTGGGGACTCCAGCCTCAGCTCGTGGAGAAACCAACGCCTGCCAGATCTAGGAGCGTCCACCTGTCAGTGAGCGAACACCACTTTCTGATCGAGAGGTTTGCTTTGATAAAGCTTAATTCTTCCAAACTCAAATTAGCCTAAATTGACTCTTAAAGTCCTAACTAGGTTAACTAATTTAACTAACTTCCCTAGTCATTAAAACATATGCTACGGTCCGTTAAAACTCACAATTAAACTATCTTTAACATCCTCAACATGTTTAAGAATATTAATTGTGTTTACATCAAACTTTCAAACTGTCTTATCTGTCTGTGTTCTTAGGTTTTTCAAATTAAATGGTTGTTCAATCCTTATCTGGTCTCAGTTCACGTTATTAATAAGGTATTTCAATTCACTGTACTCTTTCAAAGAACCTAGATAATTCCTGTAAACACTAAATATAAGTGATAGTATTGGAGATATTTTCTCCATATAAAACTTCCAAAACTTATTAGTGAATTTACAGAGGGTGTAGTTAAAATAACTAAATAGTTATTTCCAAACGCTACAGATTTTAACTCATTTTTAACTCTTAGTCTTCACATATTGTGTCAACACTGTAAATCCACTTCTAGTTCTTCAATCCGAATCAAAACATGAGAAAAAAGTAAATCAATTATCTTCTGGTTTTATGCTGATAAAATACTTAATGAAGTTACAGTACAAAGGACGTCTGTGCAGAGCTTTTAATTTGTACACCCATAAAGTACCTACTGCCTGCATAAAACCACATAACTGTTAATTACAGAAACTCAATGAACTCGACCTACTTTCAGTCCGAGTTCATTTCCAAACTACCTTCACCCTCTTCTCTGCAGCTTGTGATCTCCCGTTCCCACTCCAGCTCTTTCCAAGCTTCCCAAACCACAACAAAGCAGCTGTTTGTAGGTAAACACAAATAAAGCACTTCTGTAAATATTTAAACTATTTGTCTTTCTATTCGTTTTGATATTTTAAGAACTGTGATGGATACTAGTGACTCTAATGATTGGTTTATTTAAAATGATAGATGAGTGATAAAAGCCCCACATGATCCTAAAGTGCATTCCTGATCACTGTGCACTCACTGGCTCTGGCTTCAGTCACAGACGATCACATTTCAACCGATGATGTTATCGTCAGAGGGTTCCTCACTCTTCCTCTCAACCTGCTTTCCTCTGTAGCCTTTTGTTTCATTTTTAAAGCTAAACCAGCTGATATTCAGGCTTCCTTCCTCTTTCTGGCTGGTTTGATCCGTTTTTCAGGCCAACGCACAATAACAAGTGCCCCAGTTGACACAGAAACGCAGACAGTGATTTGGAATTTAAATTGATGCCGTCAGAAACATCGGATTGTTTTTGCGACCCTTTATGCTTTTTCTGACATTCGACCCTGGAACTCGATCTAGACCAAATCCTTCTTTGGGCATTCTGGGTTTGCTCCAGCTGCACCAGGAAACCAGCTTGCTCACAACAGTGAAGAGGCCATTAAAGTAAAACCAGAGGGCACATAGCAGATAAAAACTTCAGGGGGTCTGGGCACCTAAAAGAAAAACCGTTTCCCAACCAGTCAGTACGTTTATTTATTAAGGCTTCCGTCACATTAAGATGCAGGATATGTGAGCTCAGAGAACAGGAGAGCAGCAAACAGATGGCAGAAAGCAGAATGTTATACACCGTGATGCAACTAATACCCTCATTAAAGCATAATGCCGGCTACAGACATTTAACTACTTATTTTAAAGACTTTTGCAAAAAAGTTTTTTTTTAAAGTGAACAGTTAATTTGGTGCTATCAGTTCTTATGAAAGGTCTACATGAATAATCCTGAAGAAGAGCTGCTTTTCTGCAACATTACAAGTTTGCTACATAAACCGTAGCAGAGTCTTGTTTGTGTTCCGGGAGATTTGTGTGTGTTTGAGAGAATAGTTCTCTGAACAAAAGCGACTTCTAAACAAGCAACAAATGACACGTTGATCAGGGTGAGGGATGCAGCTCCAGAGTGCAGGCCTCTGAGCCAGCTGCTGCTCGTTACAGAGCTGGAAACCAGCCACAGGAGACACAGCTTCACACACAAAGACGAACTGTTTGCTTTCTACATTCATTTTTCAGATGACAAACAGACAGCGCTGCAGAGGAACTAGAGGTCTGAGCTCATCAGGACGGCTCTCAGAGTGACAGCTTCTCGGATTCGACGCGTTCTTTTGCAAGACACCATCTTTAGTCACTGGATCCATAAAGAAAACAGAAATCTAAGCCTGGCTGCCCTCTCTTCAAGCTCTCCAGTAAACCTGTGCTCAACAGACGTCTGTTCAACAGCTGCAACGGTCCCCCGCTCCAGAAAAACACGAGCCCGCCAAACTCCTAAACGCAAGTATGTGGATGAGATTCAGATCCAACCGTCTGCAAACAACAGCCCTTTGAAAAGTGCGCTGCCATTTAATCTTTGAAAAATACTGTAAAGGCTCCAGTTTGATCACATAAACACTCCGATTTCTATCTTTAACAGTAAAAAGACAACTCAGCATTTTATCCAGAACAAATGCCGTTTGTGCACATGCGAGATAAAGCGAAGAACTGAGACGCTCCCACTCTGACAGAGTTATGATTTAACTGCAAAGGAGAATTATTTTGTTACACTTACTGATTATGATGACATTCAAAAGAACCACAAGGCACTGATAGGATTTCACTTTAACAATTAATTTATGTGAACTTGAAGAGCAGCACATGAAAACGGTCGTGTCCAAACATGCCTTTTGCTGTGTTTTGAGTCGAATGAGAAAAGGTTTCCAGTCAAACCTGTTATAACTGAATATGGTGGCACGAGGAGCGGGGGGGCAGGGTTCAGTGTTTACGCAGCGTGGCGGGGCTTCAAGGCTGCATTCTGACTGAATTATCAAACCGTCCTAATCCAATCAATCGTATAATCAGCTGTAGTTCTGTGATCAGTTTGACTTTTTACTCTGAATGACAGAAGCTCATTAAGTTGTTGACAGGAGGCCGAGTCAAAGGCTCTGCACCTGGTCACATGTGGGTTCCTTTGCTGCCTGAACCCAGTGATGAATATGAACTGTGAGGGTTGTCACTATACATCACAGAGCTTATTGCACAGCTGTAGACGTCTGAAAAGGCCATCTGAGTGGAGGAGGAGTGTCTTCAACTAGAGGCATATCAAACTGGAGCACATGAACAGTAAAAACCTCAAACAGTTTCTGCAGAAACAGAAAAATTAAAAACCCACATTTTTATTCAGCTTTTGCTTTATATGCCTCAAAAAAAAAAAAAAAAAAAAAAATCATGATTCGGATCAAACTTTCAACTAAAAAGTGTTTAAAAATAGCTTTCTGAAAATGAATTGTTTTGGTCTGCATCGTGGCTCGTGGTGCTCAGAGTTCCCTTTTCCACAGGATCACATTTCCTCAATCTACGCTCATGTCTTTGTTCACTGGCTGACCTCCAGCTGACCTCCGTTAACTTTACAGCTTTAGGTTTCGATCCACCTGCAGCTCTAGTTTGTTCTTTTTGTTGGCCATCGAGTTGAACAGTCCGTTATCGGTTATCAGAAGGCTGGAAAGTCTGCAACCGGTTTGGAAAGATTTCACATGTCCAGATTACTGATCCACCGTTAGGAAAGCTGGGACAGTTTGCTCTGGAATCAGGTAGTTGCAAAGTCATTCTTGGCACGCAGGTCATGGAGGTATAGGGTGGTATAATAATAACGGAAAAAGAGCTAATCTTTAGAGGATATTCTCCTCTGCAGCCCAAATGAAAGGAAAAAAAAAAAGACCCTGGAATTTTGCACTGCACTTATTTTCTAAGGTCAAACTAAGACTTCATTATAACACCCTTCAATTATGTTTTAAAAACCTGGCAAGTCTGTGCCACAGCTTTAAAATAAAAAAATCACAAGTTCATAAAAAAGTGGCACAGGCTTGCCACATACCAAAGGGCATCACCTGAGAGGAGGAGGAGTTGGCTGCTTTGTTCGCCGTGCTCCGAGTGCAGTGAAGCATCCGAGATGTTACAGATACAGACACGGTACACCTGTAATTTGCCCAGCTGTCAGACTGCATGGTGGTAAATTACAGTATTCAGCAGGGATTATGGTTTTCAAGTCATCCAAAGTGACGCTCGACATGCAGCCTCACAGACGTCGACTCGTACAAGAATACGGACATAAATCTGCTTGTAAGCCAATTTAAAAACGGGAGGGTAAGCGGGCTAAAATGTGTCGTCCTTGGAAGAGCTACACGGTGACGATCAATACGAAGGAGAAGACAACGGCGGCTTTAGGGTGATTTAGTAGCGGGAGACATTTGTTGAATGTGCTTTTTGCTTTAGTTTCTCTGGTGAAGGCCACAGCACGGCCAAAACGTGTTGGAATGGGCTCTAAAGTTCTTTGGACTCGTATATAAAGCCTTTTAAATCTCGGGTTGAAGAATGCCTTGGAGATCCTTCTCCACTTCAGTGCTGAAAATTATTCTTGGCATCAAATCTCTTCTAAAAGTTCAAAATTCATCTGCTGAATGTGTACCACTTTACATCCAACTGTCCAAAACGATGCCGCAAAATGTCATTTACCGAGGAGTCATTAGGCAGAGCCTCCTTTGTCTCTGCAGGGAGCATTCCACAGCCTAGAAGAAATAAACCGTCCTCGCTGCTTTACGACTGTTTGTGTTGTCAGTCGGCCAGAAGATCTCATGGTTCCTCCTGAGAGGTCTCATATTTGACCAAAATGAGACTACAAATATATATACATCTACAAAAAACCACACATCTAGTGAGATGTTACGAGTTTTGTTGACCTTTATGCGAAGGAACTGCTCGTGTCAGATTCACCCGCTGGACAAAGGGCTGCTCTGAGAGGTAGAGAAGGCCGCACGCTTTAAAACAGGGCTGCTCTTTTTATTTGTGATGGTTGGTGGTAAATCACTTCTGTTTCTTCAGGGAGCCGGGTACAGAAAGCTCCATTCACAGAGGCCAGAGCAGACGTGGAAGATGTGGTTCAGGTCTTAGCAAGGGTGGGCTAACTTCTCCCCAAAATAAAAACACAGACCCACCCATCACACTATATCCTGAAATTGTGGCTTTTATTATGAAATATCTGAAGCAATAGTTTATCTATTGTGAATGCAAGCAGACTCTCTGGTTACGTTTGGGTGCAAAAAGCAAAAGGTGTCACTTTAGGCAGGAAATGAGTAAACTGCCTCATCAAAACGCCTCCCAGGATGAGTATCTTCTTTGATGCCGCTAACATTCCTCAGACTGAGCCAGAAAATAACTATGTTCATTAAAGCTGTGATTCATATCCAAGAAGGGGCTTTTAGGAGTGATTCTGTGTGGATGTGTGAGGTTAACCTCCTAACTCCTAACACACAGTTCCTGTTAGCTGCTACAAGAACAAGTAATAAAACTGGTGAAAGAATTTGAATAAATTATAATAGTGCAAATCAGCCTAACTGAAGCTGTGAGGGGGGTTGTGTTTAAAGGAGTCATTACATTTCACAGCTTCAGCAGCAAACGGATAACTAACACTGAATCAGATTTCATGCCTTCTCTCAAAACCCTAAAGCACATCCTTCAGGAGGTTTGTTTGTGCATCATTTAAACTCTGCTGACTGTCATCAGCATCTACATTAAAGGATTAGTCATGAGATCTTCCTCACAGGAGACACTTCATACTTTTACATTCATGTAGAGCTAATTGTTGCTGTTTTACCACGACTCAGTTAAAACACGGTCAAATAACTTTTCCTTAGTGATTCAGAACATGGTTTTAGTTTTATCAATGTGGTATTATTTACTGAACACATGTTGTAAATCCATGCACATAATGTTTTCCACATTTTAAGTTGTAATTTGATAAAAATCTAACAGTAAAAAACAGATTTGCCTTGATTCGTTCGCCTGTGTGTATTTATGCTAACAACGATGCTCTGGTTTGAAACAAGTCGTCAGAAGCCGTTTTAAACCAAAACTACATTACTGAATCAAATGTGATTCTGGTCCTACAACGATGTGAAATGTTGAACAACAGTCACTTTCACAGAAATAAACAGATGTTAGATGGAGAAATTAACAAACTTTGAAACAACTAGTTAAACGACGAAGAACGATTAAAATCACAACATCGTTTTGTTGAACCGGAGTTCCTTTAGTGACACATTAACACATCTCAGAGTAGTCCCACCATAATGTGTAGGGTAGTACACTACAGCTGCTGTGTACTGACCTGATGTTGAAGCACAAATGCATCCAACTGCAATCAGACAGTTATGTAAATGGTTTTGAAGCGTTGGTGTGAATTTACCCAGAAAACATTTCTAGTAGAAGAGTGCTCTACATTTTGTATCACCAACACTCAGGCTCACATTGACTGACTGTATGTCACAATTGTGTTTAAAGCTGTGAGGACCATGTACAGAACTGTTGGTAGGACTCACTACCACTGAAAGGTTTGGGATCACATGGAAATGTATTTGTTTTTCAAACAAAGATAAAGGCTTGTTATCATCAACCGACTGTCTGTATGCTAGTGAGGACAACTGATTACTAGAGAACTGTTGTTTTGTGCTGCAGTGTGATTGTCGGAGTGTGGTGGGCAGTCTGTAGAGTGGAAGGGACCTTGAGAAAGGAAGGTTATTACTAGATTCTGCAACACCACACCACACTCTGGACAGCACTTGATTGGGTCCAATTCATTCCACAACAGGATAATGACCCAACACATACATCCCAGTGTCTGTTAGAATTCTGGCTTAATGGGAGTGGCCAGCACTGGATCTGGATCCTACCAGGCTGAGGCAGGATTGCTTCCATCAAGCCAATCCATGATCTTGTGAGAAGAAACGGGAGGTGAAATCTCATCCGATGACCTCGACGATTTGACAGGCTGGTGTTACTGCTAAAAGTCTTTAAAGTGTCTGTGACTCCATATTTAAATCACTTTATATTAAACAGGTGTAATCTTTGATGCCTCTAGATTAGCGTTGCACCATTATAACTCAAAATACGCTGTAATTATTTCCTAACGAGCAACTCAGAGATCAGAAGAATGCGCCGCCCTCCGGTTCTGCTGGGTTTCTCCTTATTTGGCAGCCTGACACTTCTGCTGCAGCAGGGGGCAGTGCCGTCGCGTGAAAGAGAAACGAAACTGAAACTAAACACTACACGGTCTATGGGCAATGGCGGCGGCACTGCCTCGCTCCAGTTGTCGTGAACGTGCATGTGGGAGGAGAATTTACCATATAAGCAAGTCCGGATCACTATGACCTCATAGCGGGCTGGAGTGAAAAAAACTGTTTGAAACCTGGGTCTGAAATCTGGAAGAGCTTCTCACTGGCTGTACTAGGAGACAGATGGACGCCGTTTTTTGCTCTTTCTGGCAGGTTTAAGGTGAGAACTCAACGTTGCAACATGATAGATAAGTCAGAAAACATGGAAACCGATGTCATGGGACCTTTAACATTTCCAATAAAATCTTGATTTCAACTTTATTTTTTGATGTTCTGGTCATTTGTTTCATTTCCTTTTCAGAATAATTTCATGTGCGTTTCCATGAAAAACGAGCCTAAACCTTAAGAGTGGTTGTGCACATTGGGTCTTCCTCTGCTGTACAGCTAGTTAACGACTGTAAAAGTCACCGAATATAATCGTTAATGCAAATGGTTTAATGTCAACGTTGCACATGGTTTCTCTTCCAGTGGGAGAAAGAAAATAAACGGTTTAATAACACCATGCAGTACTCCATTGCACCACTAGGAGAATGCCTCTACATAATTACTTCTTGAGAATTAGTGACTTTGACAAGCATGAATTAAACAGCAATGGGCAGATGGTAGCCATTATAGTTCAGAGATGTCTCTACACGACAGGAGGATCACACAAGGGTGGATCAAACACCGTGAGGAGGTGATGATTAAAATTAGGTGGAAATAATTCCAATGAAACCACAGACAAGGTGATTATTTTGAAAGGTGAAGAAAAAGAATCGGCAAAATGGGGGTAGACAAATAATAAAACAATTAAACAAATTGTGTAATAATTCACTCATATTTTATAAAAATGAAAGATAAAGCTGGTAAAAACATGTCTAAGAAGCTTTCTATTTAAACACAGCCCCCCTCGAACCCCCTCCTTCCCTCTTCTAGTGCTCGCTCTCTGCCGGAGGCCTTGTTAAATTGGCACAGATTCTACTCGACTCCCAAACAAAATCGCTGCCTAAGTGTTTCCACTCTGCTACCCCTATCATGCCCTTACAGTAGCACAGCTCAGGGGGGACGTAAGCACAGGAAAGGCAAGCTTTCCTCCACAAGTCAGTTGTCACATGGGACACGGAGAAAAATCAGTGCTGCAGATTGACTCATCTTCAGTTTCTACTATGACTAACATCTCAAGAGTCCAAGTCAAAGACAGCAGAGGAAGCTTGGGGCTTAATTAAACCTGAGTGGTCATAATGTGAGTCAGCCAGAGGGATACCGTGCAAAATTCTTATTCTGCTCCTCACAAACAGACCAGTCTTTGTTTGTGAGGCATTAGTCGAGCGGATGCGAGTCAGGCATTCTGCTGCAGAAGCCAGTATGCCTCCGTCTTCCTGCTCGGTCTCAGAGGTGTTGAAAACTTCCCAAAGCACATTCCAGTCGAAGATAGACACAAGGAATAACAGTTCAGCAAAGACTGAGGAATTCAGAGTTGCTCCAAGGGGGAAAAGTCATCTTTCCTATGAATACTGTACCAGATTGTAGGGATTTAGGCATAATTAAAAAAATTTATTAGGTTTTCTGGCTCTTTGTAAAGAAATTATTTATTCAGGTGTCCTAAAAGTAAAGCATTAATTGTTTATTTTAAATGATTTCATGGTTACAGAAGTTTCCTAAAACCCTTATATGCACTGTATTCAAAAGAAGTTCCCATCGCCACACACCAGAATATACTGGGAAACCCACACATACTCCACCCCAGACAAAATGGGCCATTCGTACAAAAAAATAAAAGCCTTTGGCTTCGCAGAGAGCCTGAAAGTTTTTTGGCAGGTCACCACCATCTCTAAATTGTAAACAATATGGAGGGTATTTTTAGGGGACACTTGGCCTCAATTTGATACTCTGAAGTCCTTTGGTCTATTTCAGGTCCAGTGCTGGATGAATAAAGAGAAGTCACACTCCATATTCATAATAAAACCCAATGGAAGATTGTCTCAATATGTTTGTGTGACTCAGTCCATCTAGTTTCAAGGAAAAAGGCAAAAAATGCTGAATAATTTTCAACTATAAAGAAAATAACCAAGAGAAAACCTAAGAGGGGTTTTATAGTTCCATTAGAACATGTCAGTGCACAAAAACCAATGCAAAACTAAAGTAGGAAAATCTGAAATCTATAAAAGGTTCACATAAGCAGTGATGTGGGCAAGTCAAAAGAGGAAAAAACAATATTTTATCAATGGGGTCATGACTTCTGCAGTTTTATCTCCTTTTCTTTTTGACCATTTTAAAAATAATTGCAGTGCAATTCCAATAAAAGCCTGACCAAAGCCCAGCGATCATCAGAGGGAGTGAAACAGGGATTAGGCCAGTGCAAAAACAGAAGATAAATGGTAAACTGACAGATGGTTCTGAGATGAAATTCACTTTTTAGTCATGTCATAAACAAAGAGGAGGAAGATCATCAGCTCCAAACAGAGGAGGAGCAAAAAGAACCAGGTGGTCACTGATCATCCTCCAACACAGAGTTATGGATGAAAACTTCACGTCACCCATAAATATCACATAATGCAAAATGAAGAAGCCGAGTGGTCAAAGAGCCCAGAGGTTTAGAACATATTGTGAAGATGCTTAACGCTTCATTCTAGAAATGATCCAGAATATAAACTAGCATAGGAACCTCTGCATTGAATGGTAAAGCTAGAAATAGTTTTGGGAAGCTGAACTAAACAAATATGGCCGCAGTAGTAATATTTAGGACAAAACGGTAAAAAAACAAAACAAACAAAAAAAAAACCCACACAAAATGCTTGTTTACTTTTAACGTGACCTCACTTATCTCCCGAGTTAAGAACAGTGAAGCTGCCAAGAGTGCTGAAACATTATGTAACATTAAAGCGGTGAGATCAGGAGAAGCTCCCACAGTTAGAGGTTTAGGAAAGGTAGAAAGAGCCCCCACAGCAATACAAGCCTGCAGAAAGACTTCCTCCCACATGGTTAGATTTGTGATTAATGTTATGCCAGCTCATCACCACAGAGTAGGCTGCTGGACTGACAAGGAGATAATAGCAGCTGGTGTTGCACAGCCTCATTAGAACAAGGAAGTGCTGCAGCTCTTACCGAGGTCCACGCTGGTGACCCTAATCAGTCTGAGCATGCAGAGCTGTTAGACAGCTCATACATCTGTAGAGCTCAAAAGCTGGAACAGAAACTGAACCACGCTGCAGGCCTTGCACTCAAATAGGAAATTGAATCAAACTGTCCCTTTAAAAAGCCTCAGCTGTAAGTGGTAAAATAACTTTGACAGTGATGCACCGATTTAAATAAAAGATATATTTTGTAGCCTTAAAAAGACCAGAAAATGACCCTTTTACTTAAAACGCCAGGTAAAACGGACGATATACCTGTGAAGAGTTTGGTAATGGCCTTGTTCTGTCTACGCGCGGAGCAGATGAGCAGCAGCCAGGGAGGCAGGAACTCATGGTGACTGGCAAGGAGCTCAGCGATGGTCCTGGGAGACCCGGGGGAGGACCTCTGCTCCCCCTCACCGAGCTGACAGCCTTCATCGATAGAATCCACAAGCAGGAAGAGAGACTGCTGAGGCGGCTTCACACTCAGGAGAGGCAGGAGGACGCACCTGAGAAAAGAAGGATGACACGGAGAAGGGTAAAGAAAAATGATTAAATATTTTAACATCCAGCTTGTATTTTATTTAATGAGGTAATGTTCACTGGTCAAGACTATTCAGACTTGTGAAACAGGTATTAATTATAATTTCTTTAATGGGAATCAATGTCTTACATTAAAAAACATGAAAACGCCAGATTTAAGGATGTAATATGGTAATACTAAATGGTGTAAATTTATTAAAATCACACATTTTCCAGAAATTATAACTAGCATTCTGTTTACATTGTTCTTAATGAGCAAATTCAAAATGATGCCCCTAATAACCCCTTAATCCTATGCTTTTGCATTTTAGGAAACCTAAACATCAGATCGCTAGGCTTTAGCTCATCAGTTAGCTTGATAGTCCAGCTAACCAAAAGCATGGAGCTAATGCAAATTAAAAAGTAATCTCTGAAAAACAAATATGTTCCAATCTGTGCCCAAAGTCAACATCTACGTATGATCAGTATGTAAAAACGGAGCTAAACTTATGCCACTTAAATCTGGTATTTTATATTTTAATATCAATATGTTTTCCAGGTAATTACCTACAAAATTGCTTGAAAGTTTAATTTGGAAAAACCCAAAGCTAAAAGTCAGTTATATCTTATTTTAAGCAATAACTAAAGTGTTTTGATATTAAAATACTGATAAATGAAGAATGATCACAATAGAAAATGAAGGATTTTCCTAAGAAACACCGATTTTAAGTTCACCAGACTAAAAATGAAAAATATGTGGGGGTTTAAATGCAACTCCATCCAACCAAAATTGGGTTCATTAGCAGGCCTCGATGATCTGAGCTCAAAGAAACTTCCAAAGCAGATACAATCATCACGACCCAGTGGGCTTTGACTGGGAGCTACACGGATAACATGAGAGCAGCTTCATAAGTCAGGCCAAACAACTCTCCCTGCAGCATTTATATTAATGGTAGAGTATTTATAGCAATTAAAACCAGCCCTGTGGCATCCAGTGATAAAGTAAACACAGTGTGCAGCATTCTATATCAACACATCAATACTCAGCTGAGCACAACGATTCTAAACGCCACATTAACCTTTTATCAGCAGAAAACTGCAAACCAGACATGTAATCTGCTGCTTCAGAGCCAATAAATAACTTCTCACATAAACACTGAATGAAGTAAGACACCAAAACCCCTGAAAATGCTGTCTTGTTTCTGTGTTGTCGTGTTTGCGCTGGTGAGACCTCCTGAGACGATTTAAAAGCTGCAGGGAAGGCGTCATTCCCCAAGAATCATAAAATTACTTCCATCTCAATTGACTGTGATAAAGAATCTGAAGATGTCCAATTGGTGACATTTTTATCTGCCTTTAGGTTAATTAGACATTTAAAATGAAGTGGAACAAATTAATTTATTGACATGAAAACTTGACTCGAAGTAGACAGAGCTGCAGGGCATTTGAGACTGCTCATAAGAAGCTGGCGCGCAGATAAAAATCTGTCACCTTCCTGATGATAGGACGCTCTCTTTAACAGCCACTCTCCCTTAATGGAACCGGCGCTGCTTGTAAGCGGTGGCATAAAACACTCAAACACTGATTTAACGAGTTCTGCTGCATGCTTAACAGTCTGTCACTAACCCGGTGGATCCAAAGCATTTTTATTTTTTCTTTAAAAAAATCATCTCAGACTTATAATTTACTCCAAGAACATCGTCCTAGGGAACATGGAGAGAGTTTCTGTATAATCTCAATCCAAAATATCAAAGAGGCCAATTTGATAATTACTTAATTATAGTGAGACCTGCACTTACTGGCAGCATTTGCTTGAATAAAATCAGCTTATTCTGTCACACAGTACTAACGAAGTAAAATCACTTGAAACAATATATCACCTGAAATTAACTATTTATTCTGCCAGTCTTTACAGTTTTATGGTGAAAAATGTGGGAAAACCTCAATATTTTTTGTAGAAATGTGTTTTGCAACTTACTAGACTGACTTACAAAGACACAACTCGCTCTAGGGCTGGGCGATATGACCTCACATCAATATCACCATTTATTGTGATCACAGGTTGTTCACATAAAAATGGACTCAGGTGTTTTCAGACACATTGACTGGGGCTGTGGTTGACACTGAACTCTCTCTTGAACTGGTGTATACGTATACATTTTAAGAATATCACAACTGTTGTGTATCCATATGCTGTTTGTTGCTGTTGTATCTTTTCTCCCTGTTTTGTTTGTTTGTGCTTTATTTACAGGTCTAGAAGTGGATTCTTCAAGTCTTTTGTTCTCTTCTTTTTCTGTTTACTTTCTCCCCATCCCTCGTTCTGTACCCTTCCCTTCACTTTCAGGCTCCGTGTCCAATCAACCATAAAAATATTCTAATAAATATTTTGGGGGTTATATTTAAACAAAAATCAGGAGGAGTTTTATAGCAGTGGCTGTAACCTCTCACCTGAAACAGCAACACTGTTGGGCTAATTCCTGGCACTCAGACATTATTCTGTTTGCTCCACAGCCGGACAGGACACGGGGTTAAAAAATAAAAATAAAAAATTATTGAGGAGTTAACCTCGATAACGATTAATGGACGATAACTACCTGTATGCTCAAAAACAAAAGTTGTCCACTAGATGGAGCTGTAGCAGCATAATTGCTCGACAGTCTAAAATTTCCTGCAAAGGAGGAGGAGTCACGTGACTAGTATGAGACACGGACTAGTTGAGTCGTGTCACAGCTTCTTAAAGAGACACGGACATCCAGAACAGGACATCCTTGCTTCTTCTCCATCCATTCATCCATCTTCTGTAGCCGCTTAGTCCTCCACAGAGGGTCGCGGGGGAGCTGGCGCCTATCTCCAGCGGTCAAGGGGCGAGAGGCAGGGGACACCCTGGACGGGTCGCCAGTCCATCGCAGGGCCATACGGAGACGAACGAGACAAACAACCACACACCCACTCACACCTAAGGACAATTTACCAGCCCAATTAGCCTGACAGTCATGTCTTTGGTCTGTGGGAGGAAACCGGAGTACCCGGAGAAAACCCACACATGCACGGGGAGAACATGCAAACTCCACGCAGAGAAGCCGCAGGGCCGGGACGCGAACGCACGACCTCCTTGCTGCGAGGCAACAGTGCTAACCAACTGCGCCACCATGCAGCCCGGCCTCGCTTCTTCTCATTTTTTTAAATATAGAAAATACGATGGTCTTCAACTCCCACCTCCGGCAGAGCTTCGACCGCGTCCCGAGAGCAGTGGGGGACATTGAGTCCGAATGGGGCTTGTTCCGCTCTGCGATTGTTGAGGCGGCTGTTGCTAGCTGTGGTCGCAAGGTAGCCGGTGCCAGTCGTGGCGGTAACCCCCGTACCCGCTGGTGGACACCAGAGGTTAGGGGAGCCGTCAGGCTGAAGAAGGAGGCCTACAGGGCGTGGCTGGTCTGTGGGTCTCCAGAGGCAGCAGACAGGTACCGGCGGGCCAAGCGAAGTGCAGCAGTGGCAGTTGCCGAGGCAAAATCTCGGGCATGGGAGGAGTTTTGCGAGGCCATGGAAAAAGACTATCGGTCGGCTCCAAAGAGGTTCTGGCAAACCATCCGGCGCCTCAGGGGAGGAAGGCAGCAACTCGCTCACACTGTTTACAGTGGGGACGGGGAGCTGCTGACGTCAACTGGGGCTATAGTCGGACGGTGGAAGGAATACTTTGAGGAGCTCCTCAATCCCACCGACACGCATTCCTATGAGGAACCAGAGCTGGGAGACCTGAGGACGGACTGTCCAATCTCTGGGGCAGAAGTCGCTGAGGTAGTCAAACAACTACGCAGCGGCGGAGCCCCAGGGGTGGATGAGATCCGACCTGGGTATCTCAAGGCGATGGATGTTGTAGGACTGTCGTGGCTGACACGTCTCTGCAACATTGCGTGGTCATCGGGGGCAGTTCCTATGGAGTGGCAAACCGGGGTGGTGGTTCCCATTTTTAAGAAGGGGGACCAGAGGGTGTGTTCCAACTATAGGGGGATCACACTCCTCAGCCTCCCTGGAAAGGTCTACTCCAGGGTACTGGAGAAGAGGTTCCGGTCGATGGTTGAATCTCGGATTGAAGAGGAGCAATATGGTTTTCGTCCTGGTCGTGGAACTGTGGACCAGCTCTTTACCCTCGCTAGGGTGATGGAGGGGTCATGGGAGTTTGCCCAACCAATCCACATGTGTTTTGTGGATTTGGAGAAGGCTTATGACCGTGTCCCCAGGGGCACCCTGTGGGGGGCACTCCAGGAGTATGGGGTTGATGGTCTTTTGTTAAGGGCCATTCAGTCCCTGTACCAGAGGAGTGTGAGTCTGGTCCGCATAGCCGGCAGTAAGTCGGACCTGTTCCCAGTGAGGGTTGGACTCCGCCAGGGCTGCCCTTTGTCACCGGTCCTGTTCATAACCTTTAAGGACAGGATTTCTAGGCGCAGCCATGGTGTGGAGGGGGTGGAGTTTGGTGACAGGAGAATCGCGTCTCTGCTTTTTGCGGATGATGTGGTCCTCCTAGCTTCATCGAGCTCTGACCTTCAGCTCTTGCTGGGGAGGTTCACAGCCGAGTGTGAAGCGGCTGGGATGAGGATCAGCACCTCCAAATCTGAGGCCATGGTTCTCGACCGGAAAAAGGTGGATTGCCAACTCCGGGTCGGGAGAGAGGTCCTGCCTCAAGTGGAGGAGTTCAAGTATCTCGGGGTCTTGTTCACGAGTGAGGGAAGGAGGGAGCGGGAGATCGACAGGCGGATTGGGGCAGCGTCTG
This sequence comes from Callopanchax toddi, assembly GCA_006937965.1. Lineage (NCBI taxonomy): Eukaryota > Metazoa > Chordata > Actinopteri > Cyprinodontiformes > Nothobranchiidae > Callopanchax > Callopanchax toddi. The sequence continues at coordinate 118,160 of SSNR01000330.1, forward strand.
CAGTGATGCGGACGCTGAACCGGTCTGTTGTG
>SSNR01000330.1:118201-152818 GCA_006937965.1 Callopanchax toddi
GAGCTGAGCCAGAAAGCAAGGCTCTCGATTTACCGGTCGGTCTACGTCCCAATCCTCACCTATGGTCATGAGCTTTGGGTAGTGACCGAAAGAACGAGATCGCGGATACAAGCGGCTGAAATGAGTTTCCTCCGCAGGGTGGCCGGGCTCAGCCTTAGGGATAGGGTAAGAAGCTCGGACACCCGGGAGAGACTCGGAGTAGAGTCGCTGCTCCTCCATATCGAAAGGAGCCAGTTGAGGTGGTTCGGGCATCTGGTAAGGATGCCTCCTGGACGCCTCCCTCGGGAGGTGTTCTGGGCATGTCCTGCCGGCAGGAGGCCCCCAGGTCGACCCAGGACAAGCTGGAGGAAATACATCTTCAGTTTGGCCTGGGAACGCCTGGGCATCCCAGCTGAGGAGCTGGTGGACTTGGCTGGGGAGAAGGTGGCCTGGGCTGCCCGACTTGGAATGCTGCCCCCGCGACCCGGACCCGGATAAGCGGAAGAAGGCGAGGCGAGGCGAGAAAATACGATATGGGCTAGAGTTATAAAATTTGATTATTTTCAATTTATCACCCAGCCCCAACTCGCTCTGTAGTATAAAATGTATTAGTTTTGTAGTAAATTACTAATAATTGCAAATAAGTGGGTGTTTCTATTAAAAGAATGAGGGGGAAAAAGGTCATAAATCTTTAACGGGAATTAAATAGTCATACATGCTTTCTCCTTTTGTGTTTGAAATCTACAAACCACTTATTTTACAATTTATTGACTCATGTTGGAACAAATATTCCAGTTAAAACAGGAAACTGTCAACCCATTTTTTTAGCCCGAGGCCATCACTTCTTATTACTGGAGTGACAAAAATGTACAATTCCCTAAAATGTTTTGCTTTCTGATTAAGATGTAGCAAATACTCAAGCCTGATATCCAATGTTAATCATCAGTATTCTCAGTTTTTATTCCAGCAGTAGAAACTACCACCAAGTCAACTCGAGTAAAACCACTTTTTAACAACTTCCACAAACCTCAACTGAAAAGTTTCTCCAAGCAGTCTGAACTCACAGCAGGACTGAAAAGTCCAGTTAATGTCCTTTAACTGTCTTACTCCACCACAATGCTGCTCAGCCGATTTAGCAGCGCAGTCAATCACTCCTTCTTATGGTCGCAGCCCACAGAGAACCTGAAGCACTATCTGGGAGTCCTGCCAAAGGGAATGTCCATCCACAGGGGTGACTGTGTGTGAGTGTGTGAATGGTCGTGTCTGAGGCCATGTTGCCTACTGAGACAATCAAATCCACAGTGACAGCAAGTGGGCAAAACAAAGAGCCATTCTTCTCTCACAATCCAGCTACTCTCAGGCTGTCAAAGAGTCAAAAGACAAGGATTGCAGACAAAGAAAACTCTGCGGGGGTATGGAAGATGGAGAGAAAATAAGCTAGAGAAAAGCAGATTTAGATTATCAGACAAACCTGCTGCATATCTGGATCAGAACATTTAAAAAAGAGGTTAGCCACACAGGCTGGTCTTTGACCTTTGCACCAGTAATTCTAGTTCTTGGACATATGTTTAGAACTTGAGCAAGTTCATGCTAATTGCAATTTAGGACAAAAAAATTGGGGGAAGGGCAATTTTAAATCAATCCAAAGCACTCACCATCTGTCATGTCAGGGCTGCGGCAGCCGTCGCTGCAATCGCAGTGTGCAAAGTGAGGCTTTCAGTGCAACGCTCAGTGAAGATGTCTGGGCTGACAGGGAGGCTCCAAGCCAGAACCCTACAAATTTACACAGCTTTTATAGATCTGGCCGAGTCAGAGATCCACACTGCAAACCTCGACACTAACACAAACACAAAAACCACCGACTGGGACGCAGCAAAAGCTCACAAGAAACGATGAAGTGTTAGAATCAATAAAAAGCTTCAACATTCCTCTACCAAACAACAGCTTTCCTCCACAATCGGTTAAAAAAAAAGGCAAGCCTTTTCATTAACAGGGCCCCCTTCTTTTCATTTAGCATTGAGTTAATTTAGAAGAAGCCTGCTCAGCGTCTTTGCAGTCAGGAAAGCTTAGTGCCACACAACTGAAGTGAGCTGAGTCATGCCCTGACTCATTCAAACCGAAAGAGACAACCGTCCTGCAGATTGTTTCCTTTTTCCTATGCAATTCTTACATTATGCATGACAGTACTGCAATCATCCCTCTCTAAGTAATCACAGTGATGAGAACAGTAAGAGAGACTCGTGCTGAGAGCAAATGTTCTGAACACTTCTTGTATTCTTCCTCTTTTATCTGCCATATGTTCCCGTTTCCTTGTCAATCTGTTTTCATCATTGCACTAAAGCTGTAATACACAGGCTTTACTACTGTGTTTTCAGAGTCTGGACAAAATCAATACATTCTTTAAGGTTGTTTTGACAAATCAAGGTTCTGAATCAAAGTGCAGAACCAGCTCTATAAACTGCTGTTTGGCAAATTTACATTGATGTGCGGTGAGAGTTTTTCCTCTACATTAATAATCAAATGAGCCAGCTGAGGATGACAACCATAGGGAGGTGAATTAGTTATAATTCAGATAAATACGTTTGAAAATATTCTATTTAAATGACTGAATCTTGAGTTTCTCTGATTTAAGTCACATCAGTCTCTCACTGTTTCCCTGAAGAGAAGCCGTCTGAGCTTCAGATCTACGAGTTTGAATCGAGTTATGAGAGTTGGCCATAGTTAAAAGTTCAACTCAAAGTGAAGTTTAATTAAAGACTGAGCTCTTGGTTTTTTGGCCACAGTGATTAGTGCGACTAAAGATACGAGCGTTGGTCTGTCCACAGCTTTATGGACCGTCATGGTGATACTCTTTTTTCTTTAACAACTCTATCAAGAGTTGTATGACAGTTCATCATTAAGCACGTTAGCAACTTGACTCACTTCACTTCACTTAACTCAAAGCTCCCCAATATCAAACCGCAGCCTCACAAAGACATTATGGCAGCTGTAGATGTTCAAGTAGAGCTAAAACTGTGGAAATGTAATCTGCATGTAAAAGATTAAAGTCAAAGTTTTATAACCCTCAAATTTTAAGCTGTTAAACCTCAATTGACAAAGTCCAAAGGATTTAAATGTAGCAGTGAATAATGATTTTCCAGACATGGATTGAGCCTCATTTAAGAAAAGATTCAAAACATTTTCTACACAAAATTCTGTGTAAAACGGTAAACACTGGCAGGTTAGTGGACTGGTAACGTGAAACAGAAGATTGGTGGTTTGATTCAGGACAACCTCTGTATTGGCCAAATGTCAGAGGTTGCCTGGATTACCAACAACCACATCAGATGTTTGAAGATCAGGACATTTTGATAAAAGTGGACCACTGGGAACGACATTCCAAGTCCAATGAAAAAATGCTATAAAAAGGATGCGAGGACCAGTGTAAATACATACATAGACCCATATATTATGTAATAATTTAGTGGTTTTTAATGTTTTTGCCTTACAAGTTTTTAACTCAAACAATGGCGTCATCTTCAATCACCAATGGCCCTATCCTGCATGCTTTGGCTGTTTTCCCTTCTCTAACACACCTGACCCAACAGTTGGATTTAGAGGTGGACCAATTAATCAACCCAATTGGAGAATTGGACAATATTTGCCACTAGCTGGACAATAACCAAGCAGAAAAACAATGTGTAGCTGCTGCTGCAGCCAACTCATTGTGTTCAGTAGTTTCATGTGACAATACTTTTTTAAACATATTTATTTTAATTTTTGTGTTCAAGTTCTCCTAAGTTTTAAATGTTTCATCAAGCAAAGCAACTGCGTTGTTTTTATTACATAAAAATTAACACATTTGATAAAAAATACATCGACACCGCACATTGCAAATCTGCTGCACTGATTTCTAACCATCAGCACTGACCTTTGAAAAATCCATATTGGACAATGACCTGTTCAGTATGTCCACGTTCAGCAGAAGCCTGTTAATCTCCTACTGATGGGGCCGTACATTGATTCTAAGTAGGTGTGTTGGAGCAGAGAAACATCTAAAAATGCCAGACAGTGGCCTTTGAGGGCCAGAATTGAACACCACTGCACTAAACCTTTAGTGATTATGTTATATTGCAATCTCATTTTTTCCCATGAGTAGCACAGAGCTGCAGGTTGGACTGGGTGAAGCAGAGGAGGACACTTCAGTTGTGTGGGTCTCATTGTAGCTGATCAGCTCATTTTACCTGTTGCAGCTGATTTAGATGTGTAGACCAGGGTATCCTCTGCACATAAATCATGATTTCAGTCTAACGTCTTTCTCCTCTCTCCCCACAGGTAGACTGCCACAATTTGTGTTAAGTTTGTGGTTAGAGTCTAACCGTGGTTTTTATGTGTTGCTTTGGTTTAGTTTAAATAAAATGTTATAACCTTTTACATGATGCATCTCTTCTTTTGTTATGGCCACCTGAGCCAGGTCGTAACAATTGGGGGCTTGTCCGGGATCTAAACTAAAGCTATCTACACTCTTCACAGATATGTGCAGAGCTGTAGGTATATCTACTGTATAATGCTTTAAATCAACACTGCTAGGTAACAAATTATCTTGCATTTCTCAGGTTTTCTGCCTTGTTTGTTACTGGGTCTAATACATCCATTAGTCATATTCTTTCAAATATAAACTGTATTAATTATCAGGTTTTAAAATGGTTGTCATTTACTTAAAACAAAGACTAATCAGCAATTTAAAAAATGAACATATCTTTAAAATTCAGTCTCACTTTATCTATAGATCATTTTGCTAAATTCCATAAAACAATTAAACCAAAGTTAAGTACAACAGATAATCATAATAGGACTTTTTAAAATGCTTATAAAAGCTTTTCTTTAAATGAGTAAGATAATGCAAGAGTCTGATCTTGGCTTAATCGATTTCTACAATCAATGCTCTGATGGAGCAGACAAGTGCCTCCAGCTGTCTGGGAAGTAATGTCCTTCAGACTGCCTGGTCTGGGAAAAGTTTGGAGTTTAAGATCTGGGTGGCCTTCTGACAAAAATCCCCCACAATCATTTCTTTTAAAAAATGAGTTCAAACTGGTTCTCCCTAATCAACCGTAACTAATGCAAGTAAAGAGGCAATTTTGGGTTAATATCTGATGATCATTCGAGTCTTATGATGTTTGTGATCCAAAAGCTCGTCATGGGATTGGTCAAAAACAGTAGCCACATTGTTTTTGTAGAGAATAAAAAAGTGTGGGATTCATCTAGGCTCTTATCCACCTGAAATCTAGCTCTTTTCCCCACTGCACTTCTCATTTTAGTCAGCTTATTAACATTTTATGGAGATTAAACCAAAACAGATGAATTCATTTTAAAACCATTAAAAGTGCTGTCTCCTCCTAAACACCACACTTGTCCGTATAATTGTGGCTATTAATGATTTCCCAAGATGTAAACACTCTGCACACATACCTCCTAAGCTATTCCACATCCCCCAAGCTTTTCCAGACCCAGACGAGGTGTGCATTCCTGACTTGCTATCCAATACTGTCAAAGGAATCTGAAATTTCATCCCTCCAAACTCCTCTCCCTCACGTCCCCATCCAACACTCTGTCCCTCTTCTCCTCACACACACACACACAAGTGTGTGTCAGAGAACATTTCAGCAATCGTCAGGTAAACCTTAAAGCGGTCCAGCACAAGTGTTGACTGGATTTTACCGTAAGCTTTCCAGTAAAGGTCAGCAGTCTTGGTTCTCTGGAACAGTCTCACTGGTGCGGAAGATTTAAGCCAACAATCTAAAAACAATCTTAATATTTAATCAAATCTGCTGAAAACACTTCCTTCCATCTTTGTAATGAGCTTTGGGCTTCAACATAAACAAAGATTTCAGACACACTTTGTTTCACAAGAGACTTTTTGGTCCTTAGCCGAGTTCAGCTAGGAAAAAGGTAACGTTATAAATTTATATCAACCAGTCAGCGTCTAGCAGCCTTTGAATCAAACTGTGAAGACATTTGTGGGGTGATCTGCTTACGTAGCCAGGCCACTGGCCTCAATCATACAACTAGAAAAAAAATTAAAAATTCAATACAATCATGAAGGGCCAGGAAGCTAGAACTCTTTAAACAACAGACACCCAAACAAACCATCGTTCTATATTTTCACAAAGTCAAGAGTTGCTGTTCCTTTGTTTTATTTGACTGTAAACAGAGTAATTTGAGGTTTTAGACTTTTGGTAAAAATCAAAACGATATGAACTTTGGTCCTACACGCAATCGTCAGTTCTCACAATTTCCTAGAGCTAAAGCCATCCTTTGCTTTCAAGCATGAACTCAGCTCCTTTTACTGTGGGCTTTAAGTGTTTACTAGTTAAAAAACAATTACATGAATGAGTTATGTATGCCCACACAAGCCTGTAGGTGGACATCTACGTACGCACAGCTCTCAAACGCCGCGCACTGCTGGTGGTGTGGAGACGGACGCTGCCATCGGACTGCTGAGTCATCGCTGCCGCCGTACCAGCGCTGACATTTCTCCTCATCTGCTCAACTCGAGCTGATGCTTCACACTGGGAGCTTTTTTTTCTTCGTTCCTAAAATGTGGTCCTAATCTGCAGCACATTTTCCACAGCAGAGGACCACATGAAAGCCAAGGAGCTGCTTTTATTGTGTCCTCAACCCCAATAAGAAGGAATGCAAAAACAAAAAAAAGACACAAAGTGGTGACAAAAGGGGAAAAAAGATAATTATCACAGTTTTTAGAAAATGTCTCTTAGTTCTCTGAATTATAAGCGACTGAAACGTGTTACAAATAAAGGTTTATAAAAGAAACATCTTTTAGAAAATTCTCTGATAAGAGTAATCAATTTCTTCCTAGGACATGCTGAAAAAAAAAAAACAAAAAAAAAAACACCTCCTTGAAAGTTCAACTCCTTTTCACAGATTTAAGCTGTGGTCATTTATCATTTTCAAAGCCTGTGCCCTTTCAGAGGGAAACAGAAACTTGTACGACTGCAAATCAAACTGGATTTATGCTCAGAGGAAAACAGCCCAACAAAAGATCCACATAAAGGCATTTATGCAAGAAGGCAGCTTTGCCTCATCAGCAAAAAAAAAAAAAAAAAAAGTTGGTTTAAGTGTGACCCCTTAATACCGGGCTAATTCCAACTATTCTAATCCAACTGGTTTGTTCTAAAAGGAGAAAATGAGGCGTGTCGGATGACAAGAGAGACAGGTAGGTTAAAGTATTGAACTCTAGTGTAAACACTGCAGTGGCCTTTGATAGTGCAGACATAAATGAATTCATGATTAGGATAAATGAAGCCCGTCTAGCCGTAAAATCCTCAATGATGCACTGATATTAAGTGTTATCACTTCCAGATAGCAAAGACGGTAATGAATTGGACTCATCCAATAAGTCAAAGTATCAAAAGTATCAGGTTTATTGCCTGAACACGACATCAAGTTAGTACTGGTAAACTCCTCGCAGGAGAAAAGCAAACTGAAAGGTGAACCGTCCCTTTCATCTGGGGAGCTGTGGTTTAAGCTGCCAGGCATTTCTCCTGCTAACGCATCACATTACTGTTAAGAACTTTAAAGGTCTTTAAATGGACTGTTCCATAAGTTTAAATTTAAAAAATCCACAAAAATTTAGGCAGAAACATCATTTAAATCTATAGGTCACAAAAAAGTACATTCACGAACGGTCTTAAAATACAAACACTGCAAACATTTGCTACTGTAATAACACTTATGCATGTTTCTTTTGATAAATCTGATTGGATCTGAGCGTAGACAGCATCTCAATGCTGGATTTTCATAATTTAAGTCTCTGCAGGTTAAGCCTAGTAGCATGTAAACATCACTTTCCACATGTCTCAAGTCTACGTTACACTGCAGGCAAAGAACGGTGATGGGAGTTAAATTGAGAAACTTGCATAAATATTTTACACCAACATTTTACAAACAAGATAAACAGCATCAGGATAGAGTGATGCTGTGTTTGTTCTAAATGAGAAGCAGCGAGTTTCTCCTCCAAACAACTGCAGCCAGTTTACTATAATCTGACATGATTGTTAAACAAAACGTACTGCCTTGTAAAAAAAAAAAAAGACAGGAACTTATCAGTTTGAGCTGCTTGATGATAAAATATAGAGTTACCCAAACAGCTCTGAGGTGCATCTGAGCTTCGGCGCTCTCTTAGTGATCGTATTACTGTAGCTAAAAACAAAGCTCTGCTGTTGTCTGGAGGGATTGTGAGGGTTGTAAAATCTGACTGGTGATTAATGGGCTCAATTTTAGGCAGCATGTCAGATTTGTTAAACTGCTGTTAGAAAACCTTCTCCAAGAATTAACCCTCTCCCGTTTAGTAGTGAAAATCACAAACTAATCAAAACCGAATCAACAACTTAATGCATTCATGAAGGTTCTGTTAAAGTTACATGACACTACAGTCACACCTGAAAAGGAGAGAATATCAATATATAATAATATAAATAACCACGGAGTTACTTCCTCTGCTGCTCAGACGTGCTCTCTAGCTCACTAGCGATAGACTTCCCCTGCTGGTCACATGTCGTTACTGCAGCTACTAAATCAAAATCGACATTAACATCTGTTTAACTAAACTACATCTAGTATTTGGCTAAAAACTACTGACAAACATTTTTAATGTAAACAGTAATGAACACTTTTCCCTTAAAGCAGCAATCTGGAGGATTTCATCAAGAGAGCAGTTTTTGAATCTAACGTCCAAAGGCTCCTCCTCAAAACATCTCGACACGCGCGTCCGGTCGCGTGTGCACACGGCGCATATACATTGCGGGCATAAACTGTACAGCTCAATTTGTAGGGTTTAATCATTCACAGTTCACAATCTTATTCCAACACTACGAGGGTCTGATGAGCCCTCTCTGTCCCTGCTGCTTCTGATATTAGCTCTGTTAGCAGAGAGCTGCTGCTGGACTCTGAAGCTGAACTTGACTCTGTCCTGGATGAACTTTCTGACCAAAATTAACGCATAATCCTGTCAAGCCTTGTCATTCTGTGAGGTGAAAGGTTTAAAAATAAAAATAAACCCGTCTTTAGCTGGAGAATGGGTAGGTTTTTAGTAGAAATGAGCTGTGAGGCTGAGACGGTAAACAGAGAAACACACAGAGCGTCCTGTACGACAGCGCCCCCTACTGGTACAGGTTTGGTCGATGCGCGTGCATGTTGAGAGAATGCAGACATTTGAATTTCATTGGCTGAAAAATGTCGGCGGCAAGAAATAATGGAAAGGGGTCTCTAGGAGGAAGGAGGGTCTTCATCAGAATGACAGATGTTGTGGAACTCAACCCATAGATCATAGTTTAGACCTGAAATATCATTTAAAACATTTAGAAAACTTTGATACAGAGAAAGATGCTCCAGATTGCCGCTTTAATATCCATTAAACTATACATACTGACAAACACATTTAAAGTTTAAACAATAGGGACATTTCAACCCATCACACTTGCTTGTGCCAGACAGTGGTGACAAAGTTTCCCGTAAGACAATAGAAAATTACAATTTGAAACAAGGACTAAAGAGCAATTGTAAAAAAAAAAAAAAAGAATTTATTTGGCCATAAAATAACCGAAATTATTTTTGTTGTGAAAAATCGTAGAAAATTGTGAATTGAATCGTGGCTCGAGTGAACCATTACATCCCTAGTGATAATCATTTAAATACATTTTCTGAAGACAGTCTCCGTCTATCATCGATGGTTGATAAATGTGTCCAATCACCCAACCTTTAAATGGTCATTGTGAGAATTTACTAATTATTTTGCACTTTCATCAAAGCACAATGCAGAAATATGTTCTGTTACAGACCAAACTGCTTTACTTTGGTAGTTATGATTCCATTTAATGAAAAGTTCTGCTTCTAACTGCTACTTAACTCACTTTTACATCCTTATGACAAGTCATTCTCACTGCCATAAAAAGCCTGAAATAAAACACAGAAGACAGGTCCTACAAGTAATAAAATGTAAACCATAAACTGTTTAAGAATCTCAATAATAAAATGAAAACTTTGTGTTAAAGATGGAAAAAAATGTCTGAAGTTTAGTAAGACATAACTGCAATGTTACTTTCAGAAAATACAATGATCAATGTGCAGAAAGTGGACAAGGCCTTTTGTCAAAAGCTGTTTCCATGTAAGAGTGGTGATTGCTACCAATAAACTGACTTGTTTGTCTTTGGTTAAGCTAAAGAATCTGCCAGGGCCTCTTGTACTCACTAGGCAATGTTTTAAAAAAGGGAAGCAAATCACAGCTGGAGGATGTGGGTCAAAAAAATCCCCCCTCCCTAAAAAAATCTGTTCAACAAAACCTTAAACTTAATACAACTCGTATAACTTTACCAAGTAATGCACTAGATTAAATGAGTTAAATAAAAACAAGGCAAGCACCCTGCTGTGAAGTTTTATTCCTTGTGTAAATAAGCTGCCATGATCCTGAAATCCCTGTAAAATTTTATGCCTTTCCATCCCAGACTCTGCGTTTATTTCTTTACATTTCCCAGCCAGATATAATTGACAATCTTGGCTTCCTGAAAACAGATAGCATCTTAAACGGCGAGGGAGCTGTTCAAATTATTTGTGTACAGCAGCGCCTAGAAAGCTTTTACACTTGAAATGATGACGATAAGGCATTCACTGAAGTGTTAATCTGGCTGAAAAACAAAAGAGGTGTTGATAATAAGATTTACAGCCTGAGAGCTGAACAAGTGTCTGTAAAAGGCTCTCCACATCCAGCATGACACAGAGCAGAGCTGAAGTGAGAGGCTGGGTTCGTTCCCCGTTTATGTCCCAACAAATAATCTGAATATTTTTCTGACGGAGTCAATCTGAAGTCCGAGTCATCGGAACAGGTTGATTACGAGCAGATGGCGAGAAGAGTGTACACTTCCTCAGAAATAAGTGCTTCGTAAAAACAATGCGAGTTGACTTGTTTAACGTTTTAAAAAATGATTTACCTCGCCAAATGTTTGACCTACTCCCCTCCATCCTGTGTGTGATGTTGAGATGGTGCAATAAGTGTCACCAGATGGCCAGACAAGCGTGAGTGTGTGTGTGTTCTACACGGCATTCCAGCCTGAATTACACAGACGGCCTGAACTACACCGTGTCATGCAAGTCCACCACATACGCTCCTGCTCACGTGCAGCTCCTTTTAAAGCCTCTGCCTGCAATAACAGTCCATCTTGATCATGTTACACAGCCAGGCAGGGTGCTGGAAGTCCACAAACCCGACTGTACTTCACCTTAACACGTGCACTTCGTTTTTCTGCAGAGCACCCACTCAGATTTGCAAGTCACTTCCAGTTCAAAGCTCTTTCCTCATCAGTGTCTGGACACCTGAGCTCAGCTGCAATTTAAAAAACATCTGACCTTTGGTGAATCAGAAGCTGAGCTGGGACAGTCCCACCCAGCATGCAACACCAGGGGGGAAAAACCAACAAAACCCTGACATCAAATAAGAGGAGAGGCTGGTGAGGCGGAGCTTTGGGTTTGTGTGTGAACAGAAAAAATGGGGGGAGGGTGCATCAGGGTCAGGAGGTGGAAGGGGATTGGGGGGGGGGGCTGTGCATTTTGCATTTCTAGGTAAACCAGATTCATGGATTTTCATCGTTACTTGGAACAACTAGAAAGCAGTCTAAATATTCCTGTTTTTTAAAAAAAGATTAAAGAAATAATCCCCTAAAGCTGGCAGAACAACATGGAAGAGACAGAATGGGCTTTTTATTTCTAAGAAATCAGAGCAAAATACACAGATTTAGTCAAAGGATTCAACAAATTTTTAAATAGAATATTTATTAAACTGTATTAGTTTGGCTATTAATAAAATACTTGATTTATTAAAAAAACTAAGAAAAATATTTTACTTTATCCTCAGGTTTTTCTCTGATGACTGACTTGTTTATCTCTCTCTCTCAACACAGTGTGTAGAAACAAATTAGAAGATGTATTATTTATGTGTGTGTGTGTGCGCACAAACATATTCTTACTTCTTGAAAGCCTCCGTCGGGTTCCTCTCACACTCTCCAGGCTTCAAAGTGTTCTGAACAGCTGGGTCCTGCACCTTCTCTTCGAATCCTGGCACCAACTCGCTGCGGCATATCTGAGCCACCAGACCTCGGATGAAACCTCCGACACAAAGCGTGTCCGAGTCGTCCGCCCGGCAGAAGTGGAAAGCCAGGCTCTGCTGTTGCAGACTGCGGTGGGTTCCCTGGGCTGATGTGGGCCACAGCAACTCTGTGCACAGTGCAGTTTTCCCACTCCCTGGTCCTCCCACCAGCAGCACGCCCCAGGAGCTCCCAGACTTGGCGGATCCTGCTGTGAGACTGCTGGGGATGGATACACCCCCACCAGGCACTGGCTGAGGATGCTTGCTTGGAGTGCTGCTCACTCCACTCAGGTTGTTGGTTTTCTCCTGAAGGCAATGCTGGATCTTATGGAAGACCCACTCCCGGCAGTAAAATCGCTTTCCCTGCAGCAAACTTGTTTGGGCCATTTTGAACTTATGCTGCCGTTTCCCCTCCTCATATGGATCCCGTCATTTTGCCCCACATGTTTTCAACTCCCAACGAAGGCCGGCTGTGAATGCGAGCATCCATATTCTCAGTCGCAAGAGTACCTCTCAGAAAACTGGATGCAGCTCTAATGTCTTTGGTACTGATGCAAAAATGAGGCCGCACAGGAAAGTAACTTGAGTGAAAGTAGGAAAAATAAAGAAGCTTTCCTTCAGATGACAGGAAAAGCAGCTAAGCTATGGTGCGTTACAGAATATCTAGGTCAAAATTAGAAGGGGGAAAAATAAGGAAGATTGACATCAGGGCTCAAACCATAGATTTTCCACCAACTTTTTCCACAGCTTTCCCACTGGTGTGTGCTCCTTGTTATTGTGCACGTGTTGCCTTAGCATGGCGCTGGGTAAGGAGGGGCACCCGGCTTGCATCTACCGGCAAACTCAAGCCAACGCCGCTTGATACAATTAGCCATCGGGGTTCCTGATGTATTTCCACTGATGCATTTCAGATGCTGCCGACCAACATCGCGTTTCCATTACATTAACATGGATGAGGCCGCCAGTGCAGAGTCACTTTCTCCAATAACATGCTAAACCTGGCTCCTTCCCTGGAAAACAGAATCAACAAAACACAAAAATCAAACAGTCTGCAATAGAAAATCACATTAAACCTCTTCGTTTCTCAAGTATGAGTTGGTGACATTTCAGTCAAATGAGCATATTTTTGGGGTTTAACAAAAGATGCAGCAGCAGTATTTTATTTTAAAATCAATATATCACCATGCACATTAATATCTGAGAGACCTCCCAGATTAAAAATAAAACTGGACTCCTTTTGCAGCCAGGAAAAGGTGAGCAGGCTGGTTTTCAGTGCTTTCATCCTCCACAACCCACATCACTGCCTGCCCTGCAACTAAATTCTTGGCAGGGGTTTGTCCAGTTTCTCTAGTCTATCCACTGATCCCCTCTTCCTTCCTATGTGGCTTTAAATCCCAAACAGTCCACATCCGTCCTGAACCGTGGGGGGAAAAGTCCAAAAGAGAGGAACCCCCTTTCCTGCACTCACAGGGGTCGTTTGCATGCCTGGAAGTGGAGTGCAACTCAACATTAAAATGGCTTTAACAGCTTTATAGGTCAACCAAAAACCTAGATTTTAGGTTAATGGTTCCACAGATTGCAGAATTTAACCAGATTACATGGTTAAATTAGGATTTATGTTTAAATGTGCATGTTAAAGTGCAATTTAACCAAATTTTCATTTAGCAATTAATCACTAGAGTAAGAATAAAAAGGCAAGAAAACACACATGCTCGCTGGTTGTTTGTAACGCCGCCAAATAACAAGGTTTTCCACAGGCTGCAAGAATACATTCCCACCTTTCTGTTTCTCTAAGGCGCTCCCTGCCTCCAGGAAAACACAAAGCTCTCTGTAAATATGTTCAGCATATCAAGCCTCAGTTGTTTCAGGACGAAAAGCGGCCAAAAACAACATCTATCAGAGCGAACGACACGAATTCACGTCAGTTAGGCAGCCAAGTCTTTGTATGGCCAGACAAACCTCACCCATTTTCACACAGGATACGATTTACACCTATGGTGGCTTTTAAACACCCGACCAGACTGGCTAACTGCAAGCTTTGAGATGAATAAAAACACAAATATAAACCGTAATGTCGCCTGCTGCTTCAACACAGCCACCCGCAACTGTCCCTTCAACTTCAATTTAACCAATTGTAGCGCATTTCGCCGTTTTCTCCTCAGTTTTAACCGTCTAACAACCCCAACCTGTTTTCATCTCACCTCTTTTCCGAATCCTTTCGCTGTGTTTTGGGGTGTGTTTGTTGCTGTACCCGCTCGTCTCCCTCTCCGTTAAAACCGAACCTTTAGACAAGTCGTTCGGCCGTTTCTCGCAGCGGAATTCAAAGCCTGGCTTTCTACACTGAAGCAACACTGGTATCTTTCTTTGAATCGGTCTTTTCTGTCGGGGTCGGCTCCTCCCGCTGCCCGACACCGCTCTACAGCGAGCCGACTGACTCTCCGCCTACAAACACTCCACATAAATCGTCTCCGCTGCATGCAGAGCACACGCCAACGCGCAAGGCATTATGGGACTTGGAGTTTAAACTTCCATTCTAATTTGGTTTGAACAGGGCAGAGGTGGGTAGAGTACCCACCCAAAAAATGTACTCAAGTAAGAGTAGCACTACTTCAACATATTTTTACTCGAGTAAAAGTAAAAAGTTGCTGTTCCAAAAAATACTTGAGTATGAGTAAAAAAGTATTTGGTAAAAAGTCTACTTGAATACTGAGTAATCAGATTTTTTAAAATTATGTCATCATCAGACAGACAAAAATATAAAGTTTGGGGGAAATTCTAGTATCTCAAAGGCTAAAATGACAAACACGGATGCAAATACATAACATGATATCAAAACAGCAAATTTTAAGCAGAAGAAACACTTTTCAAATTATTTTTAAAATATATTGCCAAAACGTAGAGCTAGCTATGCGAATATAAAATTAGCTAGGTAGCCATCTATTTAGCTAATTTAACTAGCTAGCTAGCTTTTGTGCAAGCTAGATAAAGATAGCTAGCTATAGAAAATGAGAGTAGGAAAACAAAGCTGGTACACAAACATGTGGTCTCCTTTAATAAACTGTAGGTCTGTGTTTAGTGTATTTTTTTTAAAACATGTTTGTTTTTCCTTTAAAGTTACTCACAGTAAGTAGAAGATTCAGAGATTTTACTCAAGTAGGAGTAGTGATACTTAACAAAAATAATACTCAAGTAAGAGTAAAAAGTACGGTGAAGTAAAACTACTCAAAGTAAATTTTTTTCAAAAAGTTACTCAAGTAAATGTAACTGAGTAAATGTAACTGGTTACTACCCACCTCTGGAACAGGGTCACAAACAATAGGTCAGAAAATTATAGGTTTCAGCTATATCATTCAGCACTCAATCAGCATTTCTGGAAGAAAAAAAAAGGCAACTTTTTCTAGTTGTATTTTTTTACTGGGGGAATTTGGTCAATTAAAGTTGTTTTAAATGCACTTGATAAGTTTGATAAACTTGTGAATATAGTATGTCTGCTCTAGCGTCAGCTTACTACTGTATTGTTACACTTGAAGTTGTTGCCAAAATAAAAATATATATACTAAATCAAAATAGTCAAAATCATCAAAAATAGAAATAGTCAAAACTACTCAGCTCTGAAATTTTCCAAAAGACCTAAAACACTTATTTATAAATTAAAGCTCAAGGATTCATAGAAGGAATGACTGTTGCTTGGTGCTTTACAGACCAGAGTCTAAAATCAAGACTATCTTAATGTCATCGACTGGGTTAGTGCAGGACCCAAATGCAGGAGAACAGAGGCAGGAACAGGTGAGGTAAAACCAAAGAAGCTTTATTGCAGGATGAATTCAGGAGACACAAGACATATGAGGCTGGTGATACAACACAAGGAACCGACAAGGAGTGAGTGAACTAAACAGCATATATAGAGAGGGAGCTAATCAAGGAGACGAGACACACCTGGAGGGGATTAGTGCATGACACAGGAGGAGGCACACAGGCACGAACTGGACACAAGGGGGCAGAACCTAGAACCTGACACTTATTTAGAAAAATGATGAAGTTGTAGCCCGTTTTGGTCAAATCTTGAAAATAACATTATGCTGATCTTGTGCAGAATTTCAAGATCTCACATAATCTGTAAACACTCAGATTATGTGTTGAAGCGACTACATCCAAATCAGTATCTGTACAGCTGATGAAGTAAAATACATGTTTTAGAATCACATACTGGAACTGGGTTGACTCTAAAAGGTAATCAGTAATAGATCTACATTCTATGAAGATTTTATAAACGTTGTTTTAAATCATCATGAGATATTTTGTTGACAGGAAAGCGTTGACTCCAACAGTTAATGCCAAGGTTTGTGACAAAGATCTTGCTAGCTATGGTGGCTAAGGATGCACGATACCCCTTTTTTGCAAACCGATACAATACCGATACTTGAATCTGAGTACTTGCCGATACCGAGTACCGATACTTCTACCGCACAAAAAAAATTGCAATGAATAGGAAGACAGGTTCTATTTTCTTCTATTTTTGGTTAACTTTAACAAGTACGAGTATATGGTATCGTATCAGCCCGATGCGATACTGGTATCAGTTCCTGGTATCGGTTAACTATAACGAGTACATGGTATCGGTATCGGCCCAATACCGATATCAGTATCGTATCAATGCATCCCTAATGGTGGCCATTTTGAATTTTGTTGAACCTCCCAAAAGTGATTCAATATCCTATCAATTTTATGAACATTTTATAATTCTTCCATTTCATGAGATGCTATAGAGAAAAATGTAATCACCTGCCATTTGCTGATGATAATGATGACCTCATGTGTTTTTAATGTGACATAAATATTCAATGTGATATTTTTTTCTGGGCATATTTTATGTTTGTCCAGTAATTTTTAGCTTTTGAGACACAATGAATGCCAAAAATGCTAAAGTCATAAAAATACAACTAAAAGATATGAAATTCCAACCAAACAAGTCTTAATTTTTCCAACACGTCAAACATTAGCCTTAGTGACTGGCTGCTGTACAAATATAACTGGTGAAAAGCAGAAAACAAGAATAAAAATTGCTCAAATGTTCAAAAAACTAAATATTTTGACATGTATGTAATAGTAAATGCATCTGGATGTTCAGTTCATCCGATTATATTTTAAAGCGAATATTTTCACGCCTCTTTGTCTGGTCATGGACAATGTTTTAGCCTTCAAATCATAACAAACTCTTTAAAAGAGTTTCCTTCAGACACTGAAAACAATCAGTCATCAAGCACTGAGTTTTAAGGAGAGATGAAAACATCCCCAGGTGGCTCCCCTTCATGGTCCAGCCATTAATTGTGATGTGCTTCAAACATCGCAGACGACACACCAGATGTTGTCATTGTCAGTGAGCAGAAGCCAGGTGTGTATTTTGGAAATTCACTTTTGGCTCTAATTTGAGGAGACATTTTTATTTGGCAGTCTGGGAGCAATGTTCACAGATGGTATGTTTATAACAAATAAAAGCGGGAAAACTTCAAAACAACACGCTGGGTGCCTCGAGAGGCTCTGCCATGTCCAACATTTTCATTTTTTTCTCTGTGTTGAAATGTTTTTAATACTGAAGCCCAACACGACATGACAATGTTTGCTATGTTTCTAAAATACAAGTGCAATTTGTTTGTCTCTACAGTGACTTGCGGCTTGAAGCTGCTGCTAAATATTTGTTATACAAGTTGCATTTCAAATAGAAAGTTTGTGTCTCTCAGAGTTTTTTCTCCTTCCAGTTGGGATCCACATCCGTCTGCTGCGTTTTGATCTAAATTGAAGTTGCTGATCGTACAACTTGTTTATCACTCTTTGAAGAATTTTCTCAGGGATGTAACTTTAAGGTGCTGCAGCCGCCGGTTGTAATAACTGGAGGAGTGTTTCCGGCTCACGCTCGCTGTGCTGACGAAGATAATTCAATCTGCTGCTGAAGTCAGGTTCCACTTCAGATCTGATTTCCTATAGGAGCCCAATTTCATGGTTAGGCATTACACATCAGATTGCCTGGGGGAAGGCTACGGCTGGGTGAGGATGCAGAAAAACACAGGTGAGCATAAGGTCAGGCTAAGGTGAGAGAAACATGACACCAGTAAAAATCACAAAGACTGAAACTGCTTTTATACATGCACTGCAGTTCTGAAGATGTCAGAATGCAAACATCATTCACTGTGGACTTTTTCCACCCAGTAAACCAGGAATTATCTTCAGAGGCAAATATTGCAAGCAAGCAAATGCGCTTAGCTGTTGACAAAGTGCTCGGTTAACGTTGTTTGTTTCAAAAGTCTTTATTCCTTAGCCATGTTTTTTTAGAGAGTCACATCCAACACTGATGACGCTTCATTGTGATCAGTGCCCTGTGGAACTGAATGGTGAATGCTACACAACTCCAGGCACATTCAAGGAAGGTGAGAGGCACCCTCAGACGATTGGAAACAATTTACATCAGCATGGTCTGCATGCTAGATGACCTGTAAGGGTATCTGACCACACCACCAGGCACAGGCGTCATCTTCTTGCATGGGCCAGGGAGCATTTACGCTAGACGAGGGACCAGTGGGCCTCAGTGCTGTTCACTGATGAAAGTCAGTTTACACTCAGCAGAAATGATGGCCTCCATTGATGTTGGAGACATAAAGTAGAGCGCTATACCTCAACCACTTTGGTGGTGGTGGTTTACAGCATAGATATCATATTACTAGATATCTGACCCGCGCTGTTTGTCAGTGGACCCGGACGTAGCTACGCTGGCAGCCATCTTGTGACAGACTGCTGCTCCCTTTCTTAACATTGGTGTCAATGGAGAATGTACTAATAAATACGTCTAGCTTACTCAATTTTTAACCGATTTTCAAACGGTTTGCATTTTTATAAATGTCAGAGACGTGACTGTGAATACCGGTATATATCAAAACATAACAATAATGGTCGGGAAATTCATAAACTGTAAAAGTATCCTATAAGTCTATACATAATAAGGTTTGTACGTTTGTAAATCCGTTCATTTTCATCGAGTTATGAGTGTTTTTATTTAAGTTGATCGCTCACCTTCCATCTGCTACCATAGAGAGCAGAACGTCAGCTATCTGTCACAAGATGGCCGCCGTGTAGCTACGCTGTCGAACCCCAGATGATCCATCTAGTCTTTATATTTATCTATGGTTTACAGTGTGGACCGGTGTCTAGTACAGAACTATCCTATGTTTTGTGAATGACACTGTGACATTCACAACCTGAATAGCATCATTAATACAGTCATTGTTCCTATGCCGGAGCAACACAGGCCTAATTTCATCTTCATGAACGTCAATGCTCCAAAACTGCTTTTAAATAACTCTTTTATGTTCTCTTGTTGTTGTTTAATGATTTTGATCTGTAATTATATTTTGTTTATTTTATTGATTTTATTTGTTTTTTATCATGTTTGATTCTGTTTTCTGTGAAGCACTTTGTGATTTTTTTCTGTGAAAGGTGCTATATAAATAAACTTTACTTACTTACTTACTTATTGAGGTTGCATCATCATGGAACGGCTACTGGAGACTGATGTACCTCAGATGGCGCGACCTGCAGTTTCTCCAGACCTGAATCCCATAGAAAACCAATGGGACCAGAGTGTAGAGGCTCATTAGTTTACACTTTTATCAAAAGTGACTGAGAACAGTTAACCTTTGTATCAGCCATGTTGTGGACCGACATGCCTGATACCAAACTGATCTGATATTAACTGAGATATTTTCCCCAAAATCAAGATATTTGATTTTATACAGCAATTAAAAACAGATACTGTCACCTAAATAATAAAAACTGACCCTCCATTTTAGCCCCACGTCTTTATATTACCGCAAAACATATTTGATGCTGTTTAGTTATGATTTTAGAGGCTGTTGTTCACTTCCTGTTATTATTAAAATATTGAACTCATTCATTTGATGCATATTTATTTCTGACTGGAAACATGATTTTCACATTTGATTGATGACATGTTCAGTGGCCTATAGTCCAAAGTATCTGGGCCACATTATGCACACACACACACACACACACACACACACACGGAGTCTGAGAGTCCTCACTGAAACACTCTCCAATCTGCCAGCCTTTCCAGTATCAGCAGGAGCCAAGTAACAAGTTTTCTCCTCCCCGCAGGAAAACTCCAAATACGCATGTTGCTGTTGCTATTCATTTTTTTCACACTGTGCTTGATGTGTAGATCCACTCCCAGCCACACTCTGCAATCTGCCAAATTCACATAATTACAGCAATTTTTCTGTCTTTGTGTCGACGAGAAAACCAGTTGGTCCAAGTCTTCGTCCTCAGGAGAAATGATCAGCTTAAGCTGCCATGTTTGTTCCCTCTTTTGTGAATATGCTGCAATATTCTGCACCTTGTTATTATGAACAAGATGACGCACATCTGGTGATTGGGGTTTGGCTTAAGAACTCGGTCTTTGCTTTAGAAAACTAAGCAGGACTGGTTCATGTCTTCTCTGCTGTGTGTTTAACATGTATCAGAGTTGAGTTATTGTGGGGTTTTTTTGGCCTAAATTATGACTGAAACTGAAGCTGATGGAGATATCGACTCACCATAATCAGTCAGGCTGGTGCTGATGAAGTTATACTTATTAGCAATCCCTCAAATATGTTCTGCCATCCTAATAAAGCAATCAAATTCTACGTGTGTTTACGTGTTTGTTGGTTGGTTTTGTTTAATGAGCCATGCTCCACCACTTTATGAATGTTCATCCAGTTCAGTTTGACAGTTGTGTGAGTCTGGTGTCTGGCATTCAATTTAGACCAATCATACTTTTTGATTCTATACAGCTGGATTCTAAATCAAATTCAGCTTCGCCCAGTCTAATTGATCCCATATACAGTCCTGATTAATCGACTAAATATATTGCTGCAGGTTGCTGGGCAGCAGTAATGAAGCCTGGACCATCTTCTTCCCAGCTCTTATTTAGGCAATTACTTCATTAAATGACAATTCAAATATAACTAAAACCTTAGGGTCACATGACCTCCTCTGTCAAGACATTCCTTGGCCCTTCTAGAGATATGATCCATCCAGAATGTCCTGGATCGGCTCAGAGGCCTCCTGCTGGCAGGACCGGGAGTCATCCAGACCAGATGCCTGATCCACCTCAGTTGCCTCCTCTTATTGTGGAGGAGCAGTGGTTCTTCTTAAAGATTATTATTTTTATAATTGATCTCAATATAGTTATATAAATTTATATGAAGCTCCACTCAGTCCCCCAAAAATTCCGCTATTTACACTTAAAATCGATGTAAGTACACACAGTCCAATTCAGTGACTTTATATTTAAACTGAATACAATCCGATTTAAGTTTATTTACATACAGCCACACACAGTTGTAGCCTCACCAAATATGCTATATCCTCTGACCTTTGACCTCTGTTGACCATCACAACAATAATCCACTTCTTTCCCAATAACTTGGAATACAATCACTCTTGAATTATGTTTTAACCTGAATCAAGATCCCTACAGGTGTCCTACTGTCCACTTTCAGGTGTCCATCTCCCAGATGACCTTAACTGGACACTAGCTGGTCTAATAAAACACTCTCTGTAAAGGAGTCTCTTCTGTAACACCACAGACTGGTGTTCAAACTGTAATCTCTTGTTTACAGAACAGCCGCCGGTAGTCACAAGGTGCTCACATAAAGACGGACTCAGGTGTTTTCAGACACATTGACTGGGGCTGTGGTTGACACTGAACTCTCTTGAACTGGTGTATACGTATACATTTGAAGAATATCACAACTGTTGTATATTCATATGCTGTTTGTTGCTGTTGTATCTTTTCTCCCTGTTTTGTTTGTTTGTGCTTTATTTACAGGTCTAGAAGTGGACTCTTCACGTCTCTTGTTCTCTTCTTTTTCTGTTTACTTTCTCCCCCATCCCTCTTTCTGTACCCTTCCCTTCACTTTCAGGCTCCGTGTCCAATCAACCATAAAAATATTCTAATAAATATTTTGGGGGTTATATTTAAACAAAAATCAGGAGGAGTTTTATAGCAGTGGCTGTAACCTCTCACCTGAAACAGCAACACTGTTGGGCTAATTCCTGGCACTCAGACATTATTCTGTTTGCTCCACAGCCGGACAGGACACGGGGTTAAAAAAAGAAAAAAAAAATCTAAAGTCTTGGCTACTAGATGCTCAAATCTGTCACCACAATTAGTCATAAACTGAAAGAGTTCTACCTTACATAACATCAAGGGTACGAGTGTAAATAGTGTAAATAGTGTGTGTGTGTGTGTTATTACTGAAGAGAGGTTCTTATGGTGAGACTGAATGTAGGAGCCAGATATTAGACATGTATAGAGGGAAAAGCTGCTAACTGATGTACTGTTATTCAAACTTTTATTTTTCAAGTGTATATTCTTTGTGCAATGTATAATCTTACTTTGAGCCGTCACTTTCATTACTATAGGGGAATGTGTAATATTCTAGTAAGCTGCTATCATAAAAACTATCACGTAGAATGTAATTTTCAAACTTGCTGCTTTTTTGCATTATGCTGCAATTTTTAGAATTCCATACATTGTTTTTGTTTTCTATTGTATTTATTTATGTATGGCAGGCATTAACCTGCAGAGGGACAAAGGATGGAAATGAGCCCTGGCTATAGTAATCTTGCACATTTACATATGTACAAACATATATATGTTCATTAATATGCACTGTGCCTTCGCAAATAAACTTGAACTGAACTTCTCGTTCAAAGTGAAGAGCCGTTCAAAAGATTCGACTCGTTCGTGAACGTGACATCGCTAGTTTCATTCATGGAAGTGGACAGGCCGCGTGGCGGCGGGGGAGGGGAACCTCTTTTAAAATTCAGCCACAACCTCTCAAGATGTCCTCACATGTGCCTGCTAAGCATACACCGCATAACATTTATGGAAATAATTCCTACACAGTTACAAGCAAAATGGATCTTTCACCCCCCAGAATGATAATGTGAGAATAATGAAGAGTGAGGATGCTGACTGCGATAACTTAGACAACAACAACTCACTCGCTCTTTGAATAGAAGCAGAGACAAACATAATTGGCAATCACGGATCCTAAAGCTACAGGCCTGAAGGCGCTAATTTGCAATCACAGGATGGGGCAGTGCTGGCACGCCGAAGAGCTTTCTGCGCGTGAGCCTATGAGTCACAAAGTGCAGGAATTATTTGGTTGCATGATCAGTTTGGTGAGAGATGATAAGCAGGAACAGATTAAACTCTGCGTGTATCTTTGTAGCATTCGCAGCCAATTATTGTGTCCATTTATTTATAGAAAAATATTTTAATAAAATGAATCATGGTGGCAGTGAAACAGGATTTTAGTTGCTTTGAACATCATCACACACACCCGACAGTTTAAAAACCTCATGACGAAGATAACTGGAACAGTCTTTAATTTATTGAAGTAGTATTTTTTTTTTATTTTAGTTTTTGTGAGTTCTTTTTGCCACTGACAGCTCTCTGAATAAGTTGCATTGCTACAATGACTGCAGTGCCTAAAGCTGTTTGGAGTAAATAGAGTCTTTTTTTTCTGTATCACATTGGACATGTCTTTAATGCTCTGTGTCCTCGGGCTCAAACACGAATAGTTGACAGGCAAAATGTGTGATTCAGACGAGTTCCCCCTCCTGATATGAAGAAACACCAGCGCTTTCAAGGTTACCGAGCTGCAGAGCCAAGCTGAAAATAATTTGTGTTCAGGAACACTTGAACAGGATGGGAATAAACATGTCAGTGGTTTGAAAGACAAAATGCATAACATTAAAATGTCAATTTGATTTTCCAAATGAGCTTTTTATCGTTTTGAGTGACAAATTGCTCTGCAGAAATGTTCCCGTTACGTCCGTCAGTCATTTACTGACACATTTCATCTGAAATTTGTGGGATAGTTCGTGACAAGTTGTTCCACTTCCATTTATTTTCAGTCTTAAAAATTCGACGAAGGTGATCGAGCTAATTAGTTCAACGAAGGTCAGATTGAATCAGATCAGACTTTATGCACAGAATAAAAGAACACCTGTTCTGTTTTATCTCTTGAGCTTTTGTAAATAACACCTTAATCTCAAAAGCTAAATTCTATATCCTAAAAAAAGGAGGATGCTTGAGCTGAATTGCTTTTATTGACTTTATTTCAGCCACCAGGGTCATGAACTTGTGTCCCTTTGTTCCAGAAAATGGGCTTGCTGTTTTCCTTCGAGCTTGTCCAGCCCAGCAGACTGAAACTAACAACAACTCTCTGAAATATTAATGTCCCCAGAGAAAATCTATGTGCCTGTATTTATGTGTGGGTGGAGAAGTGGGACAGCATAACATCTGAGCTAGCGTGTGCTCTACATTAAACTAAAGGTTTTTCCCCGTGTTCCTCCAGGCGGTTTCCTCCTCCGTCACTGTCAGCAATACAGAGATTTTCCTCAACTCCTGAAAAAAAAAAAAACCCAACCATATGCAAGTTTTATGTCTTTTATGTAAATTTGATCTATCCATCTGTTTTAAAAACATGATATCACAACTTGTTTTATCTGAACAAACCACAAAACTTGAGATGAGACCAAAGTGAAGAAATATTTTGCATAGCATCTGATAAAACCTACATTAAATCTTTACATCAACTCATGCAGGGTTTGCTCTGCAGATGCAGGACCTTACATTTGTGCATGAACTCCTCAATGCATCGAAGTTTTCTGGAGTCAAATGTGAGGCAATATGTCCAACGGCTAAATCCTGGACCAAACTGGGTCCAAAAAAAAAGAACCAAGATTCCAAACAGAGCAGCAGCTGCAGGCTGAAAAAGAAAATCCCGATATCTCAACGCTTCAGTCAAAGTCCAGACCTCAAAGCTACCTAGATCAGGTCAGAAAGAGGTGGATTATCTCTGGCAAAAGAACAGCCTAAACCTGTTAACCCTTTATTTTTTAAGTTTCATGTCATGAACTTTAACCTTTAACCTTCTGAGGCCTGTGAAGTCAGAGATGAAACTTGTTTTTTTTTCTCTGAGCATTGACCTTTGACCTCACGGTAAACTTGCTTGGACGTCCACTCCTGGAAAGTTAGCAGCTGTTTTAAATGTATTTTTATTGTGAATATTCTATCACTGTACAGGATGAAAAACTACAAATAATTTAAAATGATCTTTAACCTTTCCCAGACTGAGAGGCAACAACAGTTGCTTCAATGAGATCTTTTCCTCCTTGAATTTTTGTTAACACACACCTGAGGAGAACTGGGTTCATCATTCTAGAACTAGAACTCAAACTCATGGAAAGACACATAAAGCCTGGTCCTTATGGAGGTACCAGGCTGTATGTGGGGCGGCATGTAGCTCAGTTAGTACCGGAGGGTCGCCGGTTCCATCCCAGCTCCAGCTTGTCGTTGTGTCCTTGGGCAAGACACTTCACCTCCCTTGCCTACTGGTGGTGGTCAGAGGGACCTGGCGGGCGCTGGTGCATGGCATCCCCGCGTCAGTCAGTGTACCCCAGGGCAGCTGAGGCTACAGTGTAGATCATCACCACCAGTGTGAGAATGGGTGTGAATGGGTGAATGACTGTTGTGTTGTACAGCGCTTTGGGGAGTGTAGACGATCTATAAATACAGGACATTTACATTGACCATTTTACATACAGGGTAAGGACAGGGTACTTACAGGGCTATGTACCAGGTACTCATGGTAATACACTGTACCCCTGGACAAACCTGTACATACTCCAGTAGGTACCCTGAACATATTACTGTATGTACCCATGTGCTTACCCTGTACATACCTTAATAAGTACCCTGTATATACTCTAGTAAGAGCATAGTATATACCCCTGTAAGTACCCTATACGTACCCTAGAAGGACCCTGCCTATACCCATGTAAGAGCCCGGTACATACACTGAAAGTACCATGTACGTACCCTAACATGTACCCTGTATATCAATGACGTAGATTTGCACTTGACATTGGTGGGGACCTGAACGGTGCACACTTCTGGACCAGACCAAAGTTACCAGTCTCCCGATGGCCAGTCCAGCCCAGTCCGCATCCCACATCCAGTCCCTGGTGCCATCGCTGGCATGAGCGGCGCAGACCTCTGTCCGGGGGGAGGGTGCGTGTCTGGGAGCGCGAACTGATGGACTGCAGCGTGCATCAAGGTTGATTCAGACACACCTCCTTCCCCTGGACACAGGTCCGCACACAGCAGCGCACCACCTCAGTCCGCTGGGCAGCACGTATTATTAGTGGGGATGCAGCTTTATGTCTGCACCCTTGGATCGAATTATTGGTGGGGACACGTCACCTCTGTCCATGCCAAATCTACACCCATGCTGTATATACCCCTGTAAGTACTTTGAACTTTCCCTGTACATAGGCATGTACACCCATAAGTACCCCATCCTTATCCTTATCCTGCAAGAACCCTGTACTTGTAACCCCTAAGGAACCCCCATTGAGTACTGGGTAACAAGTCACTCCATAATACAACCTGGTTCTTGTATATACCTCATTCAAGTACTGGGCTGATTTATGTGTTGCTACCATACTTTAGGATGAACAAGGTGATGAACATCTGAACTGAAACCCAGAATGTTGTGTTTCTTTTATAAAACTAGCAGCACAGACCAAGTTGTAACCCCCCCTCTTGTTTTAGGGTCCTACATTAGAAAACAGTTTTCACTCCAAATGTTTTTGGCAGCTCTAATGTTTGACCCA
This sequence comes from Callopanchax toddi, assembly GCA_006937965.1. Taxonomy (NCBI): domain Eukaryota; kingdom Metazoa; phylum Chordata; class Actinopteri; order Cyprinodontiformes; family Nothobranchiidae; genus Callopanchax; species Callopanchax toddi. The sequence goes on from SSNR01000330.1 coordinate 145,056, forward strand.
CTGAGACCCCAGAAAGAGGAAAATGAAGGGTTTTTTTGTGTAAGGACAGATCAGTGATGCTTTCAGCTCATTCATTATTTCTAGTCTTTCAAACGTTCCACTGAATAGTAAATTAATACCAACCTAATCTGATGCACACAGTGAGTTAAAACTTGTGTGGGCAATCATCATTCAGTTGATATTTTCCATTTAAAGTTATTCAAATAGAATAAAAATCTTGTTCTTCTGACTGTAACGCTGCTCCATTAGGAGCCTCCTGTTGTGAAGCTTCACGCTGCGTCTGATTTAATTCCTCGAGTGAAAGATTTACAGGCAAAAGCAGTAAAAATAAAACTCTTCATCGCGTCTTTGTGGCTTTTAGATTTATTGTCATTTCTTCATGTTAACAGATTTGGTCCTTCTTGTGGGATCAGACACAAACTCACTTCTCTAAAATATGACAGAAAAGAAATCGTCTCAAGGTGTTTCAATAAACGAGATTCTTCAGAAAATCAGCAAATGAGAAACAGTGTGTGCCTGTGATTTGTTGACCTCCACCGTGTTTGAAGAGGTGCTCCACTGTGTGGTTTTATGACCGTGAGTCTGGTTGTGTGAAGGTTACACACTCTCAGCTGTAAAGGCTGTTTGTGTTTGTGAAGGCTATAAAGACAATTAAAGAGCGGTTTCACCACTTGTTTGGTGTTTTTACTGCATCGTCTGTGGAACAGAAGAGGTTTGATGGGTCAGAACTGAAGGTCTACCGCTCCTTGAAGGAATTCACATCACCTGCTGCCTTTCAGAGCAGTTTTAAACTAAGATCCTCTGGTGTTGAGAAGGTTACAGATGTATATGTGTGATCTCACATGATTTTGCACAAGTTATGTGTGGTTGACTTTCAGCTACAAACACAGAAAATTATAGCTGTTCTTTTGTTTGCTAAGAGATCTTGAATTGTATTACATCAGCTGGAGATGCTTTTATTAAAACCTGTGCTGTGGTTCACAAGAACACAAGCTGGCAACACACAGAGACACAATAAAAAACATTATAAACAATATATTCAATGTTATAAAAAATATGTACCATCAACATTATTTTGTTATTGGCCCATTAAAGCGAAATCATTGCAGTTTAAAAGTCTTACCATCATTCTTTTTACACATATGCACAAAAATGTCTGATTCTTGACAGACTTTGTGGTACGTAGTTTGTCTTTTCACAGTCAGTCACAAAACACTGCGCAATAAATAAAATAAAAACAGTGTTCAATAAAATAATAAAAGAGATCAAAGACGGTGTCAAACAATAAAGTTTCAATCAATAAAATAAAAAATAAAAACGGTTGAATCAAAACACTAAAACCCAGTAAAAGTTTAAATAAAAAGTTTATAAAAAGTTTAAACAGTCAAAAACAAACAAAAAATCTGCTGTAACTTCACAAAACACATGCATCGTTCTTGGTGTGTGTGTGTGTGTGTGTGTGTGTGTGTGTGTGTGTGTGTGTGTGTGTGTGTGTGTGTGTGTGTTGATCTGCAGTGACCTTGCAACAAATGCTTTAATTATCCGAGGTACCAGCAGACTTCATGCTTTCCCTGGTTAACCCCGCGCTGTCACACTCAGTCACACTCACTCTAGTGTGCACTGACCGCAGAGTTCAAAGGTCGCTGCACTTTGAGCAGATGCTCCTAACTTTTCATCTTACACATGAACTAATTTAGAGACTTAATGACCAGTGGCTTGCAGAACGAGGTGACTTGCACAAACCTATAAGAGGGGCAGTTGAGGTCAGAAGCAGGGAAACGTCTGAAATGCATCGTAAATGTGCAGCAGTTTGATTAAATAAAGACTTCTTTATGTAAAGGTGTCTGATTCTGACAGTAAAACACAGAATCTGTCTTGTTAGCCAATAAAATTCCTGTGAAATGGGAAGCACAGATTCATCCATCCCTTCATTTTTTTATCTTTCATCTTTTGGTTTGCCCTGCAGGTTTTTCTATCATGTGCTACTTTTTCATAATGAAGCTTTTATACAGTCGCTGCATTTCACTATTTACTGCTCGTAATGGAGGAATTTCAGAACATAAGGAGCACAAATAAAGCAAACTGTTTAAAAACTAAATGAATATGCACATTTAAAGTCAATGAAACTTCCCCTCCAAACACCTCACAAAGCTGACTTTAAGGTAAAATTTTAAATCATTTCTGGATTTGTTTTAAGTTGGTGGTGTGGTCCACCCACAAACTGTGGGAGTTTTAAAAGCGATGCCGGGAGGTTACAGGAAAAAATTAAATTATTAACCAAATATCTCGTTAAAAAAGTTTCTGTGAAACCTCTGAAACCCCCTGCTGCTGACCTTAATCTTAACTTCAAGTCTGGGAAATGCTTTCATTCTGTGCTATGTACAAAAAATAAAAATAAAAAAAACCCCATGAAAATGAAGCAGAGAATCACAGCTGAACCTAAAATATACAAGAATAGACATTCAGCACGGAAACAGAATGTATAGATGTGTTCAGTGTGTGCTCACATACTGTCATTTACATTGTATTTATATAGGACTGGGCTCATTAACGCTGGAAACCAGAAAAAGTCAGAACACGATGAAAAACATCCTGCACCTCTTTAGAGAGAAACGTTGAGAACGTTTAAAGGATAATTTGTCCAAAAATAATACGTTTCCATACTTTATTTAAAGAAAAAACAAAAAGAACAAACAGGCTGTCAAATGTGTTTTCCTCCAGTATAAAAATAAACGTTCCTTAATTGTTCTGCTGATATTTTATTTTGACATTCATATTTATAAAAATGGAGCTTCTTTGTTCTCCCTCCTCCATCCTGGTAACTCACATTGTCTCAATCAGTGAAATACATGTGAATATTTGTCTTCCCCTGTTTTTTCTTTAAAAAACCCATCACACTCCTATAAATACAAATAGAAGAGGGTCCAATGTGGGGATCACAGCGTGTATTCACACCTCTCAGGAGCGATCACTACGCTCTGATTGGTTAAGAAATATCACAAAATGACAACGAAGCTGTGCTGGGATCCAGGTTTAGAGGAGCTTTCATTATGTCTTCCTCTTCCTGCACAGGTGATTCAATGGGTTGTTCGAGCTCCACCTGCTGTCACACCTGTGATTATCATCAGCTGTGCAGCATCTACCAGGCTGTTTCCACACATCCACACCAGGCCGGTGATTAGCCTCAGTGAGAGTTTCAGCCAACACTTAAAAAGTGATTCTTGTGAAAATTCTTTGAACGTAAATCTATGTCCTCCTTCAGTGTGACCTGCTGAAAGTTCTCAGAGACACAAGAACCTTTGATGATCTCTGTGAAGACGTTCCCTCTGTGGAAGCGCTCCCCCTCTGATCTCAGCATCTCAACGTTTTCTTTTACTCAACTTCTGTGACTAAACGGTTCAATTAAAGAATCCTAAAGAACCAGACAGTTACCCACTGGACTTCCAATTTGGCTTCAATTTACCTGAAAGAACTATAAAACAAAACTAAACAAATTTTTATTCTGAAAGTAGAAACTTCTGCATGGAGGATCTGCACCATTCAAACTGTATTCTGAATTCCTTACAGTCTGTTCTTAAACCAGCCAAGTTTGAGACATTAGGCCAAAGCAAACCTAGTGAGTCTGCTGTTAAATAAAAATATATGAAAAAACTCTCAATATAATAGATTTTCAGAAGATTTGCCTGCAGTTAGAACCAAATATCCTGCACACTGAATGTGTTTACCAGTGAGTCTTTAGAGCTTTAAATTACAGGGTGAAATAGTTGTTTAGGTTTAAAATTGAATGCAGAAACTCAGGAATCGTCTCACTCTGACAGCTGCAGCCACCTGTTGCTGTTTAAATTTAGGCATTTTTTTCCTTTTAGCGTATAGCTTTAAATCAAAACTGATTTACATCTTATGAAAGCAACATGCAGCCCAGTTTTACTGCTGCGGTAATGAGACAGCGCTGAGAACGGTTTGGTAAAACGTAACCTGGAAGCTGAGTTTGAAGACAACAGAGACTTATTGCCTTGAGAAATATACAAATCATCTGCAACATTTGCAAGCTGTTCTCGCCTCTTATTTCCATCTCCTTCCCCCACCGCCTCCCTCTTTTTCCACTCTGAGAGCGTGCTCCGGCGCTCCTCCAATGCATTTCAGATAAGATTGCTCTGTCAACCTCTTTTAAAGGTGCCGTTTCGCAGCGTGCCACTTCCTCCACCTCCACAACCAATATGCAATTATTGCCTAAAGTGGGCTCTGTGCGGCAGCAGGTGCTACAGATGGTGTGTTTTTCAGGAATGCTGTTCAGTCAGGGTATATTGACATTAACTCTTTTTCTGTATGCTATTATGGACTTTTACCAGGCTGTGTTGCTGCTCCTCTGCAGGCCTGAGAAATGACACAGATTACATATAAATCGACACTGATGATGCTTCTAGGAAATGCTTTTTTCCCTTCCTTCCTTCCTTTTTTTTAAACATACTGGAGCTCCTCTATTGTTATTTGTGGGCTGGCGCTAGAAAAATAATAAACGAGGAAGATTGCTTCAGTCATTTCATTAAAACCCCTCTGGTGACACACTTTAGCAACAGTTTCCAACTTTAGCAACAGTTTCCAACTGTCTTGGCACATAATGCATAACTGTGGTTTGTTAAGTAATTTGATGTCAAGCTCAACTAAAAAAATAGAACACTAAACAACTGTTCATTAAAGCAACACTAAGTAACTTTCCTGCGTAGCCCCCTACTGGTTAAAAGTGGAATTTCAACTGTCGTAAATCCTCCCACAGCTGCAGGAAGACTCCTCTAACCCGCAGCCTGCCATTCAGCTAATCATGTCCCAGACAAGGTGTTGTATTTTACATTGTTTTGAATGTATGATTTTTTTTTAGTTCAGAAACAGTTTCTCTGCCTCTCTGCTGTCTGATCATGACTCAGTACGACCAAATAATTAATCATCCCATATCTGACTGGACCCGTCGTGCTTCGGTTCAGATCCCCCGGTAAGAGCCCCATGGAGGTGTACTCCTGTGTAGGAGATGTTTTTGTGCGAGTTGTGCGTCACCGATTTTATTTACCGTATTGACTGGAATATAAGACGAGATTTTTTTCATTATTAAAAATGTGAAAAAGGGGGTCGTCTTATAATCGCAACCTAGTTTTTTTTTTTTTTGGGGGGGGGGGTCATTACACGACCAAACCAGCAGAGGGCGCAGGCTTCTGGTCAAAGCTGCAGCAACAGGAAGCAGCTCAGACCGCGACTGGTCCTGGTTCCGGATGATAACATTAACCCCTGATTTAATAGGCAAATATTTAAAAAGTCTGTAATTACGGTTTTATTTCAACAATTTTCTCAAAATTTAAATAAAAATAGTATCTTTAAAAAGTGAATTTAGTCTTTTTTCTGAAGACCAGTCTTAAAAGGTCTTATAATTGGGATCATCCTATATTCGGGTCAATACGGTATTTATTTATTTACCTGTGAGGTGTGTTGGGGACAGGGCCGGCCCTGGACTGAATGGTGCCCTAGGCGAAAAATGATTTTGGCGCCCCCTACTGCCCAGAACAGAAACAACGTAACTTTTGCAAATTCTAAGTAGTAAGCAATGTACTAAAGTTGGATAAACTTGAACTGATTACATTCATTCATATAATAAGTGGNAAAAAGTTTAAACAGTCAAAAACAAACAAAAAATCTGCTGTAACTTCACAAAACACATGCATCGTTCTTGGTGTGTGTGTGTGTGTGTGTGTGTGTGTGTGTGTGTGTGTGTGTGTGTGTGTGTGTGCTTTTTTTTTTTTTTTTAAGTGCAGCTTAAGGGACAACTGAATATTACTGTGAAAATGTTTTTCTGACCCTCACAGAGGAAAGTTTATACCCAGTTTTTGTTTTCAAAAATCATTGAAGTTTATCATTTCACTCATGAAGAATCATGGATCTTACAGATGCCAGAAATCCTTGACAATTTAATTTTTTTTCTTCCATATTTAAGGTTCTGAAAGTGCTTGAATTATTGATAAACTGCTGTTACTGAGATTAGTTACAATGACTTAATTCTTTGAGACGTTGATGTGAATGATTTTGAGCATAGATGTACTGTCCATGTATGCGTACATCATCACCGCTGTAAGGTGCTGGAAAATCTTAAACATCCATTGAAACTGGGCTTGAATTAAATTTTTTAGGATGTGTAAAAACCCTGAATAGTTTTATTTTTTAACGATTGATTTAAACCAAACTAACATTCAAGTTTCTGATGTAAACATCTGACTAGAACTGTATTTACAGGCATTTTTGATGGTCTTCAAATATCGATCATTTCTGCAAACTTCCAAGAAAACTCATTCAAAGTTTTCACAAGTCTTGAGACGTGCTAAAACATAATTTAAGTAATTGATTGACATCTTTCAGTCTTTGTAAAATTACAGCTGCAGTTTTAAGACGATTTCACAAAAATCCATCTTTGTCCCACTCGGATGTCATTACACCGCTCAAATCAGAGAGCTTAGGCAGTTTATCTAATTTGCATACAAACTCACATTAATCCAACACCTTTTGCAGTGCAGAAATAAATGGTGTAGTTGGAATCACTGTTGCCTTGCAGCAAGAAGGTTGTGGGTTTAATTCCTGGCTGCAGTTTGCATGTTTTCCTTAATGCATGCGTGGGTTTCCTCTGGGTGCTCCACTTTCCTCTCAGACCAAAAACATGCAGGTTAAGTTGACTGACAAATCTAAGCTGACCCTAGGAGTGTGTGAGTGTGTGTGTGTGTGTGTGTGTGTGTGTGTGTGTGTGTGGATGGTTATTTGTCTCTGTGTGATGGTCTGGTGACCTGTCCAGGGTGTCCCCTCACCTCATGACTGCTGGAGCTCTCTGCAACCCTCACTGGATAAAGTGGTTAAGAAAATGGATGGATGGAAATGAAAACATGGTGATGTTTGTCCTCTTTCAGGAAATGTGCCTCTAAGGCAGTGGTCCCCAACTGGCGGCCCGTGGGCCAAATCCGCCCGCTCCCAACTTTCTGTTTATTTATGCGACCCACATGTGTTTGGTCCTATTTGTCCACTAGCCATGTGCTTTTTGTTTATTTCTGACAGAGTTATTGTGCATGTTGTCATGCTCTGTCCTTTAACAGTAACATTTAAACACATAATGAAAATTTTGGTTTGGGCCAGGAATCAAACCCAGGAACTCTTGCGTTGGAGTCAGTGTCACCAACCACTAGACTACAGAGTCTGATGGAGAATCACATAAGTTATATTGCTTATCATTTTCTTTTTCAGCCTTTCAAGATTGACATTGAGAAGAATGAGTTGCATTTATATTTCAAACATGACAAACTACTGCTTTTACAGTAGCAAAATAATTGTATCTGGACAGTCTAAACATCATCAGCTCTCTGCCTTTTTAAAATAAGGTTCTATGTGCCTTATTACTTTGAGCACCAGCTCTACACTGCCTACCCAGCATGCACCCCTCTGCGTGCAACCCCCCACCCCCGGCCCGCGAAAACGCTTGGAAGAATGAATGTGGCAGGTTTTTAGTTGATGACCCCCTGCTCGAAAGGCTGTAGGTACTGTGGTTTCTTCAGTCTGCCTCTTTAACTGTGATCAGTCTATAAACAGATTTCAGACATTTTAATGGATACGTTTATTCACGTCATCCCTTCCTGTTGTTTCCTCCAACTGTCTGCTTCGTTATCTCATCTTCTGCTCCTGCTCTTAGTCATTTGTTTTTCTTGTTCATAACGGTCACCATAAGGGTTTTTTCCAGCTACATC
>SSNR01000330.1:152828-243946 GCA_006937965.1 Callopanchax toddi
GGCACAACAGCATGATAGCCCTTTAGTCTTAGCTAACTTGCTAAATGATGGTCCAGGAAAAATGTTCACAATTTCATGTATATTAATTAAATACCTCTACTTTGGGCCCGTTTTTCCTCCTCTTCCTTTCTTCATTTCCTGAAGGCTGCCCCAGAGGGCTTGCTTTGTCTTTTCATTCTGCCAGCGACTTTTAACAAGGTGCTATCACTGACAACGTCACAGACTCATCATGCATTATCTACAGTGTTGGGCAAGTTACTTCAAAACTGTAATGCATTATTTATTACTTGTTATTGTCATTTTAAAGTAATTTGTTACATTACAATATTACTGGTTTTTAAATGTAAGGCATTACACTACTTTTGCATTACTTTTAGTTTCTCTCACCAAAATAACTGTAAATATGGATTTGACCATAAATGTAGTTCATTACACATCCAGTGGAAGGTGATGTGATGGATACATGGAGATATACAACTATCTGGATATTAACCCATCCATCCATCTATCTATCTGTCCATCATTTATCATCCATCTATCCATTTATTATCCATCCATCCATCATTTATCATTCATCCATCATTATCCATCCATCATTATCCATCCATCATCCATATCTCTCCATATATCCCTACCTATCCATATATTATTCCATCATATCCATATACAGTATATTTAAATCTATAAACACATATCTCTCTGCACAAGCTCCTTATTCATTAGTTTGACTGACTCCTACCTCCACCTGTGTGCTTCTGCTCCACCTGTCTGCTCCTCCCTGCTGCAGCAGAGGCTGCATGACGCGCGTTTCCTCTGCTCAGTGGGCGAGAGAGTGAACTCTCCAACTCCTGACGTGAATAACAGAGTGACTCTTTATCATGAAACTTCTTCTCAGTTCGCTCCCTTCAGTTTACGGAGCGCTGCATGCGCTCATATGTCTTAACGCGCCTTGGATGCCGTGAGCGCGCACGACTCGGGCCGCGTTTTCCCTCTGGACCGAGTTCAGAACCGAACCACGCATGAGTTTCGGACCAGACAGAACCGGACTTGTTTCACTGGCTGCAGATTTACTCCTCTCTGCTCTGTCTGACCACATTTTTCGCTGAGTGACGTTTCTCCTCTGAAGAACCCACCGCCTCAATCCGGTTAAACGTGCACTGTAACGCGCACTGACGTTAAAATGTTACAGCTTTTTTTCTGTAATGCCTTACATTACTGCGTTACCGAAAAAAGCAATGCATTACAGTAATTAATAACCTTTGGAAGTCGTTACTCCCAACACTGATTATCAATAAACAACCGGACGGAGGGGTGCGCGCAGCGCGCCTCTCCCCCCCCTTACCTGATCACAGCGGCAGCAGCAGGAAGCCATGGGGCGCCACGTTGACTGTTCATGCAGCAAAAGTTGTGCTTTTTTATTTATTTATTTAGCTTATTTATTTATTACGGTACTTACTTTGCTCTTTACATGAGATGAATGGTGTGTTCAGCAGTTTCTCAAAATAAATAAATAAAAACATTTTTAAAGGGACAATTTGGCGCCCCCTCCAGCAGAGGGCGCCCTAGGCAATAGCCTAATCAGCCTATGCCTAGAACCGGCCCTGGTTGGGGAAGTCTTATTTTTCAGGACATTATTTTCTACAATATTTCATGTGGTTAATAATCAGACTGGTTAAACCCTAGCTGAAACCATCACTCCTCCCCGACCGTTGCTACACCTGGTAACTATGGTCGTAAAGCAGTTAGTGACATCATCTTGAGACCTACCCGCTCCTTAAAACTGTTTAGTGTGGTGTCTGGCCAGTAGAGGGGTGTAGAGTGGTGGCAAATAGGAAAATGGTCAAGTTTCTAACTAATTAGATCAATTTTAATGCTCTAGGGAAAAACCTATTTATTGTTGCTTTAAAAAAGTAAAACCAGTATCTCATCGCACTGTGAGGGAAGGAGTTCCCTAAGTCGGGGAGTCCAAACTTTTCAAGACAAGGGACAAAATAACCAAGTTGAAAGTCCTAAAGGGTTCACTTTGTCATCATGTTAAACAACATGAGATGAAAGGCATGAACTGCTGGTTGAGGACCCTCAGGGCTGCAGGTTGTTCAGGGACTGTAGGACTGTGGTGGATTCTAGCACCTTAGTCAGCTGGGAGGTCCACATTTATTATTACATTTTATTAAACCTACAATTAAGATGGAGGCTAGATTAGAAGGGTTTGAAATGCATGCAATGACCCTGCAACCAATTTGAAAGAAGTTAGGTCTTTCAAAATTTTTGAACATGTTTAAAATTTTGAGCAACATGAGTTTGACCTGAAAACTCAACTTCTCTTCTTTCAAAAACCGTTTGAATTTGTCTGATAGCGCAAACCATTGCGGAGATACGGTAATACAAAGTACGTATGTAGAAATGCATCGACAAGCTTGGCGTTAAAGGGTTAATGATAATGTGGGACGCGTGAAAAGAAATGGAAATGTGGGACAATCCTGCACAAAACAGGCCACCTGGCCACCCTAAACATGAGTTAACCCCATGAGTGCATCAAGACTATTTGGTGCTAATTTCCCAATTTTCCAAATTTGCTGTCAACAGTTACAGTTTAAACTTAAAACTTGTTGTTTAAAGGGACAATTTTCTCATTTTGAAGTGGCGTTCTATCAGTTATCTACACTAAGGACTGAACCCACTGGTAAAATCATCGAAAAACAATCAGTCTTAGAAACAGGAAGTAGTCCTCTGACCAAAGTAATATTCATAGTCAGAGTGGGAGAGACACTGCTGCAGATCAGTGCCAAATTAGCTGCTATTTTCCAGTTTCAAACAACTTCTTCTCACACCAGTGCATCAGAAATAGGGTTGGGTATTGAAAGGGTTTCATTCGGTACCGGTGCCATTTCGATACTTTTAAAACGGTACCGGTTCCTAAACGGTATTTAAATCGGTACTTTTAAAACAAAAAAACACAGATTTTTTATGATCCCATGACTTTTTATTTCTTAAGGCAAAAGGTCAAGCCAATCAAATTGACCAACAATATTTTAACATCAAATTCTTCATAATATAAAGAAAGAAAAAATGTACATTAAACTGTACATTAATTAAATGTACAAAACATTAACTGAACAATTATTAACTGAACATCAACTCAATCTACTGATTAACAATGGAGATACAATCCTAAACACTGAACTAACACTCAGATCGGTGCTCTTTGGTGTTCTTGTTGTCACACAGTGAAAAGTTGGTTTTGATTTTAAGTTTTATTTATTTGCATGTTTTTTTTCTTCCTGTTTTTATACATTATTATTGCATGTTTTATACTGTTTTAATGTTGTTTGTTTTTAATTCTTTGGATAACTGTGGACTGATTTTAACATGACTGATAATCACTATCACCTATTGTAAGCGGGCGTGTCCAGGAGGAAACTTATTTACGTGCCACTCAGGTTGACAGAGCAAGAGAGAGTGAACAGGACAGAAAAGAAAAGAAAACGACAGACAACGAAGGAAATGAAAAGTGTGCTGAAGGAAAAAAGGAGAAGCAGCAGGATGTGAGGAGAAGGCCAACCGATTGTCCTGGTGAGCGGCGAGGAGTCGAGCGTCTCGTCCCCGCAGCTGGAGCGACGATCCTCGCTCCAGCTGCGCGTCCCACCGATGTGAGTGACGGCCGGCATGAAGTGGACCTCTGCCCGCACCCTTCAGACCAGTGCCCTTGCTCTGCGGGCGAAGAGATGTGAGGAGCCGTGGCTGCCATCACCGCTGGACTGCTGCGGGGACGAGGAGATGGGCGAGTGCGCGTGTCGGGGTTGCGTTTCCTGCAGCAGCCTGCTGCGTGCATGTCACGTGACGTTTGTGTGCTACAGGCTACAGCTTATTAATGGCAAACACCAGAGGGCGTAAATAGGCGACTATATTTTGGGGTACCGAAATGACGCATCGAAATTCATGTTGTATTTCGGTCTGGTTACTACCGATGATTTAACAGTCGGTCCCATACCCGGACTGAACTTCGGTACCCAACCCTAATCAGAAAGCTATACAGTATGACCTGCTTGTAAACCTTTATAGTTTTGCATGAGACCGTCTGTTCAGTTTATGGTGTTTGTTTCAACCAAACAACGTCCAAATTGCAATGTTTGTTCTGCTACAGCAGCATACAAACGGCCTCATCAACAACCATTAGTACTGGCTGCAAGAACTAATTCAGTGTGATACCAACTGAAGATTCACACATTTTCTCTCAATTTTGTGTCGCTAAGAGCAACCGCCAAGTGAGATACGAGCTTACCTTGTACCTCCTGATTTAAAGTCTTACATCACTGTTCCTACAGTAGATTACAGGTAGTTTTGATTTCTATCAGCAGTAGCATCACATTGGCCTGTGATGTTAAGTTTTTTCATCACATTTCATAGGAGCCTCCTTGAATCCTGATCATTCAGCATCATCTGAAGTATTTAGAAACAAGTTATCGTGAACGTGGAGGATGATTGTGATTCCTTTACATTCTGCTTGTCAGACACGTTCACAATGCTCGCCCTTTGTATGCAGTTTGAAATGACACTGTTCTGTTGAGACACGTCTGCAGGGGTTTTCACATCACATGAACAGTGGCACCGTCCACCAACACTAGCATTTTGTGTAGCAGACACACAGTCGCATTGAAGCACTTCTTATGTAAAGATTGCTTGTTAAACTGTAAAAAAACCAAAAACAAATAATAAGGCCGTGTCTTGTTAGGGGAGAGAAATGCGTCACTCGCGCTGTGGATTCGCAGATGGCTGAGGCTGTATGGAGCAGGGAAAGTGATGAAAAACGCCAAATGAGCAGCGTTACAAAAGTTCACAAGAACTCGCTCAAACTTTACTTCAGAACTGGTTTCATTTGTGTCCAAAGTTCACCATTTGATCATTCTGAACAAAAACTCAGAGCCGTGACAGGAACCAGTTTGTTTTGCCTGTATTTGTGTGTGTGTTTGTAAAATACGTCATGAGCCACTGGATGTTATTTTAGTAAAACTCTCAGAAAGTCTTTAATGGGCAGTCTTCTCTAACTCGCTAACTTTTTGAGTCATCATTAATGCAAAAACAGCTTTACAGGTTTATAAAGAGCAAAAAAACAAAAAACAATGAGGTGTGTTTGACAGCCGTTCACATCACACACTCTAAGTGCTAACAGTTTGCATGACATTTTCTAACACTGAGTGAGATCACACGTTGCTCTCAAGATCTGATCAGAGTAGCTTTACCGATCATTCCTCAACGTTGGATGATTTTAATTAAAAATCTGGCATGAGGAGTGGCAGGTGAGACACATTCCTTCAGAAAGTTCTAAGCCTTCAATTTACAATCATTTTTCACGAGAAAGTTTTAAAAAGTTGCATCTGTTATCACATTATTTTAATAATCTGATCTCTGGCAGTCTTTTACACCAGTGTGTGTGTGTGTGTGTTTTCATCAGTCCTGTTTGCTGTGCTCATAAATATTATATAAAATTCTTCTGTCTTTGCTCTCATGTTGCCATAAATTCATAAACTGTAGCTGAGAACGATACAATAACCCTTTAACATCACATGAAGACGTCATCGCTGACACATTGCATTGTGCACTTTGCATTACTGTTACTCTGCAACGGTTTGCGCCGTTAGAAAACTTCACACGGTTTTTGAACGAAGAGAAGCTGCGCTTTCAAATCCCCATATGGTGATTTTGTATGTCTGTGTGTATTTGAATATTTAGCCTGTTTGTTTTGCACAAGAAGGGAAAAAAAAGTAAATATGTCCTATGCTGTTGAAACTGTTGTGATGCTGAATTTGTTCTTCGTGTTCATCTGGAGTGCTTGTTCTTTGTTAAAACCTTTAAATCTAATTATTTTTGGGGTATTTATTTCTTTATTTCAAATTGTTCCTACACTGATCTAATCTACTGAAAAATAATCCCAGATATTGACATTTCCAAGTACAGTAATATCCGGACTATAAGCTGCTACTATTTTCACTTGCTTTGGACCCTGCGGCTTATACAACAGTGCGGCTTATCCGTGGGTTTGGGTTTTTACAGCTAACGGCCACCAGGGGTGCACTATCAAGAAAGCGCACAACGAAGCGGGTTTCGAAAAGCTGGACTGCTGCGTGACGAGAAGAGGACGACGCAACGGCTGATGAAGCCGTTCGGAGGCTGTTCGATTCCGACACTGACGAAGAGGAAGAGGAGTTTATTGGTTTTGAGAGCGACAACAAAGGAGAGAGAGTGGCTGACGAGGCGATTCTGGGCCTGTTCGTTTCTGACACTGACGAAGAGGACTTTGGTGGTTTTAGTACGCAGGAGGAAGATGATGACACAGGTATTAATGACTGATATTTCTGGTATAGTAGGCTGGTTATTTTGATAAAGTAGTTCCCAAACAGTCAGCTCTGTGCCGACAATCCCCTCTGTGGTAGCAGAAACTCATACTGTATGGTAATTAAACACCAGTCAGGTGCGGCTTATATATGGGCCAATCTGCAATTTCCCCCAAATTTAGCTACTGTGGCAAATATTCAGGTGCGCCTTATAGTCCGGAAATGACGTCCATCCATCCATCCATTTTCTGTAACCGCTTATTCCTCCACAGAGGGTCGCGGGGGGAGCTGGTGCCTATCCCCAGTGGTCAAGGGGCGAGAGGCGGGGGACACCCCGGATGGGTCGCCAGTCCATCGCAGGGCCACACAGAGACGAACGAGACAAACAACCACGCACCCACTCACACCTAAGGACAATTTACCAGCCCAATTAGCCTGACAGTCATGTCTTTGGACTGTGGGAGGAAACCGGAGTACCCGGAGGAAACCCACGCACGCACGGGGAGAACATGCAAACTCCACGCAGAGAGGCCGCAGAGCCGGGATGCGAACCCACGACCTCCTTGCTGCGAGGCAACAGTGCTAACCAACTGCGCCACCATGCAGCCCCGGAAATGACGTATTCAGGAAAAATGAACCAAATCACTTATAGCTCACAGGACATTTTTCTGTCCATTTCACAAGAAATAATAAAAAAAAAATGTTTGAGGCTCCGATGTTAAAGAGTTATAACTAGATATAACTCTGTCCCTTTGCAGATTCTCCCCTTTAAAATGATTAATTATTAACATTATTAACAGCTGACAAAAACATATTTTTATAGTTTAGAGATAAAGTTTGTGTAGTTTTGTGTCCTTCCTTTAACGTTGATCAGTTTCCCCCCCAAGTTGTTGCTTCATTCCTCAGCTTGTCTCAACTTTACCTGCAAGCTGAAGTACTTTTTAAAAATTATTTGCATATTAAATTGATAACCACTCAAACTTTAAAACTTTGATGCCATTTCCCCCTTCAGCTTGTATGAAAATGAATGCCATACATACATATTTCATCAACTTTTAAAATAATTTAATTCAATAATTTGCTGAGGAGAGACACATTAAACTGAATTATAATAATAATTGTATATATCATCATTACAAATGGCTAATTAAAATATTTTGTATTTTTAGTGATAAAACCAAAATTTTGAAATATTATTTGAAACATCAACAAATGATTGTAACTGCCTGCAATCAAACTGCTAGTTTGGTGTTTTTTGTAATTAAAATAGTAAATATTTTGATAAAAAATCTGTCAAAAGATCCTGTTATTTGTAATAAATCAAAATGTTGTCCATCTCTGTAAATTCCTCATTTTTTCAGCTCTTTTGTATTTTTTAATTGGGACAAAAACAGTGCATCAAACCTGTGACTTGATGCATTCTGAACTGGTCTCAATCTGTTCAGATGGAGGAGCTCAGAAAACGTTGAAATCAGAGTCGGCGAGCTGCCTGAGGAGTCCAAACGGGCCGTGTTCCTCACACCATCTGGTGATTTGTGGGTGATATGTGAGCGCGACAGTGTGATCGTGAGTTGTGTGTGTGTTGAGCGTGTCATGTGTGGGTTTATGCGTTTGTGCAGGAAGTGAAACGGGGCATATGGCCTGTGAACCTTATATCAGAACAGACAGAGCAGCAGGGGGAGAGGCTGTGGTCAGTGAAGGTGAAGCTGTTAAGCTGCTCCGTCGCTTGTTAGGGGAAAAATCTCAGTGAGAAAAATGGGTTAAAATAAAGTTCCTCACATCTTCATACTGGATTGTTTTGTTAATCCAATAAGCATTAATCTGGAGTAACGAAGATGATGTTTGATTGGATTAAATAATCAATTTTCACCTCTGATTTTTTTCTTTATTTTAACAAAGAAAATGACATTCTGCAATAAACAATCAAATCCCTCTAATACTATAGGATTATGACCCTGGGTACATGAAATATTTTTATAACTTTTTATATGTTTTTCTGCTGTGTACTGTATACACATACCTGTTTTCTCATGACTACTGTCTGTAAACCAAAATGCCTCCTGGGTATATAAATGTTTAACTTTACACTGTAAAAAAAAAAACTGTAATTTTTTACAGTAAAAAAACTGGCAGCTGTGGTTGCCAGAATAATTCCGTAACAAACCGTTACTGAAAAAACCGTAATACAGATGAAAAGCCAAAGGAGACAGAGTCTTTTCATCTGTAGCTCCAAGGCATTACTGTGGTAATTACGGTTTGTTCAGGAAAAATGTTTACATGGTCACAGTATTTTTACCGAATTATTCTGGCAACCACAGCTGCCAGTTTTTTTTACTGTAAAAATTAGTTATTTTTTACAGTGTACCTTAAAAAGCTCATTTTGAGGCCTGACATTCTTTTAATGAATGCATCTCTGCTGCATTTTATCTCAAAGCTCATCTAATGTTAAGAAATGACAGAGGTATAGTAACTTTGGGTAGATCTGAAAAATAATATTATGCATATGTTATGTATTGGGTTAAGGATGGACCCTGGAGCGTACACAGACAACGGGATGCTGGAGGTAAATGAAACAAAGTGATTTATTATATATAGTGCTGGTGCTGGAGGCGTGGACCTTAGGAGGCCCTAGCGTCCTGGACGGAACCGTACGCCACTTCACTGCAGGGAGGAGAGGAGAGTGAGCACAGGCAGGGAAACACTGAATGAGCAGGTGATGATGAAATGGAAGGGTCTTACTGTGAGTGGAGTGAGGAGGGGGTGTAGGAGCTGGCGACCGGTAGGGAGACAGACAGACAGGCAGGCAGGTCAGGAGGGGATGATGATGATGACCGGTCGTTGTGCAGCCAGGGGAACCGGATAGAACGGAGGCTGATGGCAAACGGCACGGGAACTGAGAGGAGACACTGTAGGAAGGATAAACAGGATTCAACTCAAACACTGAGGAGCTCTAAGTTTAAAAGGCCATAGTTACCGCGGGGAAGTGGACACAATGAACTGGCGTCTTCCTGGTGGGATGCTGCTCCTTTTGAAGCCTGGAGTTGAGTAGTTGATTAGGTGCAGCTGGGGGTAGTTGAGAGCTGTCCAGCTGGTTAGGAAGGAGGAGGTGTGCCTGCCGTAGCCCAGGATATGACAGCACAATCCTGTCATATAAATATCTCTTGTTGCTGAAAAACTTTGAATATTCAAAAATGCAACTTTTCAGGAAATAAAAAAAATAGTATCTTTTATAAATAAGAAACTATGAATCGTCACAACGTCTCAAGCTCCGTTTGTCCACTGACAGATGCGACACATGACCAACAGAGACGTTTAGAGGTCTGAATCCTTCATGTTCCTCCTGCAGGGGGTGAGTTGGATGAACCCATGTAAATGGTTCGTGCTTGGACTGGCTGGGAGGCACTGGTGAAAGCCCTTCCATCAGGCGTTCACTCATTGGTCCCAACCCTATGTCTGGCTCCAGGGTGGGACCCTGGTAGCTCTCCAGGCTGGGTACTAGGACACTGATGTTTTATCCATGAAACGTATTCTGATCCGCTCTTTGTTTAACCCTTCATCTAGAACCAAATTGCCACAGGAGACCCTACCAGGAGCAAAGGTGACAAGACAGCTCCTCCAGGATCATTAGGGCACTCAAACTCCTCCACCATGGTGGCATTTCATCCAGAGATTCATGATGTGAGGGAGCGACTTTATCATGTCAGCTTCATAAATACCTCAAAGGTACATTCATCGATAAAAAAGTACTCAAAAACACACATTCTTATTTTGTGAAGTTGCTTGAAACTTTTACAACGTGATTTATCGACACGTGGATCACATATTGTGTTTACGACTAAAAGCCAGTAAATCCGTCTGGTTCAGTTACTGTATTTGGTTATTTGCCGACTGGAGTGTCGCTTCCAGACAGTTTTACTGCACCCAGAAGACATCCGACGCATCAAAACATTCAGACTAATTCAAGCGCCATGTTTCAGAAAGTTCTCTCATCTCAATCTTGCTCCAACACTCAAAGAAACCGGCGCCGAAACACCAAGGTTTAATTATTCTGCAGAGAAATTTCATCACCTTGTTATTAGAGGAGTCAGTCGAGCTGAGGTTTAATTAGCTGCATGACTCATCTTTCAATGCGATCTTTGAAAAGGGTTTTCTTTATGTTTATTTTCCTCCTGGTTGCTTAGAGGAGTCAAACATTTGCATTGAAGTTATTTGAAACATTGATCAAAACATTTAATCAGAAACACTCGACACATGGCAGTCGGTAAAGCACTTATTTATCTGGATGATTTGATTATTGTTTTAATTAAAATCTGAATATATTTAGAGAAAATGGGCGACTAAAGATAATTGTTATTAAACAGAGCGAAACTGTGTTTATTGAAATTATATCCAATCAGTTAAAACACGAATAAATAAATGATTATTTTATAATTGAATTATGATCTTTTAATCTTAATCAGAACAGATAAACAGTTTTTTTTTCTTATAGTGAACAAATCTTCATCTTCAGGTTGTAAAAACGTTAAAATCAACTCAAAGCCGGCTGAAAACTGACCAAAGCAAAACCAGCTCCTACATATGTAACCAGTTAAAAAGAACAAAATGAACTATTGGTATTTGATCTGATTAAAATGTTGGATCATAAAAAAGAAATCTGCTCCTGTCAGTGACTTGATTTGAAGATTGTTCTGTTTGTCGGATGAGGGAGCAGCCAGGTCGTCCTCCATCAGAGGCTCTGATAGAAAACCAGTGAACCCAGTGATCTGCAGACTCTCCACCACGTCTCGGTGGCATGTGAAGTATGTGTGACTCCTCATAAAGCATCTGTTGTGTGACTGCAGCTCAAGAGGCAAAGGACGTCAGCGTTACGGTAAAGAGATCAGCGTGGCACGAAATGTGTAATTCTGCAAACTGTTGACAGAGAAGAAAAAAAACCGGACGCCGTTTTTATTTAAATTCTTTATTTAACCAAGTAAAAGCCTCATTGAGAGCAAAGTTTCTTTCTTAGGGGGTCTGACATCCTTCTAACTCAGCAGCTTGATTTTAAACCAGAGAAAAACATCTTTTGATGTGCATCTTATTTATTTTTATTTTTAAACCATTGCATATGGTGGTATGATTAAAACAAGTTTGTTGAATCTTCTTGGTCGCTTTGGCTTTTTCTAAAGCATAAATGTGTTTTTATTTCTGAGTAGAAATTTTAAACGCTGTCAAAACAAAGGAAAACTACTGATTTGGTTTCTTTGTTGAGGAAAATCTATTTGAATTCTTAATTTAACATGCAAAATATACAAAATTGGAATATTTTCTTTTAAATGATTTGCACATCAGATATCAAGAGATTCACTACAGTTTACAGACATGTGTCCTTAACTGTTAAACAGCAGGGAGCTCATTTATAAAAACTTGCTTACGCACAAAATGGGCCTGAAAGTTGCGTAGGTCACTTTTTACGCAAACTTTGGGATTTATAAAAGAAAACGTAACAAAAAAATGTGCGTAACTCTAAGCAAACTTTGAACCTTGCGTAAGCACATGTTGAAGACATGACACCTGTCAGAGCAGCTGGTGAGATGAAAAAATGTTGAATTTATGACACAATTAAAGACTTGTAGACCCTCGCGCACACAGAACCAACAATCCCGTCTCTAAAAATAATAAAAATTAAAATCTGAATGAAAATATGTCGACTTTTTGAAAAATATCCCATTATGTTCATCCAGTCGTCTTCAGATTATATAACAACTGCACTTATTGGTGCATTAATTGTGATTTCTGAGACTTAGGAATCCTGCAGTCACACTTGTGCGTAATGCGCTGCAGCTCAGCCAGTAGTCAGACTCCGGATGGATGGGAGAGTTTTGAGAGATTTCTAAATGACTGGACGATCGATCAGCTGATAGATTCATTAGAGCATCCTGTGGATCCACTGGGTCCAGTATTAGATCAACAGAAGCATCTGAACCAGTAAAACCCGGTGTCACCGGCCGTTCTCAGGATCCCAGCGATTTTATCCGACAGGTTGACTGTTTAATAGGATGAACAACATGACGTGTCTTCCCCTTTAGATTAAATTAAATGTTGTCATTAAACGTTTCTCTTAGATCTTACACAATCTCTCTGTCAGTCTGACAGCAGACGCCCTGCAGAGAGACTGACTCTCAGAGCACTTCCATTTTCTCTAATCCGTCAACATTTCACCACCAAATAAAACATTTTTCCGTCCATCCACCACAAGCACCTCGAGTTTCAGCCTCTGTAAAATCACGTTTTCTAAACCTCTCCGTTGTCACGATTTACTGTTAAAAGCCAGAAACCCACCGGCTTATGCATATGCAATTATTCATGAGGTACTTTGCATTGACCGTATATGGCAGAATGTGGGTGTGTAGAGGAGGGTTCTGATCCAAAAACAGCTGAGCACAGTTCTAGGTATGAGAGCGATTTATAAAGCAGAACTGCGTGGATCTGTGCGTCCACAGGGTTTTATAAATCGGAAATGGAATTTGCGTACCTTTAAAATTTTTTGCTGAGCTTAAGCAAGTTTTAGTAAGGATTCTACGCAGAGTTTTATAAATGAGCTCCCAGGTCAGCCACTCTACTGAGAACTAAGAAAATATCAATTTAGTGATATATCATGATATTTCATATCACAATATTATATAAATTTTCTTTAAGCACAATATTGATTTTTTTAAATCACAAATTTACATGCAATATTTTACAGTGGTAGTCAGGGGCGTAGCACCAAATTCTGGGCCCTATAGGTACAAATCTTACTAGTGTCCCCCGTGTCCACGCACATATTTTCCCGATGTTATAAAACAAAGATAACAAACTGAATCTTAGCTTAACGTCTATATTAATAAACAGCCTAATTGTCAGCATAATGGATCAGACTGACATCAATTATCTTTGTTCTTATTTATATAAAAGGTCATGAACTATTGTTGGAAATCTGTTCGAACAAATGGATTGTGAAACAAAAATCTCTCGTAAAGATGGAAAATGGAAAAATGGAGGAGAAAATGTGAACAAACCTTTTCTCTAATAAATGTCCACTGATGAGTCAAACTTTTTTTATGTGCTAATGGGCTCTGTGCACGCAGCTACGTGACGTAATTTCCGGTAGAAGGTCAGGATGGACGTAAACTTCCGGTAACCGTTGGAAGCACTATACTGTGTTTGCTAGTTTCCTTTCGGGAGCTTGTAAATCTTTCTATTTTTGTAAATCTTTCTTCTTTTTTTTTTGCGTGGTCTTCTATGTCAAGCTTTTATGTGTTCATGTCCTAAACATGACATGCACACTGACAAAATTAGCGTTTCAACAACATACTGACAGCAGGTCTAACCACCACTGCTGTGTGCCGTTCTGTACAGTATCAACAAGATCAAATTCCCACCTCCCATCTTTAGCACGGAGACCGGAAGTCTCGTACCATCCTCACGCCAAACACGGAACTGATCTGTGCACAGAGGCTATTGACTTTCAACCTAGAGAAGTGACTGTTCAGCCAATCAGACATCGCTGATCTCAGGTCAGCCTCAGATACTCACAGGTTGGGTTTTCTAGAGACAGTAATTTAACTTTCATCTGAACAGATTTCACTGTATTAAATATGTTTTAAGCTTTGTTCTGGTTCTGTTCAATGTTTCAACTGAAATTGGAAGTTTTTTTCTAAAGGCTAGAATACACCGGACACGTCGGCGACACGCCACGTCGTGGCTGCGGCGTTATTTTGATTTAAAACCATTCTAGTCCATCAGATCACTCACACAGAGCTCGCCACAACGCGTCCCAGACACGCGAGACGCCGCCAGCCTGCTAAAGATTCGCACCAGTTTAAAAAGGAGCGCCAGTCGCAGCTGTGCGCGTGTGTCACGACATGTTGAGTACTTTCTGACACCGCCATTACCATGACACCGACGTTACGACGCAGAATGGCTCCTATTACGGCACACAGAAATAAACCGCCACAAACATTACGGCACACATAAACAACAGTTCCATTAAATAACTTACTTACCCATTTTGAAAGAATTAGAATTAGGTTCCCAGAACACACGACGGCAGCTCTGATTACATATAAACAAAGAATTCACTTCCCGCTTCCAGTTTTCAATTCCCGCGTGATGTTGTGACTATCGCGCGATTTTTTAAAGCAGATCCTACGGCGCGCTGTGTCAGGAGCGCGTCTTGTGTGAGTACAAGACTCGCCAACACCGCAGCCAAAAGGTGGCGCATCGCTGAGGTATCCGGTGTATTCCAGCCTTTAAGCGTGGCTCCAACAGGCTGTCATATCTCTTTCTCCCTGATACATTTTTCTAGTGAATTAAGTAATAATTATAAGATGGAACTTTTATAAATCACATTTTTTAAAATAGGCATTAAATCTGAAGCACTAACATTTTGTTACATAATAATCAGACTCTTATCCATCCATCAGTCTGGCTTTAAAATAGGAAAAGTCACCTCGTCTGTTTCATTTAACTTATTTAACCCTCTTTCTAAGTTTCTTAGAGCTCTTCCTTTTTTTCTTCTTTTTTTTTTTTTGCATATGTTTATTGGTTTTTTGCAAGGTACAAATATCAACATAAATGAAGCAGTCAGAACAGTTCTGCCAAGAAATAAAAGAGCAGTCAAAACATATAAAGTAATCCCATCTCTCCCACACCTACCCGGAGCTCTAACTTGGTACATAGTGAAACAAGCTAGACAGACAGTATTTCAGCGCAAAAGAAAAGTGAAATAAAACCAAAAGATTAATACAGACCAAACAAAACAAAATACGTCCCATAGCAACCCACAAATACAGTATAATATCACATTTTCAGAGCTCTATCTTTTTAACAAGATCTGTATTTTCCTCAAAAAGCTGCTGTTTTGAATCTTTAACAGGTTTTCTGCCCTCTGGTGGAGGGTTCAAGTACTGAAGTTGGTCCGTTCAAATGTATTTAGTTTTATTACAGCTGCATTATTTAATAATTGCAAAATAAATGTAAAAGTAAACAATTGTTATAGTTATATTAACATTAGCCTACAAATGTTTCACATTATAAAAAAATTGAGTTTTCTATTTATTATTTCATATATCAGGCTTTAAAGGGTTAAATTAAAACAGATTATGAAACATGACAGTTTTGGAGGTCTGGGATTTTACTCGAATACAAATACTTTTCTCCCTCGACAAAAACAAATACGGATACAAATACCGGCTCCTTTGCACACCCCTACTACCATGACGACGTAGCATTAAAGGCTCATTTCAGCATAAAGCAAATGGATTCTGAAGAGGCTAACTCTTCTCTTCAGCTGCAATAGTTTTCCAACAATTAAATTAATAAATATCACAATATATCGTATCGCTTGCAGTATCACGATATAGCGCATTGTTGCCCCTGTATCGTGATTCATATCAAATTGCCAGATTCTTTCCAATACCCCCCTAATAAGCACATTTTAAACTTATTGAAGCACTAAATTAAAAAAACTATTAAACCTAACCCTTGCACTGTCCTTATTTTTGGGCCTATATGGAGTTTTCTAGTCATTTGGGGTCGATTTAATCCTCTAAGTCAGCGCAAGGGTTAAAACATTCAAAAAAGTATGACTTTCTTTTATAATTACCTTAATATTTATAGTACATTTTTTACCTTTCATTATAATCTGACCTTAATTGTTGCAAATACTAATACTACTGTACTATTAGTAGGCCTACTAATTTTCATTGCTTTGTTTAAGGGTTAAATACTTTTTCCTGCCAGAAACAAACAGATAAAAAATGTCACAGGTTGACATTACATCATATTTGTGCTGGTCTGTTTGCTGTGAGCAGCCATTAATCAGTCTGTCATTTATCTGAAGCCTGAGGGGGGAGGAGCTCAGAGAACGTGAGGTATTTTGGTGGGAGAGCAGAGTGACTGACAGATAACAGTCTGTACTGGATACTCTAAAGTAACACAAAAAAAAAACCCTCCTGAAATCTTGTCTCTATGAATACACTCATGTAAAAAGAAAGAAAGCCTCTCAGACCCGCAGAGATCTCTGCTGTCACAACAAACAGAGCAGCGCAGCCCCGTGGAGCCAGGAGGCGTCCCTCATATCAGCTGTCTCTTTGTAAAAACAGTCTCCTGCTGTCGGTGCAATCGGGTCATTCCCAAACTCAGCAGTCGGAGTGGAAACACGTGCAGAGAGCTGCAAACTTCCAAATAATATCTCCACTCCTGACAGTAATATCAGGCTGCATCTAAAGAAGTGCACTCACACAGCTGGGAACCGTTCTGCACAATGCAGACGCTGCTCGGAGCAGGAAGAGGAGCCAAAAATCAATGAGTTTTAAACATTTACTTCAATGTCAGCCTAAAGGACGCGTCCTTGTTTACAAAAATGGCCTGTCACCGTGTCTGCAGGGAGGTTTAGCTCTCATAGTCCACAGCTTTAATAAACGTGCGCTCTGATGAAAACACCACTGGTGTCAGAATTATTGTTTTTTGTTTGCTCAGTGAATGTTGGAAGTGTTCAGTTCTTCTCTTGATATTGGATCCTGATTCTCTTCACTGTGACACCTGATTCAGCCAATTTATGATAAATGATGCTCGGAGTAACCTGATTTTATAAGAAATGTGAGTAAATTCACCATCATGCTTGCTACTAATGTTCACTCAAAGCTAATAACTTTTATCAGGTTGGTCTCACATGTTAAAAAAGACGACTTAAGACGACCATTGATGTTTCTTATCAACTATGGCACACAAAGGGCATTAAATTCTTGTTTAATTTGTTCTCAGGGGGACAATTTCACTCATTCTCTGAATTAAGTGAACCATTTAACCTTTTAAAGTCCAATTTTTTCAGATATCTGCAAATTAGGAATTTTGTTCAAAAACTCTTTCCCACTTTTCCAAATTTACCTGGCAGTATTCTAGATGATATTCTCTCACTATCTCCTGCAAATACTAGATTAATTTCTACTCTGTATAGATTAATTTATGATATTTGTCCCACATCTCTTGAGTAAATTAGAAGGCGGTGGGAATCCGACATGGGTATGGTAATTACTGACAAATAATGGGAGGCTACCCTTGGACGTATACATGGATCCTCAATCTGTGCACGACACGATCTGATACAACTGAAAGTGGTCTTGAGAGCTCATCTTACAAATGCAAAACTGGCAGATATATATCCTAATGTAGACCCCTGTTGCCCTCGTTGTAAGGGAATACCTGCAAATCATATTCATATGTTCTGGTCATGCCCAGCACTTTTCATTTTTTGGGCAAATATTTTTGATACATATACAAAAATCTTCAAGAAGAAAATCCAGCCAAACCCAAATGACTGCTATATTTGGAATTACCCCCTCAGTCTTTATCAAGTAATGCCCAAGATGCCATTGCCTTTACCACTCTTATTGCAAGGAGAAGTATTTTGTTTAATTGGAAACAGCAATCTCCACCTAGTTTTACAAGATGGATAAAGGAGACACTATATTTCCTGAAATTGGAAAAAATACGATTTACTTTAAATAGAACCACACAACAATTCTTAGAGACCTGGAAACTTTCCCTTAATTATTTTGACGAATTACAGCTACCCTTGGTTGAATGGACTGCTGATCATGGTTAACTTTATTAATCTATAATTTAATGCACGGTCAAATAGGGATATTTTAGTATCACTGTTGTTATAATTGATATTAATGTATTTAATAGTTTGAATCATTGTTTACTGTTTTTTCTTTTGTATTGTTTGTTTTTTGTTTCTTGTGTCTGTTTTTGTTGATTGTTTTTGCCCTTCCTGTTTGTTCTTTTTGTCCTAAAAAAAAAAAAGACGACTTAAAACCCATCAAATGAAGCACTGAGCTTCTCCTCCACTCTGTCACCATGGTGATGAATGCTACCTCAGATAGTGTGACAAAACTATGCTGGATGATAAATTCATAATAGTTCCCAGAAAAGTTTAAATTAAAGAGTGATGTGTTCGTTCCTGTTGTTCAAACTTATTCCGTTAAGTGATGCCAAAACAATTCGTTTCCTCATTAAATTTAAAAGATATTTTAAATCATTTTAGAGTAACAGTCTATCACTTATTTATCTCTATAGTAAGGACCACACCCACTGGTGATGTCACTCAAAATGGGTGTTTTTTTAAGAAACAGGAAGCCATCCTCTGACTGGAGCAATACTCTTAACTAGTTCTTACTAAAGATAAATAACTGATAAAACCCCAGTTTCAAATGACTGAAAAATTCTGTTAAAAGACAAATGTGATGTTTACTAAAACCACTAATTAATTACAGGTCTAATTACACAATATGCAAGAGTTTTAAAGAAATAAAAACAGAATGCCATTTTGAGCAAACCTTGAAAACAACATCAGACGATCTCATGCAGCATAACAAAATCTCAACCAATCAGAACTCACAGTATGTTTGTGAATAATTCTCAGCATTGACCACATCAAATTTTTGCTTAATATTAGGGATGCAGCGTTACCACTTCTTTTTCAAACTTATACGATACTTGGATATGAGTACTTCCCGATATTGAGTATCGATACCGATACTTCTACCTCACCAAAAAAAAAATGTAATGAATTGGAAGACATGGTTTTATTTTCTTCTCTACTTGTTACAGCAAATGAGGGTGAATAAGATAAAGAATAAAATATTTATGAAAAGGTTCACAAAACTAAAATGTTCATGTGAAAAATAAACCAGTATCGGTCCGATACTGATACCAGTATTGGTTCCTGGGATCGGTTAGGGACATGAGGCAGCTTTACAAAACGAAACTCACGAGCGACGCGCCCGGCGCTGCGAGTAACGGCAGCCTTGCACAGGAGTGTGCATAAACTCACTAATGTGCAGATCTAGTTCGTATCATTCGGGTTCAACCAAAGGCAAGCGGAGACATGATTCCATAAATAAAAATATATTTTATTAATACGAAAGGAAATATGGTAAAACTATGTGCCACACACTGCATGTACATTTCTTTCTGGTTTTGAAGCTGTTGAGAACACACAAGCAGTGTCAGTTAACATCACATCCGTAGGACAGCGCGGGAAATTCGGGCCTGAACTGCAGCTCATTTTACAGCTCACAGCCTGTTCAAGACAATGGAACGACACAGCGGTCTCATTCTATTTAGTAGTTTAAAACGCTTCATCACCCATTAACTTCAAAAAACTCAACATGCATGATAATGTTTTGTTTACAAATGCTGCCCCCTGTCCCTTTAAGTTTAACAAGTACAAGTACATGGTATCGGTGTTGGCCTAATACTGGTATTGGTATCGGTGCATCCTTATCTGTAGATATGACTGAGGTTTATTGACTGTGGCAGCCATATTGGATATGTTTGGCTCCAAACGGTAGTTTATCCAGTTAAGACTGAGAGTTTCATTAAAATCCATCCAGTGGTTGATGAGATATTTAGCTAACAGACACACACAGGCAAACATGTTTTTGATATTTTTTTTCCTTTTTGATGGTGGCCAACAGAACAACAGTCCTATAGAGAAATCCAACCAGAGTTTCTTGGTTCATAGACTGAGTGAAGTCATCTGTTTATCCACCACAACAAAGACACTAATAGAGTTTCTTCTTCACTGGAAAGTTCTCGTCTGACGTGTTGCTTCTAGATCATATTTAATTAGCTCTCCTTAGAGATTCTGGGTTTAAGCTATTTAAAATATACAAATCAATATCTGTAGCTCTAAATGACTGCAGAAGGATTAAAACACTTTGTGTAAAAGTTCCATTTTACCGCCCAGTTTGTCACCAACCTTCTCTGTTTACTGTTTTTTCTCAAAGTAAGCAGATATTGAGAAACCTAAAAGTAAAGCAGTGACACTGAAGTGCCTCCTAAAGCTGAGCGGGAAACGATTTGTCACCTCAAGTGACCACTTGCACATTAAACAGTCAGATTGGTGACAGTGTAAAGTCTTATTGTGGCTTGAAGTGATCTGATAGCTGGCAGGTCGCAGCTTTGATGCATGAAATTGGAGCGTCATCACTGGTAAATAACCTCCTTCTGCCCCCTCGCCCCCCTGTGGACAGCAAGTTATCTGTGTCATTGGCCAGCTAATGGGAGAGATCACGCATGGCTGTATAACAAGAACAGGACAGGCTGTCAGCGGCCCCCTGACAGGTGCAGGTTTCCCAGAATGCCTTGCAGCTGTGCCGCAGAGCACCACCGAAGCCCCTAAATCTCCTTCGGCTCTCTGCTGACGAGCCAAATATGTCCATCTCCCACAGACACAAGTAATTAGGTTTTCACCCGAACCTTAAAAACCGCAAACTGTTGAAAACTCTGCTGCTGCTGCTGCTTCCCATTTCCCTCCACCTCCAGTCAAATGCGCTCCAGATCTCTCACTGGGCGGTTTGTGTTTGTGAGACACGAGAGAGGAAAAACAGCCACAGAGAAACGTAAAGAATGAATGATGATTATGCACAAAACTCTCACAGCTAATAATGATTGGTTACAATGGCTGCCAAAACATTTCATCCAGTAATGGCGTGTGGGAGTGGAGCTCTTGTCATTCAGTCAAGTCTGTGGAGCAAACACATCATCTCACAGCTGCTATTTATTTACATAATACGGTTATATAATGAATAGAAATGGATAATGCAACAGGCAGAGCTGTTCAAACCACCCAGAGTAAAAACAGTTGTACGTCTGGACAGCCTGACCGAGATGAGGTTTTCTTCATTTATCTTTCAAACTTAGGTTGGTTTCAGCCTCCATCAACCTGGGATTATCGCCTGTAATGTGGACACGTCAAAGCTTTACAATACATTTTAACCTAATGTTCTTAGATGAAATAAGATGCAAACATTTTAATTTCATTGCTATATCATGTAGTCAACAATACAGAAACACGCCACCTTTTAAAGGTCATTTTGTTAGAAATCTTTCTTCCAGAACATTGGTTTCATCAGGTCTGCACTGGAGGCGCAGCAGGCTGCAAACAGAGGGAAGGAGGTGTTAGAATTCTGTCATCTCTGTAAATCACAGGATCCACTACATCCAGTTGGTTCTGCTTGTTTTCACTGTGTGCTGCCTCCACTGGTGCTGCAGTTTCTTATTATAAGACACCGTCTAAAGCCAGTATTCCTCTGAGACTGATGGTGACTCGGAGACAAAGAATTACAAAAATAAAGCTAATTATTTATTACCTGATCCTTAGGACAAGTTTTATATATGTTGGTGTAATGTGGGGTTTATGGTGTTATACTGTCTAGTCTCAGTTAGTGCAGTCAGGTCTCCAAATCCTCTCAAAGTCATCTAGCATTTCTCACACTTTATGACTCAAGGCATCTAATTTGAGAACAATTTTTAAAGAAAAATGATCACACGAGTTTTTTGAACTTTTTAAAAATCCTGACAACACAAGAGAACAACCTGAGAACCTTCATGAACTTTTTGAGTTCAGACATGTGAGACACTGGCTTAATTTGAACTCGATTTCACGTGCTGCTTCCTTCTCCTCCCTCTAACAGACCTTTACTA
This sequence comes from Callopanchax toddi, assembly GCA_006937965.1. Lineage (NCBI taxonomy): Eukaryota > Metazoa > Chordata > Actinopteri > Cyprinodontiformes > Nothobranchiidae > Callopanchax > Callopanchax toddi. The sequence continues at coordinate 174,680 of SSNR01000330.1, forward strand.
AATGCAACATGTTCCTGCTTTGATAGGTTTAGTTTTTGCTGTTTACTAAATGCTGCAGAACCCCACATAAACAGCCAGTGTCTCTAACAATACGATAATACTACTGCACAGCAGAAACAAGAGTTTACACTCCTCTTATCATTTCCATGCATGGTTGAAATCAAACTTTCTGCAGCATTTTGGAAAATAACATTGAAACTGCTACTTTTTCTGGATGATCTTTTATCTCATAAGATTTTGCAAGATTTCATTGTCCCGTTTGATACAAGTGTGTTCTACAGATATGTTCAGATAAAAATAAAAAACACTTTGTCTAAAATGCTGTTGCTGCTTTCCTGAATCAAGTTTTGGAATAAAATTCAGCACATGCACCAGCTTGTTCCTAATTAAACAGGAAAATAATTGATCCTTTACTGATTCTCTTTGGAAAACGTATCTCTGCTTTTTACTAGGGATCGGTATCGGTTTTTTGATAATATCGGCCGATATTGGCAACATTGGTAAATATCAGTATCGGTTTTTGTAATGACACACATGACCTTTACATACCATATCTGATGTATAGTTTCAGAGATTTTTTTAAAATTTATTTGGCACACCTTGCATTAAATACTGTTTGTCTTTTTTTTTTAATGAGGGCTACCACGCTTATATCGGTATCGGAAATTAAGATTTAGACAATATCGAATATCGGTGAAAAAGCCAATATCGAGCATCCCTACTTTTGACCCATCTTCATTGTTTTATTTGAGGAGCAGGGGGCTGCCACCTCAGAATGGCACCCAGGAGGCAGATGGGGTTCAGTATTTTGCCCAGGGATACTTTGACAAGTGGCCAGGACAGGATTTAAACAACAGTCTCCCACATGAAGGACAGTTTGATGTATAGCAGGTTGTAGGTAGGACCCAGATGAGGACACCACAGAGGTTTGTAAAAGGGATTTTATTTTAAACACCAGGACTTGGACTTAAACACAACGAGGATCCAACAAACACTGATAAGACAGGCACGCTTAAATACAGAGGGAGGTGATGACAAGACGAGACACAGGTGGCAGGATAACAAATGGATTTCACCTGTGGAGACAGAAGGCAGAGGGTTTAAACAAGGCACAAGACAGTACACGAGGAGGACACTAGAGGGTGACATGACAGTGCCCCCCCCCCCCTAAAGGCAGCCACCGGACGCCAAGCAAAACCAACAAGGGCGGGAGGGAGGGGGACCAACGAGGGTGGGCGGGATGGAACCAGGACCAAGGACCAGACAAACAAGGAGGCTCAGGTCAGGAGGACGGCCAGAGCAGAGTCCAAAGGGGGGACGTCCAGGGAGGTGGCGCCGAGTCGGCCAGGGATGGGACCCCGGGGGACGGCGGCGAGGCCACCCAATAAGCCGGGACCTAGGTGGACGCCGGCGTGGCCACCCGAAGAGGCGGAACTCCTCAGGAGGCCGGCGAGGCGGCCTGGCAGGGCGAGGACCCTTAGGGAGGCGAGGGGCCAGGTCTGAAGACTGTGAAGGGACTGGTCTGGGAGGAGGTCCAGGTACAGGGCTGGTGGGACCGGAGGCAGGACTGGAATCAGGACCAAGAGACTCGGGAGCAGGAACAGAAGACTCGGGACCATCAGGACTTGACTCGGGAACAGAAGACTCGGGAGCGGGACCATCACTTGACTCGGGAGCGGGAACAGAAGACTCGGGAGCGGGAACAGAAGACTCGGGAGCGGGAACAGAAGACTCGGGAGCGGAACCTTGACTTGACTCGGGAACAGGATCAGGACTAGTACACACAGACTCAGGAGGAACAGGATAAAGACTGGTACTCACTGAGTCTGGTTCAGGATCAGGAGGGCCGGAGGGTTCTGGATCTGCTGGAGCCGGAGCCGGACTTGAGGAGGGGCCAGGAGCCAGACTTGAAGGGGGGCCAGGATCCGGGACTCCTTGGTCCGTACAGCAGCGTGGTTTCCCCAGGTGAATAGCAACCAGCTGCTGCAGGCGGAAAGCTTGGACGCGCTCATGCTGGTCTTTGAGCGCGGCCACCACAACCGGGGAGCCGCAGAACATGGCTAAGATGGCATCAGCCATTTGCATCTTCTGGTGAGGGCAGTTAGGACTCTCGACCATGAGATGGATGGTGTCTTCTATAAGGCGGCTCACCTGTTGCACACCCGTGGGTTCCTGGGACTCGAGGGGAACAGTGGGAGGCTGCTGGGCTCTGCTGGGAGCCGACGGGTCTGCGGTTCGGGGAGTCCGGCGTGGACCTGGAGCTCTCCGATCTGCTGGGGGGGAAGCCACGACGGCGCAGGTGGTCCGGGACGGCGTCGTCGGGGCACAGGACCCCGCCGTGGATAGACTGGAAGTCTAATTGCCAAACGGGTCCCCAGGTAAGCAGACCGGTCCTCCAGGAAATCATCTGCTGGGTCCATTTTGCAGGTTGGATCCTTCTGTTGTATAGCAGGTTGTAGGTAGGACCCAGACACAGATGAGGACACCGCAGATAGGTTTGTAAAAAGGATTTTATTTTAAACACCAGGACTTGGACTTAAACACAACGAAACACAACGAGGATCCAACAAACACTGACAAGACAGGCACGCTTAAATACAGAGGGAGGTGATGACAAGACGAGACACAGGTGGCAGGATAACAAATGGATTTCACCTGTGGAGACAGAAGGCAGAGGGTTTAAACAAGGCACAAGACAGTACACGAGGAGGACACTAGAGGGTGACATGACACAGTTTTACTTCCTCTAGGCCACGGCCACCCCGATTGTCTTTATGCAAAATGTTGTATTTGTCAAAATAAAAGCCCATTTTGAATCTCAGGGTTGCATTAGTCCAACACCAAATAAATAGTCTAAATAACAATAATAATACAACAATATTTCTATTATTTCTTGAAAAAAATAATTAGTCTGTGTGATCAAAAACATGTAGAAGAAGATAAAGGTTAAAACACATTGAACAGGTTGAAGTTTTTCCTTTTCAACAGGAAAATTACTGACAGCTTTCTGTATTTGAGACTTCTTTAATTGTGAGTGAAATTCCAGAAAGGTCTTTTTAGAACACTGGATTCAACAGACGCAGGGCAACAGAAGGCCACAGCATTTCTAAAGGATGTTACGAACGCCCACATTTACAGGCTAGAAGGAAGGTTTTCACTTCTGTGTTTATTTTCCAGCTCAGAACTAAACAGCAGCCTCACAGTGAGTCCCACCACCGAGTAGGAAGAAATAGTTCTCTCTTTTTTGGCAGTAACGTGCAGGCTTCAACACAACGAGTCCACACTGAATCTACTGGTTGTCTAGGAGCTGCTCCTCTGTGACAAAAACAGTGATTTTTATCTTCCACCGAGCTGCAGACTTTTGTTTCCTGATTTGTTTGTGTGGGATTGAGTTGGTGTGAAGTAAAAGTGCTGTCAGTTGGCTGAAGTTGTTTCCTTCTAAACCCGTTCAACTTTTCAGAAGTTTCTGCTCGTTCAAACAGTGTAAGTCTGAAAGCTAGCACAGAATGTCCGGTGAAACTTTATGGAAGCTTTCAGAAAGAGACATAGAGAGAGAATCACATCTTGTTTTGCTTCATGTGCTTCTAAATTTGTGTTGGATTTAAAAAATATATTTCCAGAACAATATTAAAATGTTCTCAGTAATCTTTTATATACAGTTCAGAAATTCCCAGACCCAGATTTGCCAACAATGTGCTGCACCAGCTGCTCCATGTTTTGCGCATCATTTGCTCTCTCTATCTCAGTGGTGTCCAGTCCTGGACCAATAGATCCTCTGCTCCAAGAAACCTGATATGAACCAACAGCTGATGAACAGGCTCATGCAGAACTAGAGGACATGATGACGATGTAAAGTGATTATAGCAAGGAAAAAACTAAAACCTGCAGGATAGTAGTGTCATGTCCTGCCCTCTTGTGTCCAGCCTCCTGCTTACTGCTTGCTCTGATTGTGTAGCTCTTCCTGGCAATGTGCAGGAGATGCCATGGTGGATTTCATGAAATAATGACAGCTTGGGGGGCACAGTACATGGCTGGAGGCCAGAAATAGGAGGCTCATGGACCGGACCTGGCCAGCGGGCCGCCTGTTGACTAAGATGAACTCTCCCCTTGGACAGCCTGTTTATGTTTTTCTGTGTCCATATTAGCGATAAGATTTCCGGCACCTTTGTCAGACACTGGAATGTATGCATCCCACTTAACCTGATAGAGACCAAGAGGGAAATCTCCCCAGGAGCAGCGCTGCAGCCGGAGCGGATGACGTCACACGCAAGACGAACTGCCTCGCATTAGTCACTTTAAGTACACGCCTATTGGTGCTGTGGAAAAGGATAAACAGACATTTTCATTCATGTGTAAATCCCAGGTGCCTCGGACAGAACGTGAAAAGTGGACATGTCCTGGCCAAAGAGGACGTTTGGTCACCCCATATAAAACACATGTTCTGCCCATCGTTCCCATGTGATTTTGGAACACTTTTAACATGTGGTCACATATTTTTTCACATGAGCTCAAATGTAAAAAAAAAAAAAAAAAAAGTTCTGTTCATGTGTTTTTTTCTATAAGGGAACACACATTGTTCCATTTAATGGGCTTAACATGTGTTTTCAAAATGAACTTTATTAATCCTAAAGAGAATCCAGGTGTTTTAGTAACTCATAATTAAAGTTTTTTGGCTTCTACTTGATTAGGTTTTAACAGTTTAACATTTGCATCCATATAAGGTATGGGTGTGTAAAAACGTAGCTCACACTTCATCCTCTTGTCTGTGTTTTTACTGTATTTGCAGACTGAAGTTCTGGAGCTGCTGACTTCCTGGTTAAACCATCATCAGGTGGTTTGTTACACACTGGAACTGGGCTGCATTAAGCCTTGTAGGCTAATGAGCATGGTGCATGTGAGTCATTAGTCTTTCATGTCTATTTATGCAGATTGAAATCGGTCTCACCCATCCCTGTGATCCATATTTCAATGCCTCAGATAGTGTAATTGCAGGCTGCGCTGTTTCTATTTCAGAGGCCTCCCTGGACTCCGGAGGCTCAAAGAGAATTCATCCAGCCTTGTTTTGAACTGCTGGAGACAAAAAAAGAAGGAATATATTTGAAAGCAAATAGATTTTGTTGTGAACGTTACATAAAGGCACAATTTTTATGAAGACATTTTCTGTGATTGTGGTGATAAGAACACCCCCGCCTTGATTTGGATGTGATAGAAAACATTTGTTTTGTTAAAACTCAACTACAAAGCCTTGAAAACAGTTAAAAACAAAACCTCAGACACTTCATGTTTCACCTTCTTCGGGTTATGACCAGACATGCTGATAGTCGTCTCCTCATCATGAAGCTCCAGCCTCCTGTGAAGATCAGTATCGCCTCCCTCTTTCACTCTGCCTGGAGTTTGTGGAGTGTTTTGACTCCATCGGAGGAGATCTTATCTGTGAGGAGACGCAGCTCGTTCTGCACCAGAGGGAAAGTCTGAAGCCACTTCTGAAACTATAAAGTGCTGCGTTATCAACAATCAAAGAGATGGAATAAGAGAAACCAAAGTATCGGTATATCACGGTTTTCATGAAATGTACTTTTTCTTTTTTCCTGATATTAAATCTAAAGAATGGTTGCTATGTTGAACAGCGCACTCATGTTTTTCCATTAAATAGATAATCTGAGTATTTTTATTGGGGAGCCTTAATTAATTCGACACTTAAAACAAAAAAAATATCAATACGTTTATGTGCTGCAACCTATACAACCTATAAAAAAAAACACATTGTTTTTTACTAGTTGTCTCGTTCCTCTTGAAAATGAGATTTTTGGTTTTAATGAGGCAAACCTGTTTATATAAAAAGGTAAAATGGAAAGAAAGTGAAAAATGTAATTAAATCTGCCACTGATTTGTCATAACCTCAGCACCACATAAGACCTTCATCTGCCTACTTCTCAGCCAGACTTCAGGCCAGCAGCTCACTGGGCTGTGACTTGTTGCACTATAGCTGGAAACACAAACGTAGAGGAAGAAAAATCAGCAAAAATTCTATTAGAATTACAATAAAATGATAGACAAAACACTCTTACATTAAGTGTTATGTGTGGTCAGATCAGATGAGGCATTTTAAGTAGAGTGATCCCTCGTTTATTGCAGGAGTTACGTTCTAATAAAAGCCCGCAATCGGCAAATATTTTTACAATCATTACAGATGTTTTAAGGCTGTAAAACCCCTCACTACACACTTTATACACTTTTCTCAGACAGGCATTAACATTTTCACACTTTTATCTCTTGTTTACTGGACCATCAGAACAGCAAAATAAACAAATCAACTGATGTATTGATTGTGTCTGACAGGCATCTTGTGATTCATCGTGGTAAAAAGCCTGCAGCTGCTGCGGTGCAGCATCATGATCACCTGCTGAGAAGCTGCAAGTGAGCTGAGAGCTGCTCTGTGCTTCTCACCTCCAGACAAAGAAGCTCTGATAAGGGAAGAGAGCATCTCTGATAAGGGAAGAGAGCATAATAAGGGTGCGACTCACCCAGCGGCTCCTGGAATCTCCAGAGAGGAGTCAGGACGCCCTGCATTCCACATCCATTACACTCAAGCAAAGGCGCAGCACGGAGGAGATTGACAAGGGTCGGGATGAAGAACACAATGTTAGAAAAGAAAAAAGGATGCAAAATTGCACAAAAAAATAAAAAAATTGCGAAACTGCAAGGCTGCAAAAGGTGAACCGCAAAAGAGCGAGGGACCACTGTACTAAATTGTGACATGCTTGACTGTTCTGTAAATGTTCTTGTTGCATTTTAGCCTCAAAGTTCCTTTAATTTGTCTCTTTAATCTTATTAGAACGTTGATCTTCAACCCCTTCAAAGGTGTTCTACTTTCCAGAGGTTCACAATGATTATGGATATTTTGAGAGGGAATTTGTTGCAGAAACTTTTAAAATTTGTTCAAAATTCTGACACCTAGACAGCGAGGCTCTGTGACTCACAGGAGTAAACTGAAAACACACAAAGACTTGAGACGTTTTGGAACTCCTTCATAAAGACTGTTCACAATCCTTGGCTTTACTCCCTTTCCTTCACTAAAAATAATTCGCTCCTAAAAATGCTTTTAGTTTAAATTTAAAGTGATAATATGCAGTTTTGCTTGTTTTGGGCGCCCTCTGGTGTCCATTTTAAATCGCTGCATTAAAAATTTACCAGATCGTTTCAGCTTCTAAACGCCTAAATCTACCTGTTGAAATGTCTCCTCAGCCTTCGTAGCTTTCTACAGGAGCGGTTATTTACTCCTTCAATGAAATCAGCTGTGTTCAAGCAGGGAGAGATTGAAAAAAAATCAGGAATCATGAGCTAAAAACACTCCAGAGCTAGCATAACAGCTAGCCACATTGGGTTAGCCTAACCCTCGTGAGACACGTGACTTCCTGGACACCGTAACGGTGACGGGGAGATCTTGCAATCGTGGTATTCTGGATCTAATCACCAGATGGGGCTAAGTGACTTTTCATTAACTCTGTAAAGGGTCATATTAGCACAGACTGGCTCAAGGAAAAGATTTAAAAATGTGAAAAAGTTGCATATTATCACTTTAAAGGCATACTCCACCAGAAAATGAGTTTTTTTCTATTGCCATATTCCTCATAGTTAGATAAGTGGACAAAACAATTAGTAAACAGCACAGCCGTTTTCCTGATTCGGCAGTACTCCTTTAGCTTAGCTTAGCGTAAAACACTGTGAGTGAATTGTATCAACTAGCATTGTGAGAAAAAAGTTCTTAAAACTCACTCAGCAGTGATACTAATTCTGCCTAGTGACCTCAATAAACATATTGACTGCAAGTGAAAATAAAAAGTAACATGAAGGAACAGGTACTACGGTATTTTAGACTCGGGACTACTTTATGACAAAGAACAACTGTAAGCCTCCACTGAATGGTGCAAGGACATGACGCAGCGCCCCAAGGAGACCTACTCCTACAATGGGAAACAATCAACAATAAATCAAACATAATGATATTTTTCTTTTGATTATCATCATTAATGATGATGGATTTTCCAATCCAGTCCAATGCTTTTGGTAAAACTCTTTTCTTCAGGAAATAGACCTGTCCTGTTTGTGTAATTCACTCCTCGCTCTGTTGAACTGGACAGGTACTTTATCATCTCACATGAAGCTAAAAACACATCTTCCTCTGCACATTTTCTCCGTCTGCTGCAAATGAACAGAGTGAATTCTGCCTCCCATTCTCTGATGGAGTTCGACAGTTTTAATTGAGTTGTTTAGTGTCTTCAAACTGGCAATTTAATTCCACCACTGGTCGGAAAGAAGAAGAAAAGAAAGAAAGAGATTTGAACTCCCAGAATCAGGAAGAGAGAAGCTGAGCTGAGCGTTAATTACACGTGATTATCATTCATAGATTGGTGAATCCCTGGCGATGGAGGTTATTGAATCTGTGCTCCAACAGAAGATGTGAATTTTAAATTAATTGCACAATTCTTAAACAAAAGATAGGATTTATCCATCAGCAGGAGACGGAGTCAGTCACAGTTTTTCATTTAGGAACAAAAACAGAAGAAATAAAAAAAACAGCAGGAGATTTTTTGGAGTAATTTTAGCTGCTCTATGAATATGCTCATCAGCCACCACTGAGAGACATAATGTTTTTGCCTTTGCATGTGTGCTTGCTGTTTGTTAGCAAAACATATCTCAAGATGGTTGGTTTGATAGATATTGAGCTAAAAGGGTTGTCCTCATGGAAGCTGACAGTTCACAACACTCACAAAATTGCATTAGACTGCACACATTGTCCCTGCAGCTAAAACGTTATCGTTCATCTAAAACATTTTCCTAAACTCTGTATTAAAAGCCTGCAGGTGAAATGCATTCCTTCACAGAATGCTAGGAGTTATAGTCTAATTATTATTTAAAAATGCAATCTAAACTATCAGGCGGGGATTTTGTCTGAGTGTAAACTCATTCAGAAAAGCTTGCTTGTGGTTGTTTAAACAGATGATGGGTTTGCAGTGTGAAGCAGGAACACAGGTTTTTGGAGGCAGTGTGAACAAAACGACACACGGAGGCTTAAAAAACACAATGCTGTGTTTTTAGTTTTTGACAGCTGCCAGTGTCGTTTTCACTGATAAAAACACCAACACCTTTCTGATGCGGAGAAACAACAGGACAGATCAACAACACTGAAACAGTTTTCTGACAAGTGGGTGGGACTTGTGGTGTGATCATGGAAAGAACAATTGTTTGTGGACTTCAGGTCTACCTTAAAAACAGTACGACCCAAAGCTGAGTAACCTGGGCCTCAGCAGCTCACCTGGATAATGGACTTCCTCAGCGACAGACCCCAGAACTTCAGAACTTGAGACCACATCTCCTCCACTCTCATCCTGAGCACTGTGTGTGTGTCCTCAGCCCACTCCTCCACTCCCTCTTTACTCATGACTGTTCTTCTATTCACACCATTGTTAAAAATGTTGACACAATTATATGACTCATTAATATCAACAGTGAATCAGTCTGGGATGAGGTTCAGCAGCTAAGACAATAGCTTAGACAGCAACAACTCGAACCCATCCAAGACTACAGAAATGACAGTGAACTTTAGGAAATCCAAGCACTGAACACTCTGCCCTCTGTTTTGATAAAGAGGAGGTAGAAGGAGGAGAGCTTTGGGTTCCTAGAGGTTCACATCTCCACCGATCTCTCCTGGTCCACTAATGTATCAGAAAGTGGGGGAACAAAGACTGTACCTCCTCAGGGAGCTACACCAGGCCCAACTCCCCCAACAGCTGCTGATCAATTTCTATCGTTCCACCATCAAAAGCCTCCTGACCTCCTGCTGCACAGCGTGGTAGAAAAGCTGCACTGAAAAGAACAGAGAGGACCTGTAGTGGGTGATTAGGGCTGCATTACCCTCCTTCAACAACATGTACACCTGCAGACTCCATTGAAGAATTGCATTTACATCAGACATTAGAATATTGTATTTAAAAATTAAAAAAATCATAAAAATGTGCCGTTTTAGCCTCGAAACATTGGAAAATATTATCCTTTTTAAATATATATACACACCTCTGTTTTTGAGGGTTGTAATTTGAGTTAAATGGTTTATTATCAGATCATATTAAGTTTACCGATGTCAATAAATTCCAGCTGTTTCTTATTTTCTGAACATTCTAGTTGCCCTCCAGCAGCTGTCAATCAAACCCAGTCAGAGACACGCCCCCTCCGGCAGCTGCCAATCAAACCGAGGCAGGGACTGCCTCCTGTAGCCAGAAGAAATGAAACAGTGCAATCTGTGACTCATCACGTTTTATTCATAAAATTATTTTTAGATCAACTTTAACCTTTAAAACTTCTTAAATTAACCAAAAACCCGATTTATTCACATCAACATCTCATTTCATCAGCGTAAATCTTTCAGGCTAGTTTGTTTTCTGACATATTTAAGTTTCTCTCCATTTTTTTATTCCTTATCTCTAGAGGGATTTGATTCAGATCAGCTTATGAGTTATTGAGGATAATTAATATTCGCAGTAGAAAAAGTGACAGGTTGAAGGATGGCGTCTCAGCCACGGTCATTTCCTCTTATCTCCACCCGACACCGAGCAGCTTCTCCCTCACAGCCTCCCGTCACCCCGTTTGACTGCACGACAATGTTCACCGAGGTCACGTTTTAAAAAAATATACCACGTACCAACACCTGCAGACTTTTTTACCGCATGTTTCGACTGGTAATTTTCTGTAAAGGAACCCGTTGTGGAATGATTAGTAAATTCATCCAGGACAGTATAAAATAAAAGATTCATTTTTTTCCTGACAGCTAAACTTTTATCTGCTTCCTGAGAGTTTGAGCTCAGCTGCAGTCGGGAATTCTTTATTCTGTCTAAATAAATATCACAGCTTAAAGCAGCACTCTGGAGGATTTCATCAGGAGAGCAGTTTTTTAATCTAGCGTCCAAAGGCTCCTCCTCAAAACATCTCGACACGCGCGTCCGGTCGCGTGTGCGCGCGTGCACGCGGCGCATATACTTTGGACATAAACTGTACAGCTCAATGTGTAGGGTTTAATCACTCACAGTTAACAATCTTATTCCAACAATACTACAAGGGTCTGAAGAGCCCTCTCTGTCCCTGCTGCTTCTGATATTAGCTCTGTTAGCAGAGAGCTGCTGCTGGACTCTGAAGCTGAACTTGACTCGGCCCTGGATGAACTTTCTGACCAAAATAAACGCATAATCCTGTCAAGCCTTGCCATTCTGTGAGGTGAAAGGTTTAAAAATAAAAATAAATCCATCTTTAGCTGGGGAATGGATAGGTTTTTAGTAGAAATGAGCCGTGAGTCCTCAGTGAACGGCTGAGACGGCAGAGAAACACACGGAGCGTCCTGTACGACAGCGCCCCCTACTGGTACAGGTTTGGTCGATGCGCGTGCATGTTGAGAGAATGCAGACATTTGAATTTCATTGGCTGAAAAATGTCGGCGGCAAGAAATAATGGAAAGGGGTCTCTAGGAGGAAGGAGGGTCTTCATCAGAATGACAGATGTTGTGGAACTCAACCCATAGATCATAGTTTAGACCTGAAATATCATTTAAAACATTTAGAAAACTTTGATACAGAGAAAAATGCTCCAGAGTGCCGCTTTAACACAGGGAGAAAATACAGAACAGAAAGTATTTGTAACATTTTGAGTTCATTTGAATGGTAAGGCTGTGTATTATTTGGATTTTTCATCTGTATCTGACACTTTAGTATCCAGAATAAAAGGTATTTACTGCACCTTCCCTTCCTGCCTCTGATTATGCTGTTTTCACTCATTTCAAGGTTTTTGCTGAAATATCATGAGACTTTATGCGGTTGCACAAATGTGACAACATCACAAGGTCACGACCCAAAGCGAGGAAACAGCAGAGAAACTGAGGAGTATTTAACTGGTGGGAGGATGATTAGTATCTGAGAACAGCTGGCTGATGGAGGGCTGGTGGAAGTGATGAAGGGACTGGTTAATGGAGCTGAGGGAAACAATAAACTGTGGCACAAGGAGAAGGAATTATAAATAAACTGATGACAGGATTACAACAAATGAAACAAGTAACAACCTCCTAACTATGACAGCTTCATTTTCTACAGATGAAACCTGGATCTGACTCGGCAGACCAAATAAACCACAGAATTATTTATTTGGAAAACTACTTTAACAATTCAAGGCAATTCCTGAAGGAATAAACATCCCTCATATCTTTTCATGTCATCAGTTGTTGGACAATGATGGAGTTTTGGTCAAATCTTTAATACAAATAAAGTTATGTGACAGACCTTAAGTGATCTGTTAGTATATGCTGTGAACAACTCTCAGCTACTGCACATCAGTTTTAGCTATTTTTCCTCAATTCATGAAAAAGGGTCTTGAGTTGTTGCCGTTATTGTTTAAGCGAAAACTGATTAGCTGTGGAGGCCAAAATGGGACGACACAGAAGGTTTGCAGATGTACGTGAAGTGATCACGTTAAGACTAAGGCCCAGTTCCAATACTTGCACTTCCGCATTGTGCCCCGTTCCAGTGGAGGTGCGCAAGTGCTTAGGGGTGTCCCGATTCTCTTGGGTGGAGACTCCGGACCTTGTCCCCACCCCCTTTTCCACCCTCACATACGCACTTCGCCAAAGTCTGCATCGGTGCGGACTTCGGCAAAGGGTATTACCCATAATTCCAAGTGCACTTCATAGAAGACCGTAGGGTGGAAGTGTGAGTATTGGGACTGGGCCTAAGTATTGTTTTTTGGTCTCGGTTCAGACAGCCGCTTTGAAATCATTCCTTTAATATTAGGTTGTTTTTTTTTTACTTTGTTTATTAAAATAGTTGGTTTCTCTGTATAATAAAGGAACATCTGAATGCAGGTATATAAAACCAGGTATTTATAGTTTCTTCATCCTTCGTTTGGGTCAAGGAGGTAACAGATCCAGGAGGGAAACCCTGACATTCCTGCAAAATCGATTTCTGATTAAGGATCCAACAGGAGGAGTACCTCCTGTTGTATAGAGTAAATCTGCCCTGACACCCTAACACATTCAGATTCATTCATGCCCAGATTGTCAGAACAGGAAACATCAAAATAAATGAAAAAGTCAAAGAATCAGAGTCAGGGTCTAAATGCTTGATGAAGTTCATTATGTCGTCTTCTCTTTAACGATTTTTGGTGATTCTGTTTGTTCAGACATGTAAAGTCGTGAGGTAAGTTCTTATTTACCTTTTTTATCTTGACATGTTTCGACCGTCGACTGCAGCCTTCGTCAGATGATAAAAAAGATAAATGACAACTTACCTCACAACTTTAATATCTGAACAAAAAGGATAACTAATGACCGTTGAGTCAGGGTCTCCTTCAACAATAGAGAAAAACCAAACCTAAAAAACAATCTGTTGTTTTCAATAAAGATGTTTAGTAAATATTATGAAAATCATTACATTATTTTAATACTTATTCTTTTACAAAACATCCCTTTTTTTTTGGAGTGGGGTTGATTTTTGAAGATGTGACCATAAATGGTTAAAATAATGATAAAGTTTTGTCCAATGGACATAAAACAGAAAGGTTGAAACTGAAAGAATTTATATTTCAAACATGAGGATGAAATATTTGCTATCTCTTTTTATCAATCACTGAATAGACCTTGATGCTATAAATGTACTCTTCTCTACCTCCAGGATTAGATTTAGAAAAGATCATCTTTAATCATTTTCTGAAGCTTATTCATTCTAACCTCTCAAACTACCGAATAGTTGAATTCTTTAAACATTTAAAAGAAGGAGAAATGGTCTGAATGAATGGTTGTTTTTATGGGAGTGAGAAAATAAAAACTCTGTCTTTGTTTTAGGGAAAAAAAACCCATTTATTTAAACCCATTAGAGCATGAGTCTAGAGTACACTCTGCACCCTTTCAGCTGCTTTTTAAAGCTTTTTCTGCTGCTCTATGAGTCTAACCAGACCAGCATGTCTGGAAGAGGCTCCTTGATCTTTTATTTTTAGTCGGGCAGCCCAAAGCCTAACCTCACCGCTCAGATACGTCCCAGGAGGCTGCCCCATCTCACCACCCGACCACAGACGGTTTGGGTCAGACTCATCTCTGAAGGGGAATGAAAAGCCTCGGTCCAATTAATGGTTTTGATGCCCCCTTAAAGAACAACCGCACTGGATGGAGCGGCCGCTCCACCCAGAGAGAGCGGCGTGCCAAAACCTCTGCCTTCTAAGAACATCTGCTCTGCTGATGTAAAAAGTTTCTGATATGTGCTGTCGCTTCTTCTGACTCTGCGTTATGTAACAATCGGACTGGCGTTATGAAGAGCGCCGTCAGCAGTTGGCATCAGTCTGTTCGTTGATTGTCGTCTGTTCAGGAAGCAGCAGGATGACATGTGTGGGTGGCAAAAGCAACGCCTGTACGTGATGTAATCCTTTGAAACGGGCAGCAATAAAAGCTTTAGCGTTCCTATTTCTGTGTCCTGCTTCTGATGGACTGAAGAAACCTTCCTGTACAAAAGAACAAGCATTTCGATTGTTTATTAGATTATGGATTTCTGACTCATTATGAATAATTTCTTTATTTTCTGTAGCCGTTTCATCCTGTTTAGTGTTATACGAGGGTTAGATTGTTTCCCAGGAGTCACCAGGTTAAAGGTGGGGTACAACCTGTTCAAGCTGCCGGTTCGTTACAAAGCCAATAACCAACAGTAATGTTACATACAGTATTCTCCTGTCAAGCTAAAATGCAGATGAAACCTCAGAGTAACAGTCGTCGAGGGGAAGAGAGGCTGCCCTCCATCCCAGGCCATGTGTTGAAGCATCCTTGGGCAATATACTGAACCTGTAACTGCCTTTCAGACCTCCCTAATAGAGATTCTTAATTTCAACGGGATATTACTTAAATTAATAAGGTTTAATAAGGAAAAAAGAAAGATAAATGAAAGTTACAGTGGTAAAGTTTTATGTTCCAGGATTTAATAAAAAATGATCCAATCTTCTAAAATTATTCTAATCTAACTTTAATTCTGGGTTCTACAGTCACCCAGGACCTGGAATGTTTGGCCAGCAGAGTCATTAGGAAGGCCCAGACGGTGGACTCAATGCTGCAGCTCAGGACGTTTAACCTGCCACAGGAGCTGCTGGTTAACGTGACCACAATCCAGTCTGTCCAGTGTCAGTCCATCATGGTCTGGTTTGGGTCAGCAACCAAACAGGACAGAAACAGGCTGCAGAGGATTATTAGGACAGCAGAAAGGATCAGCTGTCGTCCATTCAGGACCTGTACTCCTCATAGAGTGAGGAAACGGGCCCCTGGTGTCAGCAATGACCCGTCTCACCCCGTCTTCTCACCTCTACCCCTCCAGTCAGTGCTACAGAACCATCATCATGTTGAACAATCACATTCAGCATCTATAAAGCAAGAAAAACACACCTCAATCATGCAAACTACAATGTGAATATTATCTGTAAATACAGACTGCAAATCTTCAAATCCTAACTGTCTAGTGCATGGGCCTCCTATATGAAGGGTGGCTTTCTCTACCTCTAGGCCACATTAGAGAATGAACGTTGTTTTATTGTAAGTTATAGATTTTTTCAGTCATTCGAAGAAAAGACCAGAGTCAAATTTCTTGCCTGGTATTTATTTGGCATAATTAATGTGATTCTGATTCTTAAGTGTATAAAAACACACAACAAATTAAACAAAAAGGAGCTGATCATCATCAGAGCAGGAGTTTTGCTGGTCTGGAGTTCACAGGTGTGTGTTAGCACAATGTTAAGAAGGTCAAACCTTAGAGAAGTAGCTCATCATTCTGGAAAGGGTTAAAGGTCATTTCCAAACAACTGGAGTTCATTATTCTGCATAGAGAAGCAGCTGCAGTCTTCCCAGAGGTGGATGTCCCTACACATTCATCCTAAGGTCAGAGGTCAATGTTCAGTGAAATGACAAAAAACCCAACTCAGACTCTATATCAGCAGGTTGGAGGTTAAAGTTCATGACTGGACAATTAGAAATCGGCTTGTTTAGAAGTGATTCATCTGGAATCATGTGCTTTGGACATTTGTGACTGAAAGAAAGATTTGTACCCATAATGCACAGCAACATGTTAGATAAAAACCAAACAGCTCATACTAGCTGTCAGCACGGTGGTGGGGTGATGGTGGTTTGGGCTCCTTGTAGTTTACCATGAACTCTGGATATCAAAGTATTCTGGAGTCAGACGGAGTTCAGCTGTCTGACAGCTGGAGTTTGGATCCGACTGAGTCATGAAATGATCCCAAACACAGCAGAAAGTCAACCAACAACCAAACAACTTAAAAAACAACAACAAGCTGCTGCAAAGGTTCAGTCAAATGAATTTACATTTAATTTACATTAGGCCAAAAATAATAGTAGAATAGCAATTTATTTTGTGCGGGCAATAGTTTATCTTCTAAACCAATTAAATCTAAGTTTAAAAAAGTAGAAAAGTTAAACACGTGATAAAATGTGCTTTAAATAAACAACAGTTCATAGCCACACACCATTAGTGTGGTCTTTATTTCTCACAGATCCAGAACTGTTTGGCGAAGCAGCCATCATCATTCCATGCCCCTCCTGACTGAGTGTGTACGAGTTCTCCACAGTCCTGCTCTCCTTCGTAGCTGTTGGGCTGCCCAGCCTGCCAGAACCTGGTGGAAATAATAAAAGGTAATTCAGTATATATTATCATAGTTGTACATTTTGATCTTGTCCTAGAACTGTGACTGAAGGAAATGATATTGTTATTGATCAAGACACTTCCAAAGTGACAGCTCCACTCATGAAATGTCAGAATTCTTTGTTCTTACAGTTCAAACTTACGTTTCGGTGACTGTGGTTCCATCCAACCACATCCAAACCCCCTCCTGAAGGCTGTCAGTCAGACCAATCCAGGCGTTTTGGTCTGCATCCATTAACCCGTTAACAAATACCTGTTTGACACAGGCAGAAGATAAAACTGATCTTAAAGAGATACTAGGCAGTTTTGCTTGTTTTGGCTCCCCCTGGTGTCTTTCAAATCACTGCAGTAATAACGTTAGCACCATTGTTTCTGCTCAGAAACACCTAAATCTAACAGTTGAAATGTCTCCTCAGCCTTTATTACTTTTTACTTGAGCGGTTATTTACTCCTTCAAAGAATTCAGCTGTGTTCAAGCAGGGAGAGATTTTTTAAAAAGCAGGAATCATGAGCAAATACACTCCGACGCTAGCATAACAACTAGCCACTTTGGGTTAGCCTAACCCTCACGAGATACGTGACTTTGTGAGACTTCCGGGGCACTGGACCAGAGACTCAGATCTTGCAATCGTGGTATTCCGGATAAGCACCAGATGGGGCTGAGTGACTTTTAATTAACCCTGCAAATTGGGAGCTGTGGGAGTGACTGGAAAACAACTCGGGCTCTATGGATGTAGCCGTGCTGCGTGTGAACTCTCAATCTCGGGCTGGCCGAGGTGAATCGCAGGTTAGATGCACTGAGGTGTTAACTTTAAAACTCAGGCTGGCTGAGCTGAGGTGAAAGCTAGACGCTCTGCAGCGATCTAGCCGTGTTTTCGGACTAACACCGGAAAACATCTCAGAGGAATACTCAGCAGCGATCTGGCCATGGCTTTGGACTTGTCAGCAGAGGGATGAACAGCTGAGAGGACTCTCAGCCGGCTTGGTGGATTCTGACCCTTCAGCCATTTGGATGGATCTAGACCGTTTAGGGCAGAAGGCAGCAAGAAAATTATCTCTGCCTGCCCCAAAACAAATCCGTTATCTGGAATTCGACCTCCCTGCCGGTCTTGGAAAAGGCTGAAGGCCACTCCCCCCCCCTCCCCCCACATGTATTAATTACAACATACACATCTCACTGACGCACAGACACGCCCCCCACACTTCAGCGCTTGCCCCGGACCTGATGACCTCGTTCCCCCGTCTGCGGCTGAAGCTGAGGCCTGCGTGAGTCTGCTGCGGACTTGATTTAGATGGTGGGAGGTTCCCACTCCTCTCCCTCCCTCCATCATGTTATCTTGTGGTTGTCTGAGTCTGTTTTCGCCTGAATGTAGTGAGGCGGTTTTTGCCAGTGTCAAGTCTCTGAACTCCATAAGGGAGGGCAGAGAAGTGAGACAAGATGTTTTTTATCCTTACGCACCTTCCCTCTTGTTTTACCACTTATCTGTTCTACACAGGGAGCGCTTTGCATTATGTATGTTGTTTGTGAGCTTGGAACGGCTGTACTGAAACCAGATTTTGTCGTACCGGGACGCTAGTTCAATGACAAAGCTATTCATTCATTCACTTCTTAATTTTTAAAATGATAATAAGCACACATTCAGTAGCATTTAATCGTCATTTATCTGAAATAATATTCAGTTTGAACAAGCTAAACAGAGAATCCACATTGTGTCGTCACACATCAGTCAGATGAATGCACTTTCCTCTCCACAAAATTGTTGACTGTGTAGCTCCAGTAGCTACATAGAAATAATGAAATTAAAGGACTGCACTTAAAAACATCAACAGGAAGGACATAGAGGCTGCTTCAATCACAAATCGGGGAAATCCAACATGTTTGTCTTCACCCGATATCACAGCATGCATGTATTCCCCGAGGACAGACAAGTGCGCAGCATGTGGAATGTGACATGTAGCCAATCAGAAAGCGGGTATGCTGCACAAAGCGAGGGGAATCCAAAATTAAAACAGCTGCTTGTATTCTTTTGTTTACAACAAAACTGTCATGATGGGAATGTTTGTGGATGAAATCAATTCATGTGTGTGGTGTTTTGCCATGTGGCACCAGGACCAAAACGGTTAATATCTGTGATTCTTCTTTTTTTATCACCAATCCTGCACTGAACTGGCTCTAACTCATCTCACCTGTTCTTCATGACTGTCTATGACCATCAGATCTGCACCTTCATCCATGCAGGCTCGTCTGCTTTCTGTCCAGTTTTTCTGTCCAGTTGAAATAAAATAGCAGCTCGTCTTAAACTTTGTCCAGTGGGCCGGACAGAGCAAACCTACACACAGACACAAGAATTAAACACAAATTACATGTTTGCATTAAAACTACAGGATGAATTTTAAAAACGTACCTCTGACTTTTTCAGTCATCTTGTTGAGAATCTTGCGCCACTGATCTCTGTCTGTGACCAAACTGCCGTATTTAGTCTGCAGTTGCTCCTTCTCCTTCATCACATCGTTCAACCTGGTTTGCAGCTGCAGTTTGTCGTCCTGCAGGGATCTGTAGTTGGTCTCGATTTGATTTTTACTTTTGTTCAGTGAGTCAAGACTTTGCTGCAGCTGGTACTTCTCCCTCCTCAGTGAGGAGTCATTTCTCTTTAACTGATCACTTTGTAGGTGTAATTCCTCCTTTTCTCTTTGCAGGTTTGCATGTTTGGTCTTTAACTGATTAATATCTGTAGTCAGATTCTTGTGATTCATCTGTAGCTCCTGAAAACTTCTCTCCACCTCGTTATATCTTGTCTTTAACTGTTCATTTTCTTTTTTTAAGGTGCTGTAATTCGCTTTAAGCTGGCCTTTTTGGTTGGTCACAGTCTTGAAACTGGCCTCCATCTCGTCCCTTTTAACTGTTAAAGACTGGTAACTTTTCTGCAGCTGCTCCTTCTCTTTAGTCAAGTTATTTATTCTGTCCTTGAGGTGGTTTTTGTTCACAGATAAAGCATCATAAACACTCTGTACCCTTTTGCCGTCTGCAGTCAAGACCTCGTCAGTGTTTTGAGGTAGAACGTCGTAGTTGTCTTGCTTCACATCGAATGATGCAGGACTGACAATTTCATCTGCACAAAGGAAAATATGAATGTTTTCCTAAATGTATTGAATAATTGCTGTTGTTTCAATTAATACTTAAAAAAAAAGTCCTTCCTGTCATCATTAGCTGCATTTTTTAAAATAATGAATCAACTTTTTGGTGTCAGCAGATTTTAACTTACAGAAGATGAACTGTCCCACATTTCCAGCCAAAAGAACGGCACAAAGAAACCCGAGACAAACCGCCACATGTTTGGGTCTCTGGTTGTTTCTGTACACGTCTCCTAAGGTGAAAAGACAAAAAATATCTTTAAATAAGATGTAACTTTTAATTTTTCCACAAGTCAAACCCAAACAGATATTATGCCAATGTTTTAAAAGTTTTATGAAGGGTATTTGGAAGGGAAATTGTTAATGTGGTTTACTGAAAAAACATTTTTTCATGTTTTTTCTGATTACTATTGGTCACTCTGAGCTTTTCATGCAGGCTGAACATGAAAACAGTCTTCTACGTGGATCTCCGGCTTTAGCTTTTTATAGAAAATAGAGGTTGAAATGCTCGGATTTGGAAAAACCTTGCAGATCTATGTCACAAAGAGAATTTGCATTCATGGTCTTGCCCATCTTGGCTCGCGCCGCCCCACAGGCAGGTCCGGATAATGCAGAGGCTAGATATGACTTGAGCCTATAGGGGCCTCGTGTGGTCTGGGAGCCCTATTGACCAGAAAAAAATATAGGATTTTATTTATATGCAAGAATATTCTTAAAGTTAACTGGCCCACAAAATCATAAGCAACGCAGATTTTTTGCTATCTTCACTCAAGTTACGTGACACGTAATGTTCATGTGTAGAAACCAGTAGCGGATCTAGAAAAAAATTAGAGGGGGGGCCAGCTGCTATTTTAAAGGGGTAATTCTAAAACACTAAGCACTTAACATGGGGCCACATGGGGGCCGAGCTTGTTGTCAGGGGGGCACGGGCCCTCTTGGCCCCACCCCCAGATCCACCCCTGGTAGAAACAGAACAAAATCAAAGCAACTGAGCTGTAGTATAGAGGTTTAAGACACCTCCTCTCATGTGGGGGACTAGGGTTTGAGTCCCAGGTTGGGCATTGGCCAATTTTTAAATTTTCCAATAGGAGATCAGTAAAGGAAAAGGTTGGGTTAGTTTGTAACATATTTTTTCTGCGATATTAGCAGTGATTCTGAGGTCTTTGTGGTTAGCCACCATGCTAATGTTAACATAGCAACTCCCACGGTCCTACGGTCTGATTTCGCCCCGGTTCGGGTGTCACAGCAGCACAACAGGTTCGTTTCACATTGCTCTTTTCTGCTCTTTTAGGAGAAAATGTAAGTTCACATGTAGGTATAACCATTCTGAAACATTCAAGCAGTTCCTCTAAAATTTCTCCCTCATCCTCGGATTCGGGATCTAAAACGTAAGAGAGGGGTGTGCATAGTAATGAGGAAACCTGCTGTTTCCAGCATACCTCTGCATCAGAGAATAGAAGCATCATAGCTTTTTTCTTTATAAAAAAAACCCCTAATAAGCCACTGATGTACTCTAGAAAACACTGCAAAAGTATTAAATGAGAAGGTATTTGCATATCTCGTACAACTCCAGATTCTCGTAAAAGTGCTAAAACTACTAAAACTCCACTAATTCCTGTTCGGAAAAACACAAGGCATTATGGGTATTATATGTTTTTGCCAAAGTTTTTGGAACATATTTTAATCTAAAATCTAATCAATTTTTAATCTAAAAGTAACTTTATTCTCATTTTAACTTTATTTTAGAAAAACTTTAAGCTCAAAACAAGACTTTTTAAAAGTCTGTTTTGGAAGCGAAGGTGTAAAAACGAATCTCGTCGTCTGTAAACTTTACTTCTAGAACAGATGTTATCAAATTAAGTTTAAAGTAGATGTTTTTTATTGTATTATTTTATTACATGAAAACAAATTCTTTGAAAAAAAAGTTTAATTTGTCAAGGTCTGAAAACCTTTGAAGTAGATGCAACACAAAGGAACTAATGTAATGTATAATGTAGGTTTAACATTTTTTGATGTACTTTAGAGTAAATTTTGCGTTATAGTTTTTTCTGCTGTACCTTGGTTAACGAGGCTTTTATTAACGCTGTCATCAATTTCCATTTCTTCCATGATGATTTGGGTCTTGCTGGTTTTCTTCTTTTTAGCTGAAACATTTGCAAACGTTCATTAAAAAAACTGTTTACGTAATTCTTCAGAAGTTCAAGTTTTCTACATGCTTTTGTATCTACAGTGCTTGTTTTTCTGCTAATTCAATATGTTCTAACAAGCAGTGAATCATTCCATACAGTAAATCCCTCCTAAATTAAGTTCAGTCTTATAGAAAACTCCGCCTGTGGGAAATTGAAAAACAAATGCTTCATTTTCTCTCCCGCTTTGACGCAAATGATAATTTTGTCCAATAATAATCTCCTGGAAATAGAAATGATGTGAAATTGAAGCTGATTAATATAAATTCACATGAACACAAACTCCCTGCGCAGCATTTATTATTTTAAATTGAAAACAGCAGATATTTTTGGACTCACCTTCTATTTATTATGCTCCTCAAAGCTGCAGCAACTTTCCGCAAATATCAAACTGAATGCATGTTAATGCAGCGCCATTTATTGTGCAAAAACAGGATCCTCCATGTGCCTATGTCATCAAATATGTCTCACACCGATAGGCTGACCGAAGTCATTTTAAAGGTACTTTTTTTAAAACTCAGGTGGCATTCGAGGTCATTTTTTTGTCAAATAGAAACTAATAAAAAAAAGTATTTTGCATGATTTGTCCTTTTCAGGGCGTTTTCTTTGAACTTCTTCAGGAATTCATCTTCTTTAGTTTCAGATCCTGATTCTTACAGAACAACTTCCCTAAAAGGTTAAATAAATGACAGCTTATCAGCATGGAAAGTTTTAAAAAAGTGACAAACTCTGTGATTTGAGAACTTTGTGGTCTGAGTTCTTAGAATAAAACCTCCACCTCTTCACTCAGGACATTAACCTCTTTGCTTAGTAAAATCAATATTCTGAGAGACACTGAAACATTTCATTGACAAACTTAATTCACACTTTGATGTGTCAAACTCCAGTCCTGGAGGGCTGCTATCCACCATGTTTTAGATGTTTCTCAGCTCCATCACACCTGATTTGAGTCAGTGGCTGATTTAAAGACTTCTATAGAACTTATAGACATAATTTAATGAGACGTTCAGTGTTGGATCAGGATAAATACTTGTAGAAGCTTTAAGGACTAGAGTTTAAAACCCCTGCAGCAAAACAGGTGACTTGATGTACTTAAGGTCTACTGGTCCAAACAAGTTCAATTACAGAAAACTTCCTGTACTGGCCTAAAAAAAATGCTTCAATCAGCTCCCCAGCAAGCTAAACACCTCCACATATAAACCCAGGACGCTCGGTCAAAGATGAGTCTGTATAAAGTGAAAGGAAACTGAAATACACAGAATTATAAATACACAGTGGATCCAGTACTTTGAATACATGTTCGAACAAATATATTCAGCATGAATTGGCTACCAGTATGATTCAAACAACACAGCTGTGACCTTTACAGTATTTAATGTCTTTTCATCAACCTTCCCATTCAATTCAGGTAATGACATCAGGAATATTACTGAAGGAATTCACAGGCCACCCGTTTAACTGTATTCCCTAACACAGGCATGTCCAAAGCGCGGCCCGGGGGCCACATGTGGCCCTCAGAGTGATTTTGTGCGGCCCTCAGCTGCATTTTCAGAATGACATAATTTAGTCCTCCTGCAGGATTTTGAGATGCTTTCTGACATTTTTATCTTTAGATTTTTACCAACATCAGACCCAACAAAGAAAAACTACAGATAAATTAAAATGTTTTAAAATACAAAGACTTCCATCCAATCAAAGTCTTTGGCTTTTATTGAGACAAGTTAAGAGATAATGGGATAATTTACTTTCCTGGTAAAAAAAAAAAAAAAAAGACCCACAAACCCTCAATGACTTGTACTAAAAGCAAACTTGTGAACTAAATCCAGCAACCTGACAGAAGAAAGACCCAGATCCTGGTCTTGATGCTGAGGATGGCAGGAAATGTTGTTTCTACTAGAAACCTAAAAACAGTTGACCAATTACCGGTAGATCCAGTGAACTCGATGCTTTTAATTATAATACGAGACGGGTCTTTAAGGTCACCTGACTTTAGTTGTCCTTTAATTCTGCACTGTACAGCAATTTGATGGAAACCGTATTGCTTTAAATGTGCTTTATAAATAAAGTTGTTTCGATTGAAGGTAGATTTAGTGAGTCTGGTTTTGTTCAAGTTCTTTACGAAATCTGACCAAATTAACTGACAGCTGTGTAAAAATCATTCAAACATTACAATCTTCTCAGTGAGACGGACCAACTCCTCACCAAATCACTGAACTACTTTTTTCTTTATATTTTTTTTTTTCAATTTTTCAAATTTAAATTAAGCTTTTTGTTAATCTTGAAAAACAGCTGCCAAAGCAAAAGGAAACTGGAGTGAAATGTTCAAACATCAGCAGCTATTCTGCAGCCTCAGGTCATTTCTGCTTGTTTACTGCAGAAATACTTTTCACTCTGAAAGATTTTATTATTTTTAATGAATGTAGGGTGGGTGAACATGATGAGTAAACGCTTTAATATACAAAGAACTGATCATCTGCCAAGAGCTTACGAAATGTGAACACATCTGTACAAATATGTTAAAATTAAAATTAAAAACTAGAAGGATGTGAGTCAAGAAAAGGGAAAATTTGGATTAATTTAGGTGAAACCCTTTAATCTGTTTAACAAGCAATTAAAACATATGTAATTATGTTTACAGATTATAACAATCCTTTAATGACAGAATTTAATCTGACTGTGGTTTGGTTGAAGTGTTAGGTTGCACCAACGTTCAGTCTGTCCTCTGAGGTCTTTGTCTCAAACATTAAATTATGATTTAATATGATTTAAAACAGAGTTACTGTTCAGGATTATAAATCATTTATTGTCTCAGATCAGAATTATAACTTCCTTGTAACCTCTCCATCAAGCTGTTTATGAATTCTTTACAAAACAGCTGATAGACTCCCAGACATTAAATGGTTATAAAATTATTGATTTCTGAAGATGACATTTTGCACCAGGTTCATTTTGTTAAGTTTAAATTTGAATCCTTATTATTCATAATGTCTCAAGTTTTTAAAATGTGTTTTTTTATATTATATTGATTGTTTATTAACCAACGCCCACTTTATATAAAAATAAGCATTAAAACAAGTCATTTTTAAATTATTTTTTAAAGTTTGAGATGACTCATAGATATCTTGCGCTACATTATGAGCTTCTGCATTGTATTTATTTATCTCATCATTTTGATTTTGTCACTTTTTTTTTGGCCTTGAAATTTTATGTTAGCCAAAAATAATAAACAAGTAGATATCAAACAGCTTATCTTATTGGCTGCCAGGCACGTCAGTCAATCACCCCCCATATTTCCCTTAAGGCATGAAATCTATTGAAATTTAGAAAAATTGAAGAATGAAACATGATTTTAATTCAATATTTTAACACTTAGTGATTAAAAAAGGACACTTTTAACAAAAATAAAAAAATTTAAAAATCACTGGTGACTCTTCCAATGAGTCAGAATTACAGACAGTGGTTTATTTCTTAGACCTGCGCTGATGTTCTGTTTATATCCTTTAGGAAAAAGAGAATTAAAGATCAAACACCTCTCCTGGATGTGTTTTTATGAAGACAAATGCAGCATTTCCTAATAAACAGTAGCAGAGAGCTCATCATGTTTCATGGTAGGCTGTGAATCGACCTTGGAGATCATCATTTTCAAAATGTGGCCCCTGACAGGGAAAAATCCCAGATCCACAGCTGTCTGTGAGAAAACAAAGCTTCCCAAAGCTTCATGCTGAAGTGAAACCCGAGCAGGAGAGAGGGCGCACCAGTGGACGAGTGAATAATAAATAACTGAATAACCTCTGCTAGCATCGCCTGCAGGCAGAAGGACCCGGCATACCGTTACAACCCTACAGAAACTACAAAGGAGAGGCACAGATGGGGGTGTATTCTCAGGCCGCCTCACCTGCAGGTGTTCCCTGCTCTGCAGCGAGCAGCTGAAGGCCTGACTCAGCCTTCATGTCGCTCCGTTAGAATCCCCTTGCTGCAGATCTCTGGGACCACACTGACTTGTTTACCACATTCCTCGGGCGCTCAGGTGGAGTTTGATTGACATCTGTGGCCAGTGAGTCACTATAGGCCCACATTCAACCCACCCTCCACCTGACAGCAGCAAGCCGCCTTCACAAACTCTGAAAGCAGTAAACTAATCTGACAGCTAACTGTCCACCTTTCTGCCTTAAACACTTTTTTCTTTCCTCACCTTCTCCTCTCCTTTCTTCCATACTTTTCACTTCTCAGCTACCATGACACTGAAATATAGCTCAGTATCACTGATAGAATTATAGCCATAGTGACCATCTTGAATGGGATTGACTCCAATCAGCTGTAGATCCAATAACATTCCCAAATGTTTGATTACAATCCATCCAGTGGTTTGTGAGATATTTTGCAGATGACAGATGGGGTTGAGTCCAACAGTTACAGTAGTGACTGGAGTGTGTGTTGGGAACGACTCTCCACTACTATCACACCTAATGGTAGCTTAATGTGTGCAAAACTGAGCTACAGCCTTTTGCTGTAATCCATCCACCATCTTGAGTTAGACTGACTCTGAGCTCATGAGTTGGAGATGATTTGACTCCACGTTCTTCCTGTTCATGTGTGGGTTTTCTCCTAAAGATCAAAAAAGCTCGTTAGGTTAGTCTTTTATAGGGCGTAACTGAAATACTTCAAATAAAAAAGCTTCAAACATTAAAGCGGCTCTCTGGAGCATTTTTCTCTGTATCAAAGTTTTCTAAATGTTCTAAATGATATTTCAGGTCTAAACTATGATCTATGGGTTGAGTTCCACAACATCTGTCATTCTGATGAAGACCCTCCTTCCTCCTAGAGACCCCTTTACATTATTTCTTGCCGCCGACATTTTTCAGCCAATGAAATTCAAATTTCTGCATTGTCTGAACATGCACGCGCATCGACCAAACCTGTACCAGTAGGGGGCGCTGTCGTACAGGACGCTCCGTGTGTTTCTCTGCCGTCTCAGCCGTTCACTGAGGACTCACAGCTCATTTCTACTAAAAACCTACCCATTCTCCAGCTAAAGAAGGATTTATTTTTATTTTTAAACCTTCCACCTCACAGAATGGCAAGGCTTGACAGGATTATGCGTTTATTTTGGTCAGAAAGTTCATCCAGGGCCGAGTCAAGTTCAGCTTCAGAGTCCAGCAGCAGCTCGCTGCTAACAGAGCTAATATCAGAAGCAGCAGGGACAGAGAGGGCTCTTCAGACCCTCGTAGTGTTGTTGGAATAAGATTGTGAACTGTGAATGATTAAACCCTACACATTGAGCTGTACAGTTCATGTCCGAAGTATATGCGCCGCGTGCACGCGCGCACACGCGACCGGACGCGCGTGTCGAGATGTTTTGAGGAGGAGCCTTTGGACGTTAGATTCAAAAACTGCTCTCCTGATGAAATCCTCCGGAGTGCCGCTTTAAGTGTTATGGAGGGCTAATAAAATGACATTTTTATAATATTTTTATTGATTTATAATTACCGTTAGGATTTTTTTAATGTAAAATTTACCTTAGATTAGATTTATTGTTTTTTACTTTTAAATTTAGAAGTGCGTACTTTAGAACTTTTACATTTTTTAGTTTATAATCTTTTTAACAAGAACTTTAATTTTTTTTGCCTTTATTTTCTACTGTTTTTTTTTTTAGGTTTTCTTGTGGATCAGGTGGCAGAGCGAGACGGGAGCTTTGGCGGTCCGATCCCTGGACAAGGAAACTGGCTATTGGAACATGGAACGTCACCTCTCTGGCGGGGAAGGAGCTGGAGCTTGTGGAAGAGGTTGAGCGGTAGTCGAACTCACCTCGACACATAGCGTTGGCTCTGGAGCCCAAGTCCTGGAGAGGGGTTGGAAACTCTTCTTTGCTGGAGTTGATCCAGGTAAGAGGCGGGGGGCTGGGGTGGGCTTTCTGTTAGCCCCAGTCTCTCTGACTGTATGTTGGGGTTTTCTCCGGTGGATGAAAGGGCAGCTTCCCTGTGCCTTCGGGCTTTGTTTGTGCTTATGCACCAGGTGGCAGTTCAGAGTACCCACCATTATTGGAGTCCCTGGGAAAAGTGCTAGATGTTGCTCTGACCGGGGACTCCATTGTCCTGCTGGGGGACTTCAACGCTCACGTGGGCAATGGCAGCGTGACCTAGAGGGGCGTGAATGGGAGGAACGGCCTACCCTCTTAAACCAGAGTGGTGTTCTGTTTTTGGACTTATGTACAAGTCGCAGTTTGGCCATAACGAACACCATGTTCAAACATAAGGATGCCCATCGGTACACCTGGTACCAGGGCAGCCTAGGTCACAGGTCGATGATTGACTTTATAGTTGTATCGTCTGACCTGAGACCGTATGTTTTGGACACTCGGGCGAAGAGAGGAGCGGAGTTGTCAGCTGATCACCACCTGGTGGTGAGGTGGATCAGATGGCAGGGGAAGACGCCACGCAGACCTGGCAGCCCCAAACGCATAGTGAGGGTCTGCAGTGGGGGACATTGAGTCCGTATGGGCCCTGTTCTCTGCAATTGTTGAGGTGGCTGTTGCTAGCTGTGGTCACAATGTGGCCGGTGCCAGTCGTGGCGGTAACCCCCGTACCCACTAGTGGACGCCAGAGGTTAGGGGAGCCGTCAGGCTGAAGAAGGAGGCCTACAGGGCGTGGCGGGTCTGTCGGTCTCCCGAGGCAGCTGACAGGAACTGGATGGCCAAGCGTTCCGACATGGACATTTTAAAGTTTTAAAAGTATAAATGTTCAACAAGCGAACCTCCTCTGCTAAAGGCCAATTCATACTCCACAAGAA
Source organism: Callopanchax toddi (assembly GCA_006937965.1). NCBI lineage: Eukaryota > Metazoa > Chordata > Actinopteri > Cyprinodontiformes > Nothobranchiidae > Callopanchax > Callopanchax toddi. The sequence goes on from SSNR01000330.1 coordinate 203,505, forward strand.
GAAAGAACTTTGTTCTCACTGGGGGTCTGCGAGAAAACAAGTTTCAATTTTTTTATTTTGTTTTAGTTATTTAGTCAACATTTTAAGCTATTTTCTATTTTTACATTTCTGTTGCTTTTAATTAGTAAATTTTATTTACTTGTTTTTTGAGCATTTGTATTTTGAACTTAAAAAAATTATTATCTTTAAATGGTTTCTTTTCCCTTACTATTTTTAAGTAAAAGTTTCAGGTTTAGGCTGCAATGGATCGAATGTGGTCACTTGTCCTATAAAGGGATAATTGGAAACTGTAAACTGGACCTAGGTGTGGTTGTGGAGGATTATCCGTCTCTGTGATTTTGTTAAGGACTGCTGACTGTTGGAAATCAACACTTGTTTTCTGAAACGCTGCACAAGAACAAACAGGTACAGAAAACAGATGGGTACAGTAGAGAAAACATTTTATTATCACTCACAAACACAAGCATACAGCAGTTTTAGTCCCAACCAAAGAGAGGTAGGCGAGTAATGTTGTGTCAGCATCACTTAGTCAACACTCATCTGTCCACCGCCCTCGTCATCCTGAGGGGGGGTGGAGGTGGAGACGAGGGGGTTGGGTGGATGATGCAGGTGACCCGTCTGCCCACATGGTCCATCAGCTCTCTGACACTCTGTAAAGCCTCCAGGGGAACTCAGCGATCCGACTCATCAACAAGGCCACTGTTCTCAAAAACCTGATCATGTTTTTGTGTAAACACCCTGAAAGCCTCTCCTTTAATTATATATTTTTTCAAAAAAAAAAAAAAAAGAGAGATTAGAGTGCTGACAGTTACCTCAGCAGAGCTAATAGTGACTCATTTCACAGAGCAGCAGAGTTGAAAATGACTGTGTTGGCCTGCGGCCCACATGTATCCATTAAAGAGAGCTCCTGGAATGATCTGGAGACGACGCTGGGTTCAAACAATGATCCACATCCAGCTTTATTAAAGAGAACGAACAACAACACTCCTCCGAGGGATTTTAGCACAAGCTCTTGTCGTTATTAAATCACTGAAACTCGTTATTTGTGCAAGTGGGAACAAAACGGTCTGATTAGATTTAAAATTTGTCAAAGATTAGAGTCAAGTCTTTAATTGGAATCATTTTCTCTCTCATTAGAACTAAAGTAGTGCAGCTTCAAGTTGGTAAAAAGGAATTCAATTCAACTCAAAATGTATTTATAGCACATTTGATCACATAGAGTGATTTACAGATAAAAGCCAATATCCAGTCAGATTGTTCTGCTAGTGGCATTAGCGGGGACCGGCTCAGCACCTCGAGCCGCACGTATTATTAGCGGGGATGCAGCGCTATTTCTGCATCCGTGGATCGAATTGATGGGGACAATTCAGTGATTGCTGGGTATTGGTGGGGACACGTCACCTCCGTCCGTGCCAAATCTACGGCCATGCAGGGAGGCCAAGATGGGTATTATGTGGTCGTGCTTGTGTTTTCCTATGAGAAGACGGGCTGCAGTGTTTTTCACCAGCTGAAGACAATAGATCAGATTTTAGAAAGTTGTTTATAAAAGCCAGGCTTAATTATGCATCCATAAAAAAAACTGTTATTTTTTCAGTTTGGATTATATTGTCTATTTTTTGTCTGGTTTGGTTTTGTTGGCCAGATGGTTCCTGACACTGTTACCATAAATTTGAATGTCATTCACATTTGAACTGTAGCAAATGGAAACATTGAAATTACTCATGCTGTCTAAAGTTTCATTAAATATATGTACATTTTTGCTTCTTCTTTTTGTGGTACGTCCAGCATACTTCCATATTCCTTTCAAACGTGTGCACTAACAGCAGCTGCAGCCCCTTTTTCAGGTCTGCTTGTTGCACAGAGAGGTTTCCATTTACAGGTCTGCTATAAATCACTTATTTAGTGTCAGAAGGTGATGTGAAAAGAAACTAAATGAGGGCTGAGGTGAGAGGGGAAAAATACAAAAGTAGGAACCTTTTTTCAAGATAACAAAAGATGCAGGAACGTGAAGCCGAGGGAACAACGATCCAAACAAGAATAAACCATCTGATCGGAAGAACGGCAACTGAAAACTTGAGACTGTTAATCAGTTTTTGTCATTAGAAACTAGAATCAGGTGTGCTAAAGACTAAAAAAAAACATGAAACAGACAAATATGTCTCAGGTTTGGAGGTGTTTGATCCCAGTTTCCCCACCACATGTCCAAGTGCAGAAAACACAGAACCCCATGTTTACCCTCAATCTGCAAGTCAGGGGTGTAATTGTGTGTGTGTGCACATGTGGTGCCAAACCACAGAATAATGATGCAGTGCAGTTACCATTTTACATTAAAATCAACATTATTTTATATGTTCTCCAGCCTCAGTCACAAACTGGTTTGCAGCACAAACCCAAAACGCATCTGATAAGCAGTCCGACCTTGTGCACAAGCACACACACATAAAAACAGCAGATAACTGTATTTCCTTCAGACAGCTGTTTTATTTGACTTGGTTGAATCTGTAATCTCAGCATCAGCGACGTGGGGCCCGCGTGTATTAACCGGGCTGATAAACACCCAGATTGTGGAGGAATGTGTTTCACTCCTTTCTGTTTGTGTGTATTCACGTTGGAGGATCTGTAATCTGATCTGAGGAAGGATGTAAAAACCGGCAACGCGCAAAACCGACCTCATTTCACACCGCTGCATCATGAATTGATTTTTCGCATTGTGTTCGAGAAAGCAGATACTTTTATTGTGTGAAATTGCTGACAATAAACCCCTGATAAACCAGTGTAAGTGAATCGTAATCCTCCTGCTTCCTGTGCTGTTAGAAAAAGAGATGAGATAGAAGATAAACTCTGCAAAGCGACCCTTCAACCCCAATCACAAAGACACGGTTCGAGCAACGCCTGCGATGGAGGAGATACACGGGCTTTGTGTTTGCACAATGATACCCAATCAGCTCTCTGAAGAAGACATTTATCCTCCGGAATGCTGCGGGATTTATGGATGGTTATAAACACCTCAGAGTCACTGTAAGTCACTTATTGTTGGGACTTAATTTGCTGCCGTCGCTGCAACAAAACAAAAGTATTTTACATATTTTCACCCATTTGTAGATAAAAGTTTTAACGGTGGACGATAACTTAAATGTGTTGCTTCAGACAGAGAGGCTCCCCTGATAGCAGGAACCATAAATCAGGCAACAAATGAGTTCATTACACTCCGCTGTTCGGTTAAATCACCTGAAAGGTTTGACTGTTGTTTTTAAGCTGTTTTTGAGACACTTGGAATGCATTTTTCTTGCTTTTAGAAAGATAAATTGATTTATAATAGTTAAAGCACCTTGTTTTGGCAATTTAAACCAAATGATTTGGATATTGGAAAATATAAAAAATTGAACAATAATAATCATAAATATTTTATTTACCCCAGGGGGGAATTGTGTGTATTGATAGTGGCTCCAGGCAGTAAAAGACCAATATTAGAATAAAATAAATGAGTCTCTTCTGTCTCTCAGTGGGGGTTTCAGGTGCACAAGCAGCAAAGTGACAGGCAAGTCAAAACATATTTACACAAAAAAAGTTTTTTAAATTAAAAATAAGAATAAATAACTGTAATGTGAGGGTAAATGTACAGCATAAGGATAATAATAAAATACTGTACATCATTAAAAATAGCATAACTAGGTTCCGATTTACAGAAATGTGAAACTAAATAGGATTTATTATTAAAGGAGTCAAAAGGAAAAACAATTTCAACATGTGCAAATATATCTGTGTATAAAAATAAAAAAGAGAGTAAACAAACTTATAATAATGTTACAAAATATATAATAAATACTCTTTAGGCTTTAGAAGATCCTGAGCTTTGTCTGGCAGATGTTGGACGACCTCAGACAGTAGAGACGGCGCTGGTCCTTCCTGTTAAGTGCAGTGAGGATTTTTGCCAGTTTATTGTTGATGTGCACTCCCAGATAACTGGTCCTCCTCCACCATGTCCACAGCAACCTCCTGCATGGAAACAGGACTCACTGCTGTATTGTCCTCCTGAAGTCACACAGTTTCTGGGTCTTTGCCACGTTAAGATGCAGATGATTCTGTTCACATGTGACAAAGGATGTCGACAAAGAAGAAGAAGTTTGGTAACATTTATTTTTTTAACTCATAGGATTAGGGTTGCTGCACATGGACAGCAACATACAAATGATCATGAGCGCATCATAAGCAAAAGTTGGAAATTCCCATGGAAACTATTTAGAGTGTAAACTGCACTCTGAGTCCGAATCCGTCACTTTTCTTATTGTCGATCTTTTACGTGTGCTGGCTGACTGCCAGTCTCTTAAAGTGCCTGTGACTCCATATTTAAATCTCTTTATATTAAACAGGTGTAATCTTTGATGCCTCTAGATTAGCGTTGCACCATTATAACTCAAAATACGCTGTAATTATTTCCTAACGAGCAACTCAGAGATCAGAAGAAAGCGCCGCCTTCCGGTTCTGCTGGGTTTCTCCTTATTTGGCAGCCTGACACTTCTGCTGCAGCAGGGGGCAGTGCCGTCGCGTGAAAGAGAAACGAAACTGAAACTAAACACTACACGGTCTATGGGCAATGGCGGCGGCACTGCCTCGCTCCAGTTGTCGTGAACGTGCATGTGGGAGGAGAATTTACCATATAAGCAAGTCCGGATCACTATGACCTCATAGCGGGCTGGAGTGAAAAAAACAGTTTGAAACCTGGGTCTGAAATCTTGAAGAGCTTCTCACTGGCTGGACTAGGAGACCGATGGACGCCGTTTTTTGCTCTTTCTGGCAGGTTTAAGGTGAAAACTCAATGTTGCAACATGATAGATAAGTCAGAAAACATGGAAACCGATGTCATGGGACCTTTAAAGTTCTGGTTTCTTATACATCGCTTTCTGGATTTCACTTCATCCCCAGGTTCATTGTTCTCCTCTCTAAAATAAGCACCACACAGTCAGGTTCTTTGTTGCAGCTACATCAGTGAAGTGCTGAGTGCTCACCTGCACAAAATGTCCTCAGCAGGAAAGTTAACTCCATCAGGTCTCCTCTCTGCTATGGTTGGAACTCTTTAAACAAAAATCTGCTGTTCAGCTCAGACTGAAGGCTGCAGGTGTTTCTGGGATTTTTACATGCTGGCCATATGTAATATAATTAGTGTGAAGATTTATTTCAATCTGCTGTTTTTGATCAATAACGTCTGTACATAACATAGGACTTGTTTGTTCAGAGCTATATCAGAACTAATAATACAATAATAGTTTTAAAAGTCAGAGAAAGAAAAGAAAAGAAAAATCTTTCCCTTCTTAGTTTTTAAAGACGGAATCCACCATTGCAACAATACTGCACTCAAAACAAGACAAACACACATTTTTTACTGCATTAAAGTTTGGATCATTAGAGAATCAAAAGCCTAAAACAACATTTAGTGAAAAAAGTCTTACTTTTATTGTAAATTGAGAAATATAAAAGAGAGAGTATTCCCGTTTACCGGGAAGTTTTGCCTGTTTGTTTGATGAAACTTTCAAAGTAATTATTTAATGTACATCTACCATCGATTACCTTTTGGAGTCGACTTGATTCAAGAAGGCCACCACAGGTAATCAGCATCAGCAAATGCTAAAAGTTTGACAGATAAGCTATAATTTTGGTTGGTAGCTGAAAGTCACCCAGAGCACACTCTGAGCCAAGACATCCAGTCAGACGCTGTGATTCTAGATTTGACCTATGCAGTTATTTCTCCATCATTTCTCAACATAAGGTGATCTGAGTTCACACTGCAGGAAAATATGACTCAAATTCAATGTTTTTATATTTTATGACAATCTGAACCTAAATTTGAATAGTTGAAGTGACCCAAGTCACTTTCGTATGTGTTCCTAAATCAGATGCTGATGTTTTTCTAAGCGACTTCAGTCTGAATGTCTGAACATTACAGACCCATGACAGCCAGAGGTGGCAGGAAGGCGCACAATCAAACATGTTGCATCCACATTTACTGTCCTAAAAACATCATGCAGCGTGTGACGTCATACCTTCTGAGCATGCAAGTCCCCTCAGAGCTGTAGACCGTTCACACTGGAGTCCGATAGCGGTCGCATTTAAATTGTAAATTGATTTGTTTCCTTGTTCAGCGCTTTGAGAGGATGTGTGTTGTGAACCAGCGCTTTTTAAATAAACTGAACAATTAGATCTCTGCAAAAAAAAAACCAAAAAAAAACCTGAGTTATGTATTAACCCTTTTCAGGGCAACTGATCATATTTGATCCTTTGTAGGTGCTTCAAATGTAGATTTTCAGCCTAAACCTGTAATTTTTACAAAAACTAAAAAAATAAGACAAAAAGAAAGTTTTAAACATTTAAATAAACAAATAATGTACATGAAATAAAAACAGAAAACCTTACAGTTACCCCTAATAACACTCAATGGTTGAACCTTTGAATTTCCAGGTATTTTGGTGAGTATCCTATAAAGGGTTAAGAGCTGCAGAGTGAACACAGCCAAAGGCAGCAGGTGATAAAACATCGCTCGAAGGAACTCTTATCTTCAATCTGTTAAGATTTGATAAAATTATTCATTTGCAAGAACAACGGTATATATTCTATCCATATTTACTTTACAAGCATTAGAACAGCGTGTAGAGACTGTCTGGGGGCTTTTTGTCACTATGCCAACAAACACAGCCTAAAACAGCAGAGTGGGAGGCTCACAGAGCGGGCTTTTTATTACCCAGAACCCCACTGTCTCCCAGGGAGCACATATTTAATTACAGGCATGACAAGGAAGACACGAGGGAGTTCAAATGCAGCAAATCCTTCATCTGCCCCCACCCCGGGTAGAAATCTCACTCTCACCACACAGCATGCTGCACAGATTAGCTCGGGGTCGGAAATTACAGAACATCTCCCGACCTCAGTGGAGCTCCGCAGGAGCCTGCCAACTTTCAGCATCAGCTTCCTGCAGCCTAACGAATCCTCCGCCGGCCTTTCGGTCTGACGCGTGTCTCATGCAGGAGAGGAATGTTTATTTGGTTTCATACTTAGAATGATAAATGCAATTTCAAAAATAGATTTTCCCTTCATTTAATTGTTTTTTTTTATTATTTTTAAATCAGCAGCCTGAGGCGAATGCGTCTCTGTGTATCTCCAGACTGAAAAGAGAGAATCCCCAGGCTCCTCGCTGGCTGCAGCGCATTTGATACGAGTGTAACTCAAGAAATGATAATAAACTTTGCTTAATGGGATGCCTCAGGGATCCGTGTGCCCCTCCGCTCTTATTTCCTCCCACCGTTACACCACCTACGATGTGTAACCACTGAATCAAGGGACACAAATCAAGGGATGCCCTCCGCTTTGTGGGGGGTGCAATCGCCTACAGTCAGCACATTTCAAACGTCTCTTCTTTTTCACATTCATCACGGATGAAAGTAACACTTTAAAAGCTATTATTTTCTGCCTTGACGAACGTGAAATATATGCCGGTGTAATAATAGAACCACGGAGGGGCATTTTAAAGAGGTGGCTCGGTGTTGGGTTAGAGCTTCAGGCTTTTATCTGTGTGTGATACACAGCTCTCACATGGCTACAAGAGATAACACACTCAGAGCTGCACGCTTCACATCTGGGTAAGTAGATAAGCTTTGATTTGTCTCAGCTGTGTGACGCATTTTCCTCTCAGTGCATCATGAAAAGCGTTCGCATATCTAACTCAAAACTCAAACGATCGTCAGCTCTACAGCTCCGATGACCAAACCGGACCGTGTGCAGCCTCTTGTGTCACCATGAGGAGGATGAACGAGAGAGCGGACATTTTTACATCAAAATAAATCAAATGACCGTATCTAATATGAAAGGACATGTATGTGGGAACAATGCTACTGCGTTTATCATCCAAACATGCAGCTCTTCATGGGTTTTAGCTCCTTTATTTCATTCTTTTGATATTTTTCACCACGTGGAACATGTTGGAACGTTTAGCTGCTGAAGAACCAGATGTTCCCTCAGGAGTCAGTTAACCACCAAACCAACGCCGGCAGGGAGAGAAGTGTTGGAAATAAAAATAATTAAAATGTTACATAAAAACAATAATGTTATGAGCAAGTACTGCCCCCTCCACGTCCACACTCATTAATATCTCTGCTTTATTCATTTGTTTATGAATTATCATTTAAAGTGATAATATGCAACATTTTTATATTTTAAAATCTTTTCCTTGAGCCAGTCTGTGCTAATATTACCCTTTACAAAGTTAATGAAAAGTCACGTAGCCCCATCTGGTGATTAGATCCGGAATACCACGATTGCAAGATCTCCGTCGCCGTCACGGTGTCCAGGAAGTCACGTGTCTCACGAGGGTTAGGCTAACCCAATGTGGCTAGCTGTTATGCTAGCGCTGGAGTGTTTTTAGCTCATGATTCCTGATTTTTTCCCATCTCTCCCTGCTTGAACACAGCTGATTTCTTTGAAGGAGTAAATAACCGCTCCTGTAGAAAGCTATGAAGGCTGAGGAGACATGTCAACAGGTAGATTTAGGTGTTTAGAAGCTGAAACAATATGCTAACTTGTGTAATGCAGTAATTTAAAACGGACACCAGAGGGAGCCCAAAACAAGCAAAACTGCATATTATCACTTTAAACCTATACATAGGATTAAATTAATATTTTCTGAATTTTTCCAATGGATCAATAAAGTAAATATCTATAAGCACTAATATTAGCAAATATCTCAAGTAGGGGTGTCCTGATCCAATCAGGTGACTGGAAATCAGGTCCTATCGCGTGATTTCAGACTCGATCAGAATCGGGCGTTCCCTTGAGAACCTCAATGAAAAAATTATGTGCAAAAAAAGGGCAAAAAAAAAAACCCAACAACCACCTGATCAGGTGTTGGATCAGGACATCCCTGATCTCAAGTATGGTGTCTTTTGGGAAATGTCCACAATAAATAAAGTTTTATTTATTTTTTTAGTTTTATTTAAATTTAAAGGTAACAATCAAATAAATTAGAGTCATACATTTATTCTGGACACAATTACAAAACATTCCAAACACATTTCGGTTGCTATTCGTTCTTTCAGTAAAGAGACTTGATGAATAAATTGTTATGAAAATGTTTATCTAAGTGTTTTTTTGCCGCCTCCTTAATGTTACTATAAAGTAAGTGTTATGAACCAACAAGCAACGTGACTATTTTCATATCACACCGTTTTCCTGTCATGTAAGTTTATATTTGTTGTGATTTCAGACGTCTTAAGCTCCTCCTCAGTCAGTAAAACTTTAATCTTCAACCTTAGGGGTTTAAATCCCCGCTGACTTCTTACATTTCTGACTCTTCCACCTCTGAAATGAGTCCAGCTGCTTTTATTTGGGAAATTCAATGTTTTTCCTTATTATATTGCAGCCTACAGTGTTTTACAGCTGTTACCATTAGTGTCTTATTACTTAAATCTTAAAACTTTTCTTGCTAGTAAAACATACAATAAAAACATTGATAGCATATTTCTTGCTGCTACAGCAGCTTATATTTTCTTTTGCTGCTGTTGCAAATACTCTGCTGATGATGGCAGATAATTTGGGGTGGGGTTACAGGATAGTGGGCAAACACAAACCATGAGAAATAAACCAAACGTTTCACTTTTTTACAAAAATACAAAACCGACAACTGAATGAACAGCAGCTCTTTCTGCAGTTTACTGTAGGAAACGATTTTTAGCTTCCTCTAATCCTCCGAAAAGTCTTTAGGTTTCCTGTTGAAGTCCAATAACAAGAAGGTCACAGGTAAGTGAAAATATAGAAACCAATAAGAAGCCTACTGAACCCACCAGCCTGATGACAAATGTTGCTTCTCCTGTTAGTTTGTGTCGTTAAACCAACATTAAAACCATCATCAGCTCCGAGTTCTTTCTTAAACAACACCCCTGCTGAAGTTCAGCACAACGCCTTCATCTTAGCTTCAGCCAACTCATCTTCTTTATATGAGAGCAGGGAGTTAGTTTACAATACGACTGCATCTTTAATAACTTAGAAAATCTGCAGAAACATTGCAGCTGCAAAATAAATGCTGTAATATTTACTTTAGTCATAAAATCATGGCTGCACATGAACACTGCGGCCAACAGGGCTGGGATTTTTTAAGCATAAATTAAGGTAAAATTTGTTGTGTTTTAGGAGCTCGTGTTGGAGCCAAAAGCCACTAAATGTAATTTAAAAGCTCTAAAAATGCAGAACTCGGTGCTTTTTTACACACCTGTTTAGATCGTGATGTGTTCACTGACCACTGCAGACTGGGTGATGAATCATCTCTTAACGGTGGTTTGAGATTTAATTAACATGTAAATAAACAAGTTAATGCCCCACAGAGGAGATGGCACCAGTGGAGTCGCTGGTCTCATCTGTTCTCTGAAACCTGATGCTCAGAAACGCTCAGAGGACAGACTGTAAACATGGGTCAGTGGGTCTGTTGTGTCAGCAAATCATTTCTCTGAGACTTTAAGAAAAGCAGTTGAGAGAAAGAGGGAAAATATTCACTTATAAGGAAAAACTTCCTAAAAATAGTTCAACTCAATCAACATAAAGAGACGACAAATTAAAAGGAACAATATAAGGCTGCAGACTCTCAACACCACATTAATAAAACCCATCCATCTATAGGGGGAGGGCAGCCCAGAAATCCCTTAGCTCCTCCTGGGGAATCCCAACGTGTCCCTAAATCACATTACAGTTTTTCTCAATTGCTTACACACATTTTCAGAAATCATGTTCTCAGAACTCTACCAGGGTATCCGCGGGTCCTTAAAAAGGTCGTAATTTTGCTTTTCTAAAATTAAGGCCTTAAATATCATTAAAAATGATAAATTATCCTTAAATTCAGTGTCCAAAGGTCTTAAATTTCTAGGGCCTCTATGATTTCTGGGTTATGAACATCTGAAACTCAGCAGCACACCAGACCACAAGGGTCTAGAAGGGTCTAGGTCACTTAAGGCTGTCATCTCATTAATTCAGAAAAAAGAGCTTTTTAAAAAAATGTTTTAGTTAAATGCAATACACTTACGTAAGATATAATGCAGATCAATCTTTATCTTGATGGGTTTTTTTGTTGGGTTTTTTGCACTTTCAGTTCCAATAAAGGTTTAGTCAGAGCGATTTGTAAGGCGGTCACATCCCCTTTCCCATTCTGTGAATGTAAGGTCTTAAATTTGGTCAAATCGGCCTTAAAACAGGTCTTAAAAAGTCGTAAATTTGGCTTCCTTAAACCTGCAGATACCCTGTCTACACACAAATCCAAAATAACACATACGATTGGCCAAACCCCTCAATTGTCCTGAAAAACTAAACTTCACATTCAAAACAATGTGATTTCTCCTCAAAATGTGCTTTTGTTGTCAAAAGTCACACAAACGGTCAAATGAATAAACATTTATAAGAACCAGCTGAACACCGATGGTCTCAGTGTAAAACACTGTGATGAATGGAAAAAACACTTCTTCACCATTCATCAGAATGACTTCAGCCTTGTTTGGTTCAGTGTTACACTTCCTACAGACAGTAATGTGATTGTGTCAAATATTTGAGAATAATGTTTTTACACTCAAAACACACAAATACACTATAACATTTACAGTCATTTTAGTTTTTCCCGCAAAAACATTGAACACAATGTATATCCCATTCCCAACCAACACAATTCAATACGTTTATTTCACTCAACAAAATTCAATATCCAAATGTCAAATCAAAATACAAATCATTTGAGTGAAAAAGGTGGAGGAAGGAGAAAAATCTTATATGACCGACCCTCTTCAACTGAATACAGAATATATTACAAAATGGCCTTATACACTCAAAAGTTGCACATTCACTACATACAAAACAACAGAAGGAACGACTGTATACAGTTACAGTAAAACAAACTACGCCGCGTTCCCCACCACCTCGTGTTACTGTAGTCATCTGTCAGTTCTGACAAACAAATGGTAAAATACTATGAATACAAAGTACGTATACATTTCCTAAATACTTGAAACATACTTTACAGTATTTTTACTGTCCTACAAAACGGTCCACAGGCGATTCAGTACTACTGTACTCATTGAGTACTGTATTGATATGCAGTACTGCAAGTTTCTAGAGAAGATTTTTTACCTATTCTCATTTCAGAAAGTCTGGATGATGGATGCTACAGAGTACCTGTACTCTTTGCCCCGCCTCCCTCATTGTTAGACCGGTTGACCTGATGATCAACTAAAGTCAGTCGGATCTCAGAAATTAGGGTCCTTGGCCTTCCTCCTCCTCCTCCTCGTCCTCCTCCTCTTCCTCTCACTCTGGCTCTGTTTCTAATGTTTTCATCCATTGCTCCAAATCAGAAGAACTCACCTGTTGACCTTTTATGCTAAAGCTCTGATTGCTAAGTGTAAAACTGTGTGATGGGTGTTTGCCCTTGTGATGAGTCAGCGTGCATATTTGAATGGCAGTGCGTTCCTTGTGAAAACAAGATATTTTCTGCATGAAAATTGTGCCAAAAGCAGAGAATTGTGTGTTGCGTTTTGAAAAAAGTGTGTTTTAGAACTGCAGTCTGAGTGTAAAGCAGGAATTTAGCGTGTAGTTTAGCAGAATTGGTTCAAGGAGTTGGGGAATGAGTTACATGTTGTGGTAATTGTGTCTCAAGTACCAGAAAATGTGCGTATAAACAATTGAGAAAAACAAAGGTCTGGGTCTGACCCGGGGTCTCCTCCTCGAGCCTGGAAAACCTCCAGCAGGTCATACTGTTAGAACGACATTCTGCATGTTCTAGACCGCATGTGCCAGACTCCGGTCCTGGAGGGCCGCTGCGTGTTTTATATGGTTCTCAGCTCCATCGCACCTGATTTACATCAGTGGAGGATTAATCTGTAGAACTTCAGGACATTTAACAAAAGATTCAGGTGTTTTGGATCAGGATAAATACTGAAGCTTGTAGGACAGCAGCTCTTAAAGACGGGCAATAATCAAGGGTTTAGTTTAATACAGTTTATCTGTTCATCTCAAATCCAGCACCTTCACTTAAGTCTGATGAAATGTTGTGAAAATGACATCTTTACACGGAATCTGGTAAATTACAGCAGCATAGGTTTTACTGTAATTGAATTAATGTAAAGAAATTAGAGTAAAAGATGACAAGAACGCTGTTTTTAACTTAAAAACTGGTTATGCGACAGTAAAACTAACTAAAGTACTGTAAGGTCAATGCAAAAACGTATGCGGAGTCCATATGGAAGAAAGCAATGAAAATCAACACAATGTGAGCTAATATTCTTTAAATATTCTGGTATTTTATTCCAGGATAATGTAACTTTTAAAGGAGGGGAACTCAAATACAGCACATCTCACGCTCTTCCTGTATTGTGTAAACACAGCGCATACAATACCACGCCGCCATGGTATGGAAACGTGAATCACAGCTTGGGGGCCACATATATTTTAAGTCCTAAAGAAACATGTCAAACTTCAATCATAAATGACGTCACACGGCTTTTGGCTTCTTGCATCATCAGTTCTCTTCACACCCGAGTGTTTGAAACAATTCTAGCAAAGTCTGAACACTTAAGAAATGATTTTGAAAGGGCATAAAATAAACAAAAAGAACAACAACAAGAACCCTGGGTCCAGAATGAGTGTGAAATGAGATAAAGGGTCCAGTGAACATCAGCACACTCTACTCACCACAGTAAGTCACTGTCCTCCTTGGCAGCCTCAGTGAGGAGTTTTATATTAGTTTCAAAGGAATCAAAGAGCAGAGTCTTCTTTATGTTTTTATCTTCATTCAGGATCAGAAATGTTGGAGCAAACCAATTTGCAGTGGCGTATGAAAGCTGGCCTGCTGACTGATCTCCATCAAAGGTGAGACTGTTATTGAAATGACTTCACTGACCTCAGACTGGGGGCTTTGTGTCGACTGAGTCTGAGGTTAGGAACGTCTCCTGGGAGATACTGGTACAATCAGACCAATCAGGGAGATCAAGAAAAAGATTTTCTCAACTCGTTATTATTGTGTTTTAAAGTCCAACCTTTAAGTTCACAAAAGAGTGTACTATTTAAAAGTTTTGACATGTTTAATGATTTTCATCTACCATCAAAGGTTGAACATCACAGATAAAAACACCTCACTGTCAGTTCATGGTTTACCTGTTACCTGAACGAGGAATAAATTCATTATATTTATAGCTCATATTCCAGCACTGAAGCTTTCCAGCTTCAAAGAGGTTTCTAGAGATGCGCAGGCTGGGAACTGACCATTCCCCAGTGGAGTTTAAAAAGACATTTTCTTGTTTCCAGTCCTCCCTCAGCGAGGCTCCGCTATAAACAGACTCATCTCCAGGGGAATAAACTGTTTTGAGTGAAAAATACATCTGAAAAATCAGATTAGGTCGTCTTTATAAACGGAAGGTCTGATCAGGGGCTGTTTAAAGTGGTGCAACAGTGACACCTGCTGGTTAATTGTAGTATTGTTTCCTTTCCAGTATTTTTTTCCTTCTTTTTTTGTTTGTTTGTTATAAACCAGGTTTAGTTCAGGGTTTGTGTGACTGGTATAAATGTATCAGGACTCTTATTCCTCTGTTGTCTGTACATAAAGAGAAATGGAACAAAAACAAAACACCTTGCTCTTTAGGTTATCATGTGTAACCCCATGATCTTTGCATTTTGTGTCAAATAAGTTAACCTACATACAAAGTCACTATAATGAGATCCTACCTGCTCAAACTGATAGTTTAAATTAATGAGGTCTCACTACTATCAAAAACAATAAAAGTTTGTGTGGTAAATAATAATTATTTAACAATATTTTGCAAATTAAAAAGAATAAATCTCCAATATGTCTGCATTTTGCTGCTGTGGTGTTGAACACTTCCCTCAGGACTTTTAAAATCGTTATAAATCTTACTGAAATGACCATGTGAAAATTATTTCAACTTTAGTCCCACTCAAGTCTTTAAAATAGAAAAGTGCACCATACGCAACAAAGACATGCCCTGAATCCTGTATCTCAGTGTTTGCTGTCACCAGGTTTCCGGAGGGAATTTCTAAAATTCATCAAAGCATTCTAGAAGATTCTCAGTTTCTTTGCACGAGTTCCATTATTTAAAATAATAATAATAATAATAATAAGGAATGCTGCCCTGCATTTGACTCATCACAAATTCTCATGCATTCATCATGCATTCTCACGATCCCATGCACAGACAAGATACAAGAAGACATGACAAAACAAGAACACATCCTAACAACTACATCGGAGTAGATAAAGTGCAAGTGGCTTAGAGAAAAAAAAAGCATACTATATGAAAACAAATATAAGAGATGTGGATGAAATGCTTTTCAAGTAATTACAATTTTTGTGCAGAGACATTTCACTCATAATGATAATGATAATAATAGCAGCAGTAGCATGTGCAGATGTAGTGTTTGTTTTTTTTTGTTTGGTTGGGTTTTTTTGGGGGGTGGGGGTGAAGGTTTAATCCCATTTCAACCCTCATGTCTCCGTTCGGTGTGGCTGCAAGAAAATTGTGAATAAAATTTAAAATAAATTGCAAACAAGCTAAAATATAATCTATTTGTGTCTAAACTGTTGCAATGAAAATTGCCTGACGTTTGCATGAATGTGGCAACCATTTGCTGCAAATATGCTTGCAGTTTTGATATACAAAATAATGTTTAAAGCGACAAATTCAGTTTGATTTCAACTGAAAAATCACAGATTTTTTCAGAATTTTGGGTCTCCAGTCGTCACTCACCTCCAGTTGCAGCCTGTTGAAATTCTGGCTTCAATAATACATCATTTCAGCCATTAACAAAATATAGTTCAGAAAGATTTAGTGACATCTAGTGTCCAAAGTATAGACTGCAATATAATACCCAGAGGAAAAGTCACATGACTATAAATCTTTGTGTGTGTTTTCTGGGTTAGCAGCTACATCACTGGTTTTTACTGATTCCTTTCATACAAACAGACGCACCACGCTTTTGTCAGGGCATCAACATTCATACAACATTCAAGCATGTAGGCTTTCCTCTGGGAGGAAAACAGACCGTAATCAGCTTCAAGTTCTTTCTAAAAATAATCCATTAACAGAAGTAATCCACCTGGAGTGAATCATCCAATTAGAAATCACTTATCTGTAAATCATCTCGTCAGCGTTTCATCCCATCTCATAGGTTTTAATAAGGTTTGAGGTCAGAGGTTAAATGGGTCAGAGAAGTTAGAAGAATCTATTCTTATACTTCATGAATGAGTCTCAGTGTCAGAGTTATATAAATCCATTAAAGTCAACATTAACAGATACACATAATTTACAAACTCCATTATAAGTTCACTATTTCCCCTCAGACTCACTTTAATGAGGAAATTCCTTCATCTAAAGATTAGTCCTCTATAACTCTGGTTTTCAACAGGTTTTACTATGTGGCCCTCCACCCCAAAAACATTGGGTTTGTTCAGTACATTCAGTATCTTGTACAACGCCCATGCAATAAACAGAACGGTGAACTTTACTGATTGATTTTTATTTCCCTTCCTCAGCGTGAGCAGACGACGGAGACGGAAAACCAGAGCGACACCAAAAACCCTCAGAGCAGCAAACCAGAGGTCTCTGCTGCAGGATTTAAAACCAGGAGCAGGTTAAATAAATAAAGACATGCAATAAGTTCACTGTCTGTTCACAGCTGTTGGAGGAAAAGGCTGGCTCGTGTGTCCGTGAAGCTTACAAACCCCTTTTTGTGACTTGGTTTTTAAGAACCTCATCAAGCTTTGGTTTGGCAAAAACATTATTTTTTCCTGCTTTTATAGAGATGGCACAAGTGCAAGTGATAATTAACACCATATTATTTGTCCTTGCTTTGAATTTAGACTCAAACCTGACTCGTATTTACGTCAGTTCACCCAGAACCAGTCTCATTTCCTCAGGAACAGGATGATAGAATCTTCTTAAAGTTATTTATTTCACTTTATGATTAACTTTACATTCTATGGAGGCTTTGAGTGATATCCTACAGATTTGTGACCATTTTCTGCTCCAAAGCTTCTGCAGAACTCAACTAAGAGGGTGATTAGATCATTGTGTTCAGGTGCTGAAGCAGCAGAGATGTAAACCTTGCAGGATAGTAGTTATTAAGGACTGGAGTTGGTGACTTCTGGTCTAAATCATGAGCTCCTTGGCAACGAGTTGCTACCGGTTTGTGGACCATTTGATCCTGAGCTACACAGATTTAATAGGAACTTCTTCAAGAAATACTAGGTGGTTTTCCTGTTGGTCTGCAGGATGTTTTACTTTGAAAAAAATACGCAGTGACAGTAATAAAAAGTGCATACATTTGGTTTTTTTTTGTAAACTTAGCAGAAAAAGTAAGGAAATTTGTGTTTATTTTTTTTGTAACTCTTTAGCAATAAATCTTGTATCATTGGAAAGCCGGATTTGTCACCTTTAATATGAAATAGAACTTGTAAGGATAGTTTGTTCAAAAAATGACCAGCACATGTGTCAAAATACATCCATCCTTTTTCTTTAATATATCCAAAGCCGGGTCGTGGAGGTAACAGGTCCAGGAGGGAAGCCCAGACATCCCTCTCCCCAGCGACGCTCCCCAGTTCATTCTGGGGGAGTCCAGGGCGTTCCCAGGCCAGAGAGGATATATAATCCCTCCAGAGAGTCCTGGGTCATTCTGGCCTCCTCTCAGTGGGATGTGCCTGGAGGCGACCAGGAGGCGTCCTCATCAGATGCCTGAACCACCTCAGCTGCCTCCTTTTGATGAGGAGGAGCAGCGACTCTACCCTGAGCTCCACCGGCTTTATTCTACCATCACTAGAGAACAAGACACCTGAACTCCTCTACCCAAGGCACGAACTCCTTCCCAACCCAGAGAGAAACCAAGAACCATGGCCTCAGATTTAGACTCCTTTCAGCCGCTTCACAATTGACTGTAAACCATCAAAATGCACGCCAAAGGTCATGACTTGAAAACAGCAACAGAATCACATAATCTGCAAAAAGAAATGATGAGATCTTGGAGTTCTCAAACTAGGTATCCTCCTCTCCATGATGCACCTAAAGATCCTGTCCCTGAACACTGCAAACACTAGGCAACCCTGCAGAGGCCAAACCACAGGAACCTGCTTGACTTAGTGCCAAAAATACAGACACAGCTCTCGCTTTGGTCGTAGGAACTGAGCAGCTCCTACCAGTGCCCCCGACACTCACACCCCTCAAGACAACCTTGTGGGACACAGTCATAACTCTGGGTGCTGTGCAGTCCTGAATCTCCTGCAATATCACTCCTGTCTTGAGCTTCTGTGCTGCCGGGTCATGACTGCCGGTTCCTCATTAACAGCTCTTGGAGCTACTTCTACAGGCTGGAGTCACTGGTATGAGAGGGAGCTGGACTGGTTAACAGCTGGAGGTGTATCAAAGGCAGAGAGGAACCAAAGAAGTAGAACAAAGCTACACAACATAAAAATGATCACAAACGTGTGGCTGGAGGTGAACATTCATTTTCCTCTCCTGGACAGACTGGATTAATCCCAACTAAAGGGATGCAAGTTTTTAAACAGCCGAAGCTCCAAATCCTCACCTTCAGCCGTATCCATCCCCAATTTAATAGACAGTTTTCACCCACATTGATCAGAGGGCACACACACAAAAGTTAAAAGTTTGTCTGGCTGACTGAACCAAAAAGGAAGAGAGCTTTAAGAAACATCAGCATCAACCACCAAACACCACGGGAGCTGTAAAGATCAAACCTCCAGGGATCACATCACTTTCCACCTGCTGAACACATTACGTCACAAAGTGTTGTTTCTAAGGAGAGATCACTTCAAAGAGCTCGCGCTTTAGTTGGCATTGAATAAAAAAAAAACTTAAATGAAACTCTAAGTGCAGAAAACTGAAGTTATTTAATAAAAACATCCTGCTGATGTTTTTTTCTTTTATACATTTCAAACTAGATTAAATATTATATTAAATTCACACAGAAAAAAGTAACAAACAAAAATAATAAAGTGCATCCTCAAAATACATGCTAGAGGACAACGTGATCATGTCTGCTGATTTTGTAAATAAATAAATGATATGTCATATTTTCTATACATATACTACAAAGAAACTTTAAGAAATATTAGTTCTGATGGTGGATTTGACTGAATTGTCACTAATCGATGAGGTATTTCCATTTGAATGTCACACGTGAATTTTCGATCACAAAAAATAAAAAAACTTAAAGGAAGGTTTTGTTTTCATCAAACTCGTTAATGAAATGACTGTTTCGTCATAATCAGCAGGTGACAAAAATCCACGTTTAGGAGATTAAAAACATAAAAACAAACAAGTCTAAAAAGAAGGATGACATCATTGTTTTTATAACCAGTTGAGTTCACAGCTTATTTATTTGTATTCAGAATATTTTTGACTGTTTTCTGCTCATTGAGCGTTGGATCTGGTCCTCAGCCCTCCTCGTTTGTCCTGTCATTCCCACCTGTGACTTGTCTCGACCTCACCTGGTCCACCATCACTAATCAAGCCTCCCAGCGTGTCGACCTGTTTGTCAGACCTTCCTCTTCTTGTTTACGGCCTGGTTTTCCCTCTAAGTCCTGTAGTTTGAGATCCTCATTATTAAAACCTTTTAGCGGCATTTGTCAGAACCTTTAGGTCTTCATAAGCAGTCAGACTCATTACAGATGATAAAGTCATCTCTCATCAGTGTGACGGCAGAAACAAATGACAGCCTGCAGTTTTACATGACTGTGCTCCTGTCTTTTAATCTTTCTACTTATTGCAAATACAAATCATCAATCAGCAGAAGCAAAAATTAACAACTTCCTGTTTTTATTATAATCACGTTGGCTGAATGTCTTCTGTAAGGAGGTCATTTGAAGCAACCAAATCACAGAACCTGTGTCGGACTACAGGAGCCGCCGGCCGGCCCGGCCCACTCTGTAATTCAATTACAAGACTCGACTTGTGTCCTACTTAAAATCCAGGCAGCAGATGCTCTGATTGCAGAAGCCACAAATTGTCAAATACCCAACCTGAATAAACACCAGTGTCAGGAGGGTTGTAATTACCCCTCTGTGATGTTAGTTTGACGGGACAGACGAGGCGCGGTGCAGAAGTTCAGCAGCAGGCGTAATTTCATACAAATTCAAACAGTTCCTCCTGCTGCAATTAGACTTCTTCTCTGTGAACTCACTTCACCTGAACTTGACCTTTTCTGTGTGCAAACAAACACTCATTACAGAGCTGATGCAGGTCTCAGATATGTGCAAGAAGAGAAGAGAATGTGGACTACGAGCAGCTTCATGTTTCTAAAGAAGAGAAGATCAATATTCTGGGTCATCTAAAGCTCTGTTGGTGAGAAAAAGAACTTTAAAACTCATCCTAAACTCAACAGGAAGCCAGTGTATGGGGTAGGACAGGAGAGATGTGGATCATGTCAGAAGACAGCGGCAGCATTTTGTAGTTTGGAGACGCGACGGAGATGCTTTATCTAGTCCTGTGAACACGGCGCTCATAATCTAACTGTGATGACAAAAGTGTCAACTGTTGTTTCTAATTCAGCAGATAAAACCATGTGACACAAATGTTCCTCAAGTGAAAAAAATCAGGATTAAAAGCTCAGTGAAGAATCAAATATCACACTCAGATTTCTGACACGACTTCAAAAGGAACTGAGAGTGTGATAGAATTTTTTCTGATATTTGGATGGAGCTATAATCATGATCTGTCTTTCTGGTGTTTAAGATGAGATCATGGAGAGCCAATCACGGATGTTGGTTAAACACTGGGTGGACAACTTATCCAACTCATTGGGCTTAAATGGCATGTAAAGCTTAATATCATCAGTATTAAAAAATACAGTGATAGGATACAAAAGGGAAACACTGAGTAATATAGCTAATGGGGAGATGTATAACAATAATAATAATGGGCCCAAGACTGAACCCTGGGGAACTCCACAAGTTTAAAGTGGATATTTTAGAGGAAAAACTGAGGAAGAGAGTCATAACTGTGTGTGGACACAAATCACTTCCACTTCCCATAAAAAAACAACCTTTTTTCTACATTCTGAAAATTTCTGATGAATATGATTTTATAAAAATGAAAAGGAACTGATTAATTAAATGTAAAAAGAAGCCGTTAAACTATACGACCATCCCTTTAAGAATAATAAAGTATTTCGAATTTTTGGAATTAAATTCTCCTATGATGGAAGAAGCGTATGGATGTATTCCTGCTTCCCTTAAAATCCACAATCCTGAGGGTCCTGACAGGTGCTTGTTTCAGGTGGGCCGATGACCTTCATGATGTGTGACGTTAGAGCAGCAGGTCTACAGTCGTTATAGGGACAGATGGACGAGTTTTCTAAGGAACTAGAGCACGGCAGGATGTCTTCCACAGCAACAAGACAAATAAACAATTAGAGATCCTTATTTATTATTTACTTTAGGCCAGATAATCATAATAATAATAATTTGAGAGATGAAGCCTGAAGATGTTTTCTAAAGCAGCCAATAAAAACAAATCGCTGACTATTCTTTCCTGCACTATTCGAGAATGTGAGCAGTTTCAGCTCCAGATCCTATCAGGTCACTCATTAACCCAGACCTTTTGTTTGTCATGTCCTCTCCATGTCCCCAGTTTGTTCCTCCATCACCGACATCTGCTGCTGGTTTCTAATGAACTCACCAGTCTCCTCTCATCTCGTTACCTCAAGCAGCGTTTCCTGTTCTCCCACCGACTGTCACTTTTTACTGATTCCTTAAAGTAAGCTGAATATAAAACCATAAAGAAAATTTAAATTTACAAAATGCTGACTTTTCCTGTTTTTGTCAAGATTCTTTTACTTTTTTTTTCACACAACAACTGAATATGATTTCTCTTATTAAGACCTATAATAATAGTTATTTTGGTTTTAAACTTAAATGCAGCAAAACCTTTTTGACTAATGTTTTGTATTTAATTATGTCTTTTTACAGGTTTTTTGTCTGCCCTATAAAAATCCTTTTATGTTTATTTATGTGAAGTACCAAGTTTGGCCACTAGATGGCAGTATCTACCTATATTTGGAAGCTAAATGTATCAAACATTCAATTTAAAGAATCCAGATGATAAAATGACCCCCTCCCTCCCCAATAAATAAGATAAAAACACATGTAGACTACAAATTATGATCACGCCCTTAAAAGAAAAACTTTGATGGATACTGATGGGATTATTTGGCAGAAATGAATCTGTTATATTGTAAATGTTGTAAATGTGTCTTTTATTTTGGTGACAACGTTTGTCATTTGTTTTGAGGGGAAAAATAGAAACTTATTAAAGGGTAAAATAACAGGTTAAATCTAAAAGAAAGTTGTTTTATTCATTTTATTTCTATTGTTTTATTATAGGAGGAGGATGTGCAGCTTTTTTGAGGTTATTTTGCGGAAAATTATTTTAATTCACTGTGTATTTTATTTATAAAAATATCGTATTACCACAGATTATTTACTTTACAAATATAAATGTTAATATGTAGTTTTTATCATGATAAAGAAAAACTTCTTAGGCAGTCCCAACACCAAATCATGTCTAATTTTGTGTATTTTTGCATCATTATTACATATTTTTATCTTTTGAGTAGAATTTTCTACTTTATACCTTCATAATTGATGTAATCACGAACTCTCCGGTCATTTCTACCTGTTTTATTTGAGTGACGTCTCGGACCCGAACCGGGACGCGGAGCTGCGGGACCGCGGAGGGCCGGCGGGTGGGGGGGAGGGAGGGAGGGAGAACCGGAGAACAGCCATCCAATGGGATCAGTGATGGGAGGGAGTTTGCCCAACTCCAGCTTTGTCCTAACTTACTGGGACTCCTGAGCACAATATGACTGAAGCGCCTGCACCGTTATTCCACGGGACGGTGCGTTAGTGCGCTCAGCCAAACGCGCCCTGCAACTCTGGATCTTTGCGCATCCCTTAAGGAAGTGGAAATTCTCCCTTTTTAAAAATTCTGTTGACTTGAAAGGCATTGTCGGACTCCGTCATGAAAATCCTATTTTAAGAAGTTGAAAGGAAACTTCCCTCCTGCTGCAGGAATCCTTTTCTCCATTCAGAGGATTGAGCGGCTGCGCTGGATAATATTGAACTTCTGGAATACTTTTGGGACGTTTAAGAGGCGCTGCAGGGTTTTTCTTCTTCTTTTTGCCTGCACACTTTGTGGAATATAATGCTTTGGTGACTCGTAAAGTGGATGCATCATATGCATGGACTCTGTCTGAGAAAGGTGGACAGGTCAACGGACCATGGCGCTCACAGGTAGAGGCTTTGGCCGGTTTCACTTCATTCTGCTCTTATTGTGGACTCTGTCGCGGTACTCTGCATCCAGCCAGGTCCGGCAAGAGTTTCAGGTCCTGGAGGAGCAACCCATCGGCACCTACGTGGGAACAATAGAGACCAAACCCAGCTTCACGTACCGCTTCAGTGAAAACCACAAACTTTTCGCGATTAACGGCAGCACGGGGGTGATTTACACCTCCTCGGTGATCGACAGAGAAGTTTTGCAAAGTGATGTGATCAATGTTGTGGTGCTGTCCAGCCAGCCCACTTACCCCACTGAAGTCCGGATAGTGGTTCTGGATATTAACGACAACTCCCCGGTGTTCCCGGACGCGTCCATAGTGGTGTCCTTTAAGGAGGACGCCAGCAGCGGGAGACAGGTCATCCTGGACACCGCCACCGACTCAGACATAGGCAGCAACGGGGTTGATCACACCACCTACAGAATAGTGAAGGGCAACGAGCAGAGGAAGTTCCGGCTGGATATCACCGTCAATCCCAGCGGAGAGGGGGCATTCCTGCACCTCGTTTCAACCGGAGGCTTGGACCGGGAAGTGACTCCCTTCTACCAGCTCCTGATCGAAGTGGAGGACAAAGGAGAGCCGAAAAAGTTTGGTTACCTGCAAGTAAACGTCACCATCCAGGACATAAACGACAAACCCCCGGTTTTTGACCAAGATCAGTATCAAGTTAGTGTTTTTGAGGATGCTGCTGTGGGTTCAAGCATCCTGCAGATCACAGCATCCGATCAGGATGAGGGAGCCAATGCAGAAATCAGGTACTTTTTAGATGAGGGGACGCCTTTCCAGATTGACTCTAAAGCTGGTACAATTATCATAAAAGAGGGGCTGGATTATGAGAGCAAGAGAGAGTACTCCCTGACCATTCATGCAGTAGACAACGGAGTCCCCTCTCTGTCAGGCAGGACTGAAGCCACAATCAAACTTGTAGATGTGAATGATAACGACCCCATTGTGAAGTTCAGGTATTTCCCCACCACTTCTAAATTTGCGTCCGTGGATGAAAATGCTCAGATTGGCACAGTCGTAGCTTTACTCACCGTTTCCGACGCAGACTCCCCCACAGCTAACGGTAACATATCTGTTTCAATCTTAGGGGGCAACGAGCAGAGACACTTTGAAGTGCACACGTCTCCTGTGCCCAATTTGAGCTTGATCAAAGTGGCCAGCGTGTTAGACAGAGAGAGGATTTCCTCCTACAACCTCACCGTGTCCGTGTCAGACAACGGCAAACCGGTGGCCAGGTCATCGTTTGCCAGTCTAGTCATTTTTGTGAACGACATCAACGACCACCCCCCAATATTTCAGGAAACGCTGTACAGAGTAGATATCAGTGAAGACACACCAAAAGGCAGCTACATTAAAGGGGTTTCTGCAACAGATGGTGATTCTGGGCAGAATGCCAACCTGCGCTACTCTCTGGTGTCTGGAAACACTTTGGGCTGGTTCTCCATCAGTGAAAACAGTGGTCTGGTTACCAGCGCCGCTTTGTTGGATAGGGAAATAGCATCTGAGATTGTGCTCAACATTAGTGCCAAAGACCAGGGGCTGCAGCCCAAGATCTCTTACACTAAACTGATAGTCAACATCACAGACGTGAATGACCAGGTGCCTACATTTACCCAGAGCACATACCACGTCTCCCTGGTGGAGCACGCTCCGGCTGGCACTGAGCTGGTGCTGCTTTCTGCTTCAGATGATGACCTCGGGGTCAATGGAACGATCCGGTTCACATTTGAAGCAGACACTCCAGCCGGCGTCCGGGAGCTGTTTCGTCTGGACGCGGCGTCGGGCCGACTGAGCACGGCCGTGGAGCTCGACAGGGAGGATCAGGCCTGGTACTTGCTCCACATCCAGGCCGCAGACGCAGGCAGTCCTCCTCTGCACTCTGTAGGAAAAGTTAACATCACCATTTGGGATATTAATGACAATCGGCCAGTTTTCTACCCAGTGCAGTATTTCGCCAACGTGAAAGAGAACGAACCCTCGGGTTCTTATGTAACCACTGTTTCAGCCACAGACCCTGATCTGGGGCGAAATGGCACAGTGAAATATATAATTACAGCTGGAGATACTTCTAAATTCCGCATTAACAGCAACACAGGGAAAATGACCACGCTTGTGCCCCTGGATAGAGAGGAGAAAACTGCTTACCAGCTGCAGGTGACGGCAGCAGACGGGGGAGGCCTGCGCTCAAACACCCAGGCCATTGTGACTGTAACCGTTATAGACACACAGGACAACCCACCAGTTTTCACTCAGAAAACCTACAGCTTTGTCATGTTTGAAAATGTTGCTGTTGGGACAGTTATAGGGATGGTGTCTGCCAGCACGGTGGATCTGAACACAAATATTTCCTACCTGATCACTTCAGGGGATCAGAGAGGGCTTTTTTCCGTGAACGGTGTTGGTCAGATCACAGCGTCCAGTCAGGTTGACAGAGAGGAGCATGGGTTTTATCAGCTGAAGGTTGTCGCCAGAGCTGGGGAGATCACAGGAGAGGCCTTCGTTAATGTAACCGTGAAGGACTTAAATGATAACGCTCCGCATTTTATTCACTCTGTGGAGCATGTGAGCGCTGTAGAAAACTGGAGCACAGGTCATGTGATATTCCAGGCCAAAGCGTCGGATCCCGACGAAGGTCCGAATGGCATGGTGGTCTACAGCCTCAAAGAAAACCCCAAAGGCCTGTTTCACATCCACGAGAAGCACGGTCTGATCACCCTGACCGGGCCGCTGGAGGTCACAACAAGTTCCTACGAGATCGAGGTCATCGCGTCGGATATGGGGGTTCCCCAGCTCACCTCCGGCCTCGTCCTCATCGTCAGCGTTTATGACGTCAACGACAACTCGCCTGTGTTTGACCAGCTCTCGTATGAAGTCATTATCCTGGAGTCGGAGCCAGTCAACAGCAGGTTTTTTAAAGTGGAGGCCACCGACAAAGACTCTGGCCTTAATGGGGAGATTATGTATGACATCACTGGTGGCAACGCAGGTGATATGTTTGGAATTTTCCCAGACGGACAGTTATACATCAAAGCTGAGCTGGACAGAGAGATACAGGACAGATATAACTTAGTGGTTGTAGCCAAAGACAGGGCTGTAGAGCCCCTGAGTGCCTCTGTCAACGTCAGTGTGATCCTAGATGATGTCAACGATAACCGCCCTCTATTTAACAGTACCAATTATGTGTTTCATTTTGAGGAGGAGCAGAAAAGGGGGTCGCTTGTTGGACAGGTTTTTGCTGAGGATAAAGACTTTGGCCCCAACAGTGAGATCAGATATACGTTTGAGACTCCACAGCCCAACTTTGAGCTGAACGCCATCACGGGGGAGTTGACCAGCACTCTGCAGCTGGATCGCGAGTCACTCATGAGACAAAGAGGCGCCGCCGTGTTCAGCTTTGTGGTCGTTTCGTCGGACCAGGGTCTCCCCAAGCCCCTCAGAGACCAGGCCAAAGTGCAAGTTTACGTTCAAGACATCAACGACAACCCACCTAAATTCACCAAAGACATTTACCAGGCCTCCATCTCCGAGTCCGCCCAAAACATGACTCAGCTGCTGCGGGTCTCCGCCTCAGATGTGGATGAGAGCAAAAATGGACTGGTTCATTATCAGATAGTTGAAGGAAACGAAGAAAGCCAGTTCTCAATAGATGGCAGCTCTGGACAGGTGACTTTAGTAGGAAAACTAGACTACGAAACTACATCTTCTTATTCACTAAAAATCATAGCTGTGGATGCTGGAGCTGCGCCTCTGTCCTCTTCTTGTTTGCTGAGTATTAGCATCCTGGATGAAAATGACAACTCCCCCTCCTTCCCTAAATCCTCACTGTCTGTGGACATTCTGGAGAACATGAGGATTGGGGAGCTGGTGGCCTCTGTGACTGCCACCGACGCTGATTCGGGTCAGAACGCAGACATAACGTACGCCATCGCAGCCACGAACAATCACGGGACTTTCAGCATCAGCCCCAACACCGGCAGCATCTTTTTGGTCAAAAAGCTGGACTTTGAAACGCAGTCGTTATATAAAATTAACATCACTGCAAAGGACAACGGCAGACCAGCCCGATCCTCATTCATCCCTGTAGTTATTCACGTCCGGGATTTTAATGACAACCCTCCCATTTTTGCTTCTGGAGATATTTTCAAATCCATTCCTGAAAATCTTCCCATATCTGCCTCAATCATGACCATCACGGCTCACGACACGGACGCAGACATAAACGGGCAGCTGGAGTATTCTATTGTTCAGCAGATCCCTCGAGGAAACCACTTCACCATCGACCCGAGCTCCGGGCTCATACACACCAACAAGGACATTGACAGGGAGTTCTCCAATTTGTTTGAGCTGACGATCAAAGCCACCGATCAGGCCGTTCCAGCTGAATTCCGCAGATTTGCCCTGAAAAATGTCACAATATGGGTGACGGACCTGAATGATAATGTTCCCACGTTTGTGTCCCAGAATGCTCTAGTTGCTGAGTCCAACATAGTCATAGGCTCTATCCTGACAACAGTGGTGGCCTTTGACCCTGATGATGGTGCCAACGGGGAAGTGGAGTACGAGCTGGTGGAAGGGGACTCGGACACTTTCATCATGGACAGGTATAGCGGAGATATTCGCCTGGCTTCCCAGCTCATCCCGTCCCGACTCGTGTACACGCTGTCCGTGTCGGCCACCGACCACGGCACCGACCGCAAGACCTCTAGAACTGAGCTCACCATCATCCTCGAAGGGCTGGACGGGCCTGTCTTCTCTCAGCCCAAATACATCACCATTCTCAAAGAAGGTCAGCCGCCGGGCACGAACGTCATCTCCCTGGACGCCTCGAGTCCAAGAGGCTCTACTACCAAAGTGGAGTATTTCATCGTGGCGGTACGCAGCGATGGAAAAACCGTCGGACGCCTTTTCACCATCGGCCGCCACACGGGAGTGATACAGACGGCTGCAGAGCTGGACAGAGAGCAAGGGTCCGACCTCTACCTGGTGGACGTGTACGCCATCGAGACAGACGCCAGTCAGCCCAGAACACAGCGCGCTGAGGTCAGTAATCTGCTGACATGTTTTTTTTTTCTGCAGGTACCTGACAGCAATCTGATATTTTGCATTGTTGGTGTTTTTGATCTGTTTTGCAGAAAAAGCTCATGAACTCACTGCCTGGTTTTCTTTAGGGTGTGAAATAACTGAAACAAGATCAAAGTTTAAACTTAAAGTGACATACGTTTCATTACTCAACCACCTAATGCATCTCTCTGCTCGGTTCAATATTTGTTCTAGTTGTTGCTCTGCTTTTTATTACATTTGATTTGGAAGTTGTTCTTTGGCATAATAACTATTTATCCTGTTTCTAAAAATATGCTAACCATAACAGTTCAGTTAGAAGCTGCTTCCTTTAATATTTGAGCAACGGAAATGTGTTGCATGTTTTCCTTTAAAAGTTCCCCTCCTGCCTTCATAAACTTAAATATTCTTATCAGTGGTTATAAAGTGAACTTTATTTTTTTATATTTCCCAGCTGTAGGCATAATTCATTCCCATCTGCTTTAGTTTAAACTCACAATAGTTTCCTCAGGTAGAAATGAAAACGTTCTTAGGGTCTTTGTGTGCAGGTATGCATCATCGGTGCCAGTATTACTTTGAGCCGGAGGCTGTTTTGGCAGCAGGGTGGTCCTGGGGTGCATTTATACCACCAGGAACTTCTCCACAGCCAGTAAATGACCATTAAAATCGGGTGACCCCTTAAGACTTTATGAAAAGATGATGAGGGCAGAGAGAGTGAAACCTAAGCTCCCCTCCACGTCTGCATTATGCAACGCGTCTTTTCCAGGGTTAAAAACTTCTGAGCCCAGTTAGAGTGGCTGCTATTTAAATGGGAACCAAATGTGATTCTGTTTTATTTTGAGAAATTTTAACCAGGACTTAAAATACCTTGTTATTACAGACGTGATGAAACAGACCTCACTCAAAACACAGCAAAAGGTGTAAGCTGGTATGTGTTGCTGTGAAGTGATACAGGAGTTTAAAGGGATATTTGGGCTTTTTGAAGTGTAAACGTTCCTGAACAGCCTCTGTTTGGAAAAACAGTTTCCATTGATCAGGACTGATGCGCTACAGGCTAGTCCTAGCACAACAATCGTTTAAAAACTGCTCCCATTTTCTAAATGTCATAGGAGTTCATGCAGTGCTATTTTTATAAACCATTACACCGCCATCCCTTTCATGTTTACTGGCTATTTTTGCATAAATATTAAGACATTCTTGTGAATCGATGATGCACCAGGAATGTTCTCGATGCTGGTCTATTTTCATTGTAAATAACTGCAAAACTCCATGTAAATAATGCAAAATTGTTGTTATAAAACAATATTGAATGAACTGCTATGAAATTTGAGAGATTGAAGCTTGTTTTAAGGTGGCAGCAGTACACTGAGTTGAAAAAATGACTTTGCCTGTCGTCTAAACTGCATGAAAATGCATTTTGAAAAGTGAAAGGTGAAAAGACGTCTTATACATAAAGTAGAAATGCTTGATTTAAACAACAGCCATAAAAAGAGCATCTATGGGATCTAGTATAGGTGTGGAGGTAGGATGGATTTTGGGTAAGTTGGTAATTTTTCATGTTTCACAAAGAAACACCTTCATAATGGCCAAATATCCCTTTAAGATGAGCAGGGACCCTCTGATGTTTGTTATTGATGCCTTTTCAAATGCTTCAAATATTAAAACGGAAATCCAATTCAGCAATTATTTATTCAGAGACAAACTGACATATTATTGAAATCAAAGATTACTTGGCAGAATTATGTTAGCAAAGTTAACTCAAAGGGTTTTTAGCCAAATGAGAATATCAGATGTTCTCTCACTTCGCCTGCAGTAAAGATGGGAATCTGCTTTTTCTGCAGACTCTGCTTCCCAGCTAATGATAGAATCTAGTCCTTTACTTCTCCAGTCCCAAACCTCAGACTGAAGCTTGGTTTCATTGTAAGTTTGAACTCTGTCACCTGTGGGGAGATGACTTTAGCATTCACCTGGATGAACTGAATCAGATCTAATAACCAAATGGAGGGTCATGGAAGTGGACCAGTTTGGTCCTCGTCTCGGGGTTTGTGTCCGCTGTCTGTGTGTGAGACCTTGAGGCACAGCGTGGTGCCATAGTGTAAACCCACAGACTTAGACTAATGTTTTTCCAGAGGAGTGTTTATACACCAGATACCCAGTAGCAACTGGGGGATTATTTCCATCCCTGGGGTTGTGACCCTTACGCATTCTCAGTTTCCCATTTTTCCCATTGATTGGGTGCATAAGGAAAAGCTGGCCTGTTTCCTTCAGCTATGCAGGATGTGTGATGTTTTGTGAACTCTCCAACAGACAGAACCGGGCTGGACATGTTTTCTCAGCAGCTCGTGATCTTCAACAGCTCAGAAAGCTATCGTTGGTTACATCTGTCCGTGTTTGCTCCTTCTGGGCCACGTCTGGGTCATGCATTAGTAAATTTAAATGTTACCGTCAAAGTGGCATTTCTTCTATTTCTTTAGGATGACCTCATGACCCAGAAAGCTTTCTGTTAGCTTATTTCCGAGCCTGAGTAAAAATACACGGAGAAAAAAGTAAATATCTTGGCAGCTATTTCACCCATTGTTACTGTGGAATTTGCGGAGCGAAAGAGGATGTTTTTTCATCATTTCCATTAAAAATATTTGACTCATCACATCCTGTATTACTTTTGTCTGGAGCTGGGAAGGAGCCTCCGTCTCACACTGGACAAATTCCCATCCGAATCACACACGCAGCAGTATTAGTTCCATTCTTGGCCATCGGCGGCGTGACGGCATGTGTTTCTCATCAGTAGCTCAAAATCACTGCAGTGAGCTCTATATATGTCACCTTCCAGCGTATGAATCATCTTCAGTTGGTTTATTTCCAAATAAATGAGAGAAAAGGTCAAAACCAGACAGCTGTTGTTACAGATAATTACTAAAAAGAGTCTCAGTAACTGAAATGATTTGATCCTCAGGTCTGATTGTTGTGTTGTGTTGCTGTTGTTGACATCACAGCACTTTACATCCTGCAGTTAAATTCTTTATTTCTGTATTTATGTGCTTATTCTTTATAGATGTAAGAAAACACACAGTAGAAACTTTATCCTATAACTCACTGGCGTTTGTGTATTTGCAAGGTTTCAATGTCCTTTCATGAGATGCAGGAACCCAGTCTTGTGTTGCAGAAATTTTAAAACACATTCAAAGAATTTTACAAATACTCCTTTAAAATAGTCATAAAGTTGTCATCTGGAACCCTTCTCAGAAAAGTTTCGTTAAATATGAGTCAACTTTACATTAAATCCTTGAAAATACCTGAATTTTAAAGTGGTATTTTTATATTTTTAAGTCTAAAAAATGCTTGAAACTGTAACTGAAATTGTACAGTTATGACTTTTATGGGACAAAAACGGAACATAATGATGTTGAGCATAAGATTACATAAATTATCACCAATGTAAGGTACTGGAAAATATTGAAAGTACTAGAAAAGTACTTGAACTTGAATTTAGGTGGTGTAGGAACCTGTGGGACACAAAATCTGAACACTTTGTGATTAAATGGCAACAAGAAAGTTTGCACGAATGTCAGGCATTCGTCATAATTTGCAAAAACTTGTCTACTATAAAACATACAGTTCTTTTTTGTCCAAGCAGAGAAGATAAACATCTAAATTCAGGATATCATTATTTAGGTTGATGAAAGCCTATAAATGTAGAAGCTTCTCAATACTTGTTCATCTGGAACCAAAGACAGAAAAACTTTGACCCTAAATATTTAGAAGTCAGGAATAACATAAATCAGGCTGCAGCGTTGAGGATAAAAAGCTCCTCCTCTGATGTAGAACACATTAAGTTTTAGATTGAATTATCTCTTTTATATAAATGTTATTAATTATATTGCTGTGAAAGCTGCTTTATGAAACTCCAGCTCGTTGCCAGTAAACCAAACAGCAGCTGCTTTTGTTTAAGTTTGTCTCTTAGAAAGAGGGTGAAATATGATACACAGTGTCGCCTGCCAGTGAATAAACTTTGTGGCAAGAATGTCAAGAGCATGCATCAAGGCT
Source organism: Callopanchax toddi (assembly GCA_006937965.1). Taxonomy (NCBI): domain Eukaryota; kingdom Metazoa; phylum Chordata; class Actinopteri; order Cyprinodontiformes; family Nothobranchiidae; genus Callopanchax; species Callopanchax toddi. The sequence continues at coordinate 235,980 of SSNR01000330.1, forward strand.
GATAGTGAAGGTTTATACTCACTTATCTGGTTATTTAAAGCCAGAAATCAACAGTTGGTGATACTTTGTCCTTTTAATAAGGCTTTTTAATATCAAAATATATTTTTATCAGGCTTTTTTAATTCATTCAAACCTCGTACAAAGTTTAAATTTTACTCAAACATCTTGCAGGTTATTGCAGAAATCTCATGTCTCTCTTGTCTGTAATCCTGTCTTTGTGGCTTCTCTGTAGCTTCTGTAAACTGGACACTTGTCTGTTTTGGTCTGGAGGGAGTTTCAGAAAGGTCTTTGCACACTTTCCTGCACGAGTTGCGTTTGTGTTTCTGGAATTTTGAACGTGTTCAAAATGTTTGTGCAACAAGTTCCCCTTAAAGTCGTCACAGAGATGTCATGCATCTGGAACCCTTCTCAATTTAGTTTTCATGAATTAGTGCAAAAATGCATGACAACTTTAGGACCAAATTGTAAATAAAAGACAAAATTGAGTAAATTGTGACCAGAATGACTGCAGTCATGCTATTGTCTTCATTTGTCAACAATCATGTCTCAAACTCCATGTGATTCGTGGCACAAGTAAAGCTTTGCACTTGTCGTTGTTGCCAGATTGCAAGTAAAACTTTGCTGATCTTTAAGCAGTTTTGTGTCTCGTTTAGGGAGATGCTGGCGTTAGAGACTGTTGCCCCCTCCTCTTAAAACTCATTGTTCCCCGTTAGACGTCAACACAGTGGAAGTGTTGCACAGGCCTTCCTTTGTCTTGCCTTTTCAGATCAAGTGTTGCGCTGCTGAGATTCAGAGAGCTTTTATTATTCTTTTGTCTGCACCAGCGTCTCGCCTTGGCAGGTTTAGGGATGTGTACGGATGCCCCTGTCGGCCAGCTTTCCTCCCCTCTCGTCGCTGCTGAGTAACGTACAGTAGAGCGGTTTAGACTCTTGGGACTGATGGAAGAAAAGAGGGTTTCAGGAGGGTTCTGGATATGTCAGCTGGTGTTATTGGGAGTTGTGGGAATGAAAGAAGAGGTGAGTTGACAGAAAGTTTTTTTAGGAAGGTCTGGGAAGTGCCAAACTTCAGCAGCACTGTAAGGAGTCATGGGAAGGAAAGGGCAAATGAATGGTTTAATCTCAGCAGCAGGAACAGGACAAATCAATCTTCTCGCCTGCAGCTTTTTGGACATCGAGGAAATGCATCTGGCTACGTCCAACTCAAGACTGAAATTAGTTCTGACTTTTGCTGCTATGCATAGTTTGAACTTGTCGTTTTTTTTTCAGGGTGCTGCATGTCTTTGTGGCTTTGCATCTCCCTTCTGTCTGTTTTGGGTCTCTGGGACGTTGTTTGTGTCTTTCTGCCTGATTTATAAATCTCTTCAGCAACAAGCCTCAAAGTACTTTGGCCCTTTTTTCTTCTCTGTCTCCATTTTCTTTCTTTATATTTGCTGAATTGCCTCTAATAAAACCTCTAATGGGAACACGATTCAGGCATCAGAGGCAGCGTTGAGGTTGTAGAGAAGACACAAAGATTCTTACTGAAACTCTAAACCGCTGCAGCCAGCCAGGTCAGCGAGCCAGCAGAGGAAGGTCATGTACAGCTGGATGATATGATACGGATGAGGGTTTTTGTGTATTTGTGTGTAAGAGCACTGATATAAACTGAAGTGTTGATGACAGCAGTTTCCAGTGAAAGGTCGATGTTCATTACAGATGGCTCCATAAGCTCCGCATGTCTTTGTTTGAGTCAAACCAAACATTTGATTCATGGGATTTCATGTTCCCCAAAAGGCAGATTTATTAAGCGTTGGAAGAGAAGTGATGCAGAACAAACCGCATCCTTGTGTATTGTAATTCATGGTCTAATTGCAATATTTTGTGTGTCTCTTTTGCACTCTTTCACGTTAGTAATGGTTGCGATGCGCCGGCTATAGCTGAGGTTGTAACTCTCCCGGTAATCTGGCCGGACACGCGTTTCTGAAACGGTCATCGCCGAGGTGAGGCTCTTCTCGTAGGTGGTCCCTGTGGATTGTGGGTGAACCGGTTCTGAGGAGGGCCGGTTGTCTCAGACCGTCTGAGCGTTTTACGAGACTCTAGTCGCCGTAAAAGCTGGATAAACATTCACTTGTGCATAGATACGTGCAATCCAAAACCTCAAAATACTGACCACATATTCAGAATCCTGACTGGTTTTAATGGGAGTTAGAATAATTCAGATGCTTTTAATTTATTTGAACGATCGGACTCATTTAAGATTCCTGGAATATTTCAGGACATCTACTCAGCAGCTTCCATCTTGTACAGTGGATTTCTTTGTCTCTGGTTTTTGTCTTGCTCCATTTAGTTTGTGGCTTTCTTTTAGTGAAGTGTTAAGTGGTTCTGGATGTTCTCCAACTTGTGTGACTTTCACTCAGGAATGTGGAATTCTGTTCTTCTCTGTATTTATTTAAAACGTTTAGTTGTACTGAAGGATTTTACACATTTTCTATTCGAAAAACGTGACCGAACTCTTCATGGTTGAACTTAACTGATGCTTTACTTTGTATGATCTGAAAGCTGCAGAGGCAAAATCATGGGACCAAAAGTCAACCCAACCAAGGCCTTTTTATAATGTGGTAGTGGAAATGTGGAAAAAAAAAATTTTTTTTTCCTGCAGATTTTGAAACTCTTAACATGTCTTATTTTTGTTGGCGACGTACTCTGCTTCGTTTTATTGTTTTATTTTGGCGAGCTCTGGTTGTTACTCACCTGCTGTCCGTCTGTCATCAGCTCCTCTTGTATTGATGTCCGCTGGTTCCTTTGCTCCTTGCTAGTCTTTATTTCTGCCCTCTTGGTCAGCTGTTCAACATTTGGTAAAAGAGATATTTTGGTCTTTTTGAAGTGGCGTTCTGTCAGTTATTTATCTTCACCAAGGACTATACCGTCAAGTGGTTCTCTGACCGGAGCAATAGTCAGATATGAAGACACACTGTTGCTGGATGGTGACAAACTAGTGGCTAATTTGCAGGTATTTAAAACAACTTTAGGAGAAGAGACTGAGGCTGTCGACCGTGTGGGAGACCAGGGTTCAACCCCCCGTCCGAGCCATGTGTCAAAGTATCTTTGGGAAAGATGCTGAACGCCGATTAAATAAAGATTTTAACAAAGCATCCCAGGTAGGGAATCCCAGACCAATCTCCCACCTATAGAGAGAGACTTACTTTCTCCAGTGTGTCCTGGTTCGACCTGCACTGCAAAAACTGATTTCTAAGAATAAGAAAGTAAAACAGCCTTGTTTTTAGACATTTTGACTTATTTTTGTCTAAAAAGAAAATATAATCTTACAGCCGTACTTGAAATAGGCCAAATCTTCTTAAATATGGTCAAATTTTCTAGATTTGAGCAAAAAAATTTGTCAATGTGGTAAGCAAAATTTGCTTGGCTAGATTCCGTAAAACTAGCCAATTGTTCTAAATGCAGAAAATGTAGCTAGTTCTAAGGAATCTAGCCAAGCAAATTTTGCTTACCACATTGACAAATTTTTTTGCTCAAATCTAGAAAATTTGACCATATTTAAGAAGATTTGGCCTATTTCAAGTAGGGCTGTAAGAATATAGACAAAAATAAGACAAAATGTCTAAAAACAAGGCTATTTTACTTTCTTAGAAATCAGTTTTTGCAGTGTGGGGACCTCCTGTTAGCAGGGCATGCTCCAAACACCTGCCCAGGGAGGCATCCTCATCAGAATCACCTCAGCTGGCTCCTCTTGTTGTGGAGGAACAGCTGTTCTAGTCTGAGTCTCTCCCAGATGTCCGAGCTCCTCATCCTATCTCTGAGGCTGCTTGCATTCACGATCTTGTTCTTTTGGTCACTACCCAAAACTCATGACCGAAGGTGAGGATTGAGACGTAGATTGACAGGTCCTGCTTTCTGACTCAGCTCCCTCTTCACTACTACAGATCGGTTCAGCGTCCGCATCACTGCAGATACTGCCCCGATCTGCCTGTTGATTTCCTCACTTATGAACAACACTTTAAGATACTTGAGGAAGAAACTTCCCCCCAACCGGGAGTTGGCAGACCACCCTTTTCTGGATCAGAACATTTATTACAACATTTATGCATCCAACTGAAAAGCTGCATTTGTCCAGTTTAGTATTTGACATGTTGGATTTAGTTTCTGTCCAGCCTTCCTGACTGTTGCTTTTAGTGAAGTCCAGAATCCACTCCGGCACCATCGTCTGAACCTTCACTGTATTGTCATTTGTGGCGAAGTAAATCGTCCTGGTGTTGAAACCCTGCCCTGCTCCACTCTAAACAGGTTAAAACACACGTTATTTACACTAGCTATTTTTAAACACGGTTTGCCGCTGAATTATGTTCACGAGGGGAATGTACATGTGTATTAAAAGAAAAGTCTGGCAGCCCTGTGGTCGACTGTCCGTGACTTTTTTCTCCCTTTCTGCCTCGTGTGAAGTCAGTGCAGGACCTCGGGTTAGAATAATAAATGGCTGCGGCCGGCGTTGTGCACGCTCGGTGGAGTTTTGCATCATCGGGTTTATTTTCACATCAGATACATTTCTCTTGTTGTGTGACTTTGATTGTCATGGCTCATTTGGGTGGAGGTGGAGGGGTTCAAGTGACCAAATGTGTGACTGAAATAGTAGTGATCTCATTGGGGGGGCGATTGCGTTTCTGCTCTGGTTTGCAGAATCAAAGGATTAAAAGAGATGTGCACTTTGGTCTTTGCAGCACAGGATTTCTTAAAGTGCAACCATCAGAAGCTGTCATGGAAAGTTTCCAAGCTTTACGTTCTTCCTCATTCTTACTTCAGAAGTAGCCAAAGCACAAATGATCAACTAGAGATTCAGTTAGCATTTTCTCTGAGCAAATGCTTCAACATTAGGGAAGTAAATCCTGTCCGGAGTATTACTGCATCCCAGAGAATTCTTCATCCCCGCTCTCTCTTCTGCTCGGACTCTAAAGGGATCATAAAATGTTCAAGTCTCTCCAGCTCAGAAGAAGCAAAAAAAAAAAAAAAAACAAACAAAAAAAACTGTTCCACTACTTTCACTTGTAAAACGAATGGAGTTCGAGAGAAAGAAGCAGAGCGGTGGGTTGATTTTGGCACGCGTTGGCTGTGGTAATAATGGATCCCAGCTTTAGGATGATTTGTTCCTCCACGTGACTCACCCAGCTCCCCAGCATCAACAAACACTCGCACACATCCACATGCAGAAAAACACAAAGCGAATTCCCATTGTTTTCAGAGCTCTGGGTGGTTCCTCTCTGACCCGTCGCTCTGCTTTGTGTCGAGCTCCTCGCTGCTCTTTTGCACATCTCACTTCCTGGTGATCATCCATCAGCGGCACCTCCAGAGTGACATTCAGCTCAGTCGACTAGTTCGCAAATCCTCCCTGCGTCCTCGTGTGTGCACACAGAAATGCACAAGCACCTCATCGCCCCTGCTCGCAGTAGGACGAATAACCCGCAGGCAGGAAGGAGTACCTTCTGCAGCAGGGACTGATAATTTAGGAGCAAGACGGAAGGAAAAGAGTGAGGAACGGCAGGGGGGAGGGCAGGAACGGGGTTTTAGTGTCAAAGTCAGGAGACAAGCAAAGATAGACTGGCACCAGAGAGCAAGAGCCTGTGTTATTGTTATCCCCCGACTTATTTTATGAGTTTTCCATCAGGAGATCTGCTGCAGCTCCAGCTCTGCGTGCATCGCTTTACTAAGAGAGTTTAATCCGATGTTTTAGTGTCATCCCTATGCTTTTTTGTTGGGATTAAAATAACTTCTAAATCTTATAAAATCTTTGTAATCCTTTTCTTTCTTTGTTTTCTGTTCAGATCTGAACTCATAAACGAGCCAGGCCGCGGTTGATTTGCAGCTGCTTTCAATTTCTGAACTGAAATATTTCAGCTCTCAGAGTGTCCCTGCATGACTTTTCCGGCACTCGATTTCTGCGCAAGTCGTAAGATTTTTAAACTCGTGCTCCGGAGTGGTAGTCGTAACTCTGCTCATGCTCTTCATTTGACAGCTGTTTGGCCTCGTCATCGTAGACCTTGAGAATCCACCAGCCGGTGTGCTGCGATCTTCTGGGGGTTTCCCTCCCATTTTAGACGTTTTTTATGACTTTTCAAAACCCTTCCTTCCTGTTCTTAAGACAATGTTTACTGTGAATAATTTGATCTATTGTTGATATTTTGCAGCCAAAAAACGACGCATAGAACTGTACATCAAATTATCTGGACGACCTTAAACTTCCGCATTATTTTAAAAGGAGAAAAATGTGGGATATAGTTTTAAAAATCACGTTTTATTTGACTTTTTAATCATGTTTTTTTTATTTCTTGTAAGAGGTCTCAACATCAGAAACCAGTATTTTGTCATTTCCTGGGGTGAGGTTAACCGATTTCCTGTCCATGTCACAGGCTGTGACTGTTGGGGACTAGTTGGAGACAAAATGGCAAGAAAATGCACAATATTTCATGTTGAAGCTACTATTAACTAATTAATTTGTTCACAATTTTGTTCTCTCTGGATCATCAGACTCTCGTTTTGTTTCCAGCCTCAACCTCCGTTCCGTGTTGCAAACTCCTCCTGAAGTTGTTTCACTTTTCCTGCCTTGCAAATTTTTGGAACAAGTTAAAATTTCCTGCAACACTTGCGAGGCTTTGCAACTCACTCGAGGAAATTAGAAACCTTCAGAACCATTTTGAGGCAGTATGTAAACTCTCTCTCGGACGTTATATGAATTTTGTCGCCAACAGTCGCCGCCCAGTGAGACGCTGCATGGCTGTAGTCAGCAGCTGTGCATGCTGGATCAGATAACTTGGCCACATTTAACCTGCTGCACCAGTGTTTCTTCTGGCGTTTGTGTTTCACCTAGACAACTAGCAAAAACAACATCATTTTGCATCAGAAATAACATATTTTATACCTAACTATTATCTTTTACGAACCCTAACCAGGTTGTTTTTATTCCTGTCCCTAATTAGGACCTCAGCCTCGGCCAGGAATCTGTACTGTGTAAAACTCAGGAATGTCGAAAGCTGAAAGAAAACACTGATTGAATTAAAACAAAGTGAAAGAACTTATTTGGTCTGTTTGCTCTCGATTTCTACAAACACAACTTTGAGGCTTAATAAGGATGTTGAGAGCAAGAACCCTTGAGGACAGCAATGTCCAATCCTGGTCATCGAGGGCCACTATCCTTCTTAGTGTAGATGTTTCTCTGCTCTAAACAACTAAATCATGCAGGATAGTGGCCCTCAAGGACCAGGGCTGGTCTAAGAACTAAAAACGAATCCTTAAGGCTCTTCCTCGTGGTCTCTGATCTGCTTCTGAGTAGTTTTTGCGTCATGATGGTAAAAGATGCCTGCAAAAAAAAGGTTTAGAGTAATGCTATGTGCCAAAAGAACGATTGCCAGGGGTTTAGCTGCAGAATTTCCACCCTAACACGATGATTGATCATGCTAAACATTGTGGCTGAGGAGTTTTTCACAGAACCAACAGGTGTTCCTCATCAGGTGTTTGTGTGCAGCTTGGAGGGTTGTCTCCTTAATAACACAAAGAAAACACAACCTTCCTCACCAGATTGGCCGTTTATTTTATCGTCCTTTGGGCCGTTTTGCTGAAAGTCTGCGGTTGTTTGCTGAAAGTGGAACATCTCAGGAAAAAAAACAAAACAACTCGTGGCCACAAAGACAAAAACTGCAGCGCACGAGCTTCACTTTGGACGGTTATTATCTCATTCAGGCAGATTCTTGGATCAGAACTTCGACTCCAGAGCAGAAATCCTCCAGCATCTCAAAGGATGGAGCATCTGTCTTTAAGGGTTTCTCTACGTGCCTCTGCGTGGCAGAGAGAAAAATCCTGGCCCTCGATGGCAAACAAAACACTTTGTTTATGCAGATTCTGAACAACTTATCTGCTGTCAGAGAGCAGCGTGAGCTCCTGGCTTGAAGCAGCCCCCCCCCCCCCCCCCCCCCCCCCCCCCCCCCC